>OY293305.1:52418252-52833079 GCA_958502075.1 Orchestes rusci | reverse complement strand
GATTTAACACGAGAAGAGTTTATGGAACTCCAAGATAACATACCCAAAAGCAATTTCTTCACAAGTAGTGAATCTCTTTCCAGAAGAAAACGAAACACTTTTCCGAGATCTCTTCCTCTAAAAGTGGACTGGCGAGAGAAAAACGTAGTAACCAAAGTCAAGAATCAAAATAGTTGTGGTGCCTGTTGGGCGTTTTCTGTTATCGAAGTTATTGAATCTATCAATGTAAGTAAATAGTTGACTGTGTTTGACTTTTTCAAGTAACAGCAACTTTCAGGCCATTAAATGCAAAAATCTTACTGAACTGAGTATACAGCAAGTTATTGATTGTTCTGTGTATAATTTTGGCTGTTATGGGGGAGATTTGTGTTCCACACTACATTGGATGAAGAAATTTAATGTGACCATAACTACTGAGAATCTTTACCCTCTAACTCTCAAGAATGAAGAGTGTCAGCATGGAATTAAATCTGAAGGTGTGAAGATTGGAGAATATTTTTGTGGCAGGTATGTCTATGAAAAAGAATAGGTTTGGAAGTCGGTTCTTCTTTTCCATATGGTTTTAAAGATCGATTGAATATGTTAGTCCGTCAAAGTAGAAGTTGGCCAAAATATCATTTTGATAAATCAAATCGTAATTGAGATGATATGGTACAAATTTTGTTTTACGGTGGACTAAAACATCAGGCACACATTTTGGAATTGGAATCACTCATCTTTTTATTTGATGAAAAGTATTTTAAATACAATTTATTATGTTGTATGGAGAAACATATCACCAGTTGGTTTTCTAAAAAAACAGTCTGCGAGATAGCTGGGCTTTTTTACTGTCCTTATTCGTTTTCGGCGCAATTGTATATAAAATTATGATCTTAAAGAGTTTTTAACCTACCAACTTGTTTAAAAACAAATCAGATATCATTTGAAAATATGAAGTCTACAGAATATGCAAACGATGGGTTTCCTAGTTTTTTTCTGCCATAACTATTATAATTTTCTATGTACTTGTAATAAAATTAGTATAAAATACATTTCATCAAATAAACAGATGGGGTCATGCAATATCGACATAATCAAACTTCGCAAACGCGCATGTATCTACGATTTTTTCACATAGGGTGAGTTTGAAATAAGTACGCATTTTTTTATGGTGGATAGAGTGTAGTGGGATAACATAATATAAATAATAATATAATACCCACATAACAAGAAAATATTCGTAGAACATTCCATGTATATTCGTTTTCGTTCACGGATATTCAGTTAAATATTCTCTGCACATCCTTGGAATATTCATATATATTCTATGAATAATCATAGTACGTCCTTTAGGCCAAGAAGTGGTACTCCAGTGAATATTCATAGTATATGATCGAAATACAGTTAAGGAATATACCTCATAATATATCCATTGAATATACGTACCTAATATACATTTCCCACTAAAAGTGAACATCATCAGCCCACCTTATTTGCTTCACGGGAAGAAACAAAATTTCGCTTCCTGATAGATTGATTGACAACGTCATGCTTAAAACCAAAAAATATAATTCATTCCTTGGAAAAAAAACACTTCCGAAAACATCGTCAATTCAAGACCTTTGACCTATCTTCCATTGGAATCTGAAGAACCAGAAGCACTAACACCAAATCATTTTTTAATTGGTAGCTCAAGTGGAAATAAGCCGACAGGAGATCTCAGTGATGATACAAAAGTTCTCAGGTTCAACTACTTTTACGGGGAACAGCTTGCAGATAAATTTTGGCGGCGTTTTGTGTCTGAATAAATCCCCACTCTTCTGTTAAGATCTAAATGGCATAAACAAGTATCTCCAATTAAAAATGGAGATATTGTTATAATATGTGACAAGGACCTGCCAATATGTAACTGGCCAAAAGGAAGAGTGTTGGAAGTAATTACAGCTGCTGATGGACAAGTGAGAGGAGCAAAAGTTCAAACATCAAATGGTATTTTCGAGCGTCCTGTAGTCCAGCTGGCAGTGATTCCTGTGAATACTGAGAGTGATCCTCTAGCTCCAGTCATAAATTCGCTGGACTGGGTGGGGGTGTGAAAAAAGAATTATAATTATATTTTTTGAATCTGAACATATTTGTTACCTTTACAGACGACAGTAAAAAGCAGCAGGGTACGTGTCATGTCCATAAAGAAACCGCTATAGAGCGCCGTCTGACAGTGGTGACGTTGGATTATTGTTAGCGCCACCAGTGGAGTGGATGGACTGGGAACTAATGGCGCCAAATTCAAACAGGGGATATAATAAATATGAATCTTATAGGTAGTCGACCCATTTTGTGCTTGTGAAGATCTTTTCAATGGATATGAGGAAATAATAACTTTTATCTCACGTATGAAACAAAAACAATTTATTCCAAATAAACATCAAAAAGATATTTGTAGGCACAAAATAATTCACAAAATGATTCATGACCCAGAAATAATCTGCAAATACATACATAGGTAGATTTAGGGTCTTGTAAAGATTAGGCATCCACGCATTAATGATTTTTTTTCAATTTTTGAGCAGAGTTTTGGGTTTATAGAACAATTTCAATTGAAAAAAATGCTGGATGAACAGCTTTTAACAAAAAAAATAATTCAATAAATTGAAATTTTATCGCTGGGCAGGAGCGTACCTTTTTACTCGGGCAGGAGCAGCCATATGGGCAGGAGCGTTACTTTTGAAACGATATTCAAGAGAACATCCACCGGCTACGCTGGGCAGGAGCGTACCTTTTTACTCGGGCAGGAGCGTTACTTTTTAAACGATATTTTAGATATGGCGGCATGATGGACATCTGAATATACACCCCATTAATGAAGTTTCCCTTCTCTGGAGTATACATTGCCGACGACACCGAACTACGGGACATCTCAATCTCCGACGCACCAAACCACAGTCCTGCAAACATCAGAGCAAAACTTCATCCCCTACAGACAAGAAGGTCATCAGATGGAAAACATTTTCCACAGCATCCATTTTGAACCGCCCTCTAAAACTGAATGATTTCTTCAAAACCCCAACAAAATGTCAGCAAATGAAACCCGCGAATTTACAACATCAAACGGATGCGTCGCTTTGTGCATAGAAAAACTCACAATCTATGGCGCACAATCCCCTTGGTAGCTTTCGCGATTCTCAAGCCGACCGTCAATAAAATGGCGCCAAAACGAAAATGCAAAATAAATGAAAAAGGAAAACTTGGCAACACCGCGCGTATTTTTCATTCTCTCGTTATTTATAGCGTTTTCGATTGGTAAAATTGGGCAGCACTGGTGCAACACTCGGGCAATATTTATGTTCGATTGGTAGAAATCGAGCGGATTTGTATGTTCGATTGGGAAACCGGGTCAATGAGTTTTGCACTCAGTGCAGATTTTTCGGCACGAGGTCTTTGAGCTCGTGCTGGTATAGTGCAATTTCAGTGCATTAGCAAAATTGAAAAAAAAACATGAAAAATGGTGGATATAAACGTCGCGTGAGGTGATTCTGTGAGTGGACAACAGATTTCGAGTTAGTTATTATTGTTGGAATCTAGTAGTGCCGGAAAAAAAATACTGGCGTTGACGAGTTATGGAAAACTAGTACCTACTCAAAACTGAATTAATTTTATTTAAAATCTGGTATCTATGATCTATATAATACAAAACTATTGATGATTGGTCTCAAGATTTTGTCATTTGGCAATGAGAAATGGACTTCTAATTAGTTTAGTTTTAGAGTCACTTCAGCCGCTACGCAGAGAGAACATAATATTAGATTTTCAAGAAGTTTAATGATTCCATTTTCAATTCAATCGGAATTTGACCGTGCAGTATTATAGCACACGATGAAAAATGTATGTTCGATTGGGATTGCCCTAGAGCAAATTTTCATCATAACTGGTTTTGCCCGAGGTCAAACCCAGTGCAACCCTTGTTTTCCCAATCGAAAACACTATTAGTGAGTAGTGTCTTGACAATCTTGACAGTTATTGATAATATCGAGTTCGCCGGGATCCGGGATGTTCTGTGAATCAAATTTTTAAAATTTATTTTTCCTGCTTAACTATATGTTTTAACTTCTTTAGTGGTTACGTGAGGAACTGTAGTACATGAGAACAACAGAAATTGTCCATTTCAATGACCCACAACTGGAACAAATCAAGATTTTTGGAAAATGTTCGTATAAAACAATGTGCCTAAAATAGTGTTTTTTTCTACAAAAAAGTGATTCATCCAGCACTTTTTCTCTTCAGAATAGTTAAACGAAGGATAATTTTCCAGATTCGCCTTTGAAAAGTAAAAAATACGTGGATGCCTAATGTGTAAAAGAACCTATTAGGTACTTATAATAATCAGAACAAGTTTTGAAAAAATCCCTGTCTAACCTTAGTAACTCATTCAAAAATATGTTATCTACATGGCACTCTCCATGTAAAACCATTTTTGTTTCAGTACATATACATTGAATAGGTTAGGAACAGGCACTCACGATACAAGTAGGAACAGCAGTTCTTTTCAAGCCTCTCTTGGTTCCTTCTAATTGAATCCTCACAAAAATCTTTTCCACAAACTAGGTGTAAATTGTGATTTTTTTCATTGCTAAAACAAGTTTCAAGTTGTTCAGGTTCTCACCCTTTGCCTAAGTAGTCCAGGTTCTGATTTGGGATCATTTTCATGTACGCGTCATGTACGCGTCAATACTTTTTACAGACACAATGATGATAACTAATAGTATTTTTTAAAAATTATGAAATATGGCTGACTGACACTGCCAAACTCGAAAACTCAACTTTACATTCACGCTTTTCAAACAATAAGGATGTCGCTCACGCGACATTTGTTTACCAAACTCCAACTTACCCAATCTAACCCAAGCTCATGTCTAATTCAACATTAAACACAAATTTAATAATATTGTTACTTCGGCGATCACCATGTTGCCATCTATGTCAACCAATCTGACCAATCACCCTGCTGCTCTTTACTGTCTTACCTTTAAAAGTTACCAGCTATAATTTACTTGCCCTCAAATGGGTCCGGTAAACTTTAGTCCGGCAAATGAATCGGTATATTTTTTGTTGAAGTGAAGAGAGGGGTTCATATAGGATGATGATCAAGCAAAAAAATTGCGGATTATTTATGTTTTCCAGTCTAAAGTTTCTGCGAAAGTTCTTTTGAATGCAGTGCTAAAACTCCCCTACTGGACGGCTTTGCCACTGGCAACACGGCAGTGTTGCCAAACGTTCCTGAAGGTATTAAAAGCCATGACAGTAATAATTTTATCTTTATAATAGCTTTGATCTGGATATATATAACAAACATCCTAACATTTAAAATATTTATAATAAGATGTAAATGAAAAAAAAATTAAAATCAATTTTTTGACTAATATGTGCAATTAAATGGTTAAATCTACTTTTAGCTGAGGAGCGTACCTTTTTACTAGGGCAGGAGCAGCCATATGGGCAGGAGCGTTACTTCTTAAACGATATTTAAGAGAACATCCACCGGTTACGCTGGGCAGGAGCGTACCTTTTTACTCGGGCAGGAGCAGCCATATGGGCAGGAGCGTCACATTTTAAACGATATTTAAGAGAACATCCACCGGCTACGCTGGGCAGGAGCGTACCTTTTTACTCGGACAGGAGCAGCCATATGGGCAGGAGCCTCACTTTTTAAACGATATTCAAGAGAACATCCACCGGCTACGCTGGGCAGGAGCGTACCTTTTTACTCGGGCAGGAGCGTTACTTTTTAAACGATATTTTAGATATGGCGGCATGATGGACATCTGAATATACACCCCATTAATGAAGTTTCCCTTCTCTGGAGTATACATTGCCGACGACACCGAACTACGGGACATCTCAATCTCCGACGCACCAAACCACAGTCCTGCAAACATCAGAGCAAAACTTCATCCCCTACAGACAAGAAGGTCATCAGATGGAAAACATTTTCCACAGCATCCATTTTGAACCGCCCTCTAAAACTGAATGATTTCTTCAAAACCCCAACAAAATGTCAGCAAATGAAACCCGCGAATTTACAACATCAAACGGATGCGTCGCTTTGTGCATAGAAAAACTCACAATCTATGGCGCACAATCCCCTTGGTAGCTTTCGCGATTCTCAAGCCGACCGTCAATAAAATGGCGCCAAAACGAAAATGCAAAATAAATGAAAAAGGAAAACTTGGCAACACCGCGCGTATTTTTCATTCTCTCGTTATTTATAGCGTTTTCGATTGGTAAAATTGGGCAGCACTGGTGCAACACTCGGGCAATATTTATGTTCGATTGGTAGAAATCGAGCGGATTTGTATGTTCGATTGGGAAACCGGGTCAATGAGTTTTGCACTCAGTGCAGATTTTTCGGCACGAGGTCTTTGAGCTCGTGCTGGTATAGTGCAATTTCAGTGCATTAGCAAAATTGAAAAAAAAACATGAAAAATGGTGGATATAAACGTCGCGTGAGGTGATTCTGTGAGTGGACAACAGATTTCGAGTTAGTTATTATTGTTGGAATCTAGTAGTGCCGGAAAAAAAATACTGGCGTTGACGAGTTATGGAAAACTAGTACCTACTCAAAACTGAATTAATTTTATTTAAAATCTGGTATCTATGATCTATATAATACAAAACTATTGATGATTGGTCTCAAGATTTTGTCATTTGGCAATGAGAAATGGACTTCTAATTAGTTTAGTTTTAGAGTCACTTCAGCCGCTACGCAGAGAGAACATAATATTAGATTTTCAAGAAGTTTAATGATTCCATTTTCAATTCAATCGGAATTTGACCGTGCAGTATTATAGCACACGATGAAAAATGTATGTTCGATTGGGATTGCCCTAGAGCAAATTTTCATCATAACTGGTTTTGCCCGAGGTCAAACCCAGTGCAACCCTTGTTTTCCCAATCGAAAACACTATTAGTGAGTAGTGTCTTGACAATCTTGACAGTTATTGATAATATCGAGTTCGCCGGGATCCGGGATGTTCTGTGAATCAAATTTTTAAAATTTATTTTTCCTGCTTAACTATATGTTTTAACTTCTTTAGTGGTTACGTGAGGAACTGTAGTACATGAGAACAACAGAAATTGTCCATTTCAATGACCCACAACTGGAACAAATCAAGATTTTTGGAAAATGTTCGTATAAAACAATGTGCCTAAAATAGTGTTTTTTTCTACAAAAAAGTGATTCATCCAGCACTTTTTCTCTTCAGAATAGTTAAACGAAGGATAATTTTCCAGATTCGCCTTTGAAAAGTAAAAAATACGTGGATGCCTAATGTGTAAAAGAACCTATTAGGTACTTATAATAATCAGAACAAGTTTTGAAAAAATCCCTGTCTAACCTTAGTAACTCATTCAAAAATATGTTATCTACATGGCACTCTCCATGTAAAACCATTTTTGTTTCAGTACATATACATTGAATAGGTTAGGAACAGGCACTCACGATACAAGTAGGAACAGCAGTTCTTTTCAAGCCTCTCTTGGTTCCTTCTAATTGAATCCTCACAAAAATCTTTTCCACAAACTAGGTGTAAATTGTGATTTTTTTCATTGCTAAAACAAGTTTCAAGTTGTTCAGGTTCTCACCCTTTGCCTAAGTAGTCCAGGTTCTGATTTGGGATCATTTTCATGTACGCGTCATGTACGCGTCAATACTTTTTACAGACACAATGATGATAACTAATAGTATTTTTTAAAAATTATGAAATATGGCTGACTGACACTGCCAAACTCGAAAACTCAACTTTACATTCACGCTTTTCAAACAATAAGGATGTCGCTCACGCGACATTTGTTTACCAAACTCCAACTTACCCAATCTAACCCAAGCTCATGTCTAATTCAACATTAAACACAAATTTAATAATATTGTTACTTCGGCGATCACCATGTTGCCATCTATGTCAACCAATCTGACCAATCACCCTGCTGCTCTTTACTGTCTTACCTTTAAAAGTTACCAGCTATAATTTACTTGCCCTCAAATGGGTCCGGTAAACTTTAGTCCGGCAAATGAATCGGTATATTTTTTGTTGAAGTGAAGAGAGGGGTTCATATAGGATGATGATCAAGCAAAAAAATTGCGGATTATTTATGTTTTCCAGTCTAAAGTTTCTGCGAAAGTTCTTTTGAATGCAGTGCTAAAACTCCCCTACTGGACGGCTTTGCCACTGGCAACACGGCAGTGTTGCCAAACGTTCCTGAAGGTATTAAAAGCCATGACAGTAATAATTTTATCTTTATAATAGCTTTGATCTGGATATATATAACAAACATCCTAACATTTAAAATATTTATAATAAGATGTAAATGAAAAAAAAATTAAAATCAATTTTTTGACTAATATGTGCAATTAAATGGTTAAATCTACTTTTAGCTGAGGAGCGTACCTTTTTACTAGGGCAGGAGCAGCCATATGGGCAGGAGCGTTACTTCTTAAACGATATTTAAGAGAACATCCACCGGTTACGCTGGGCAGGAGCGTACCTTTTTACTCGGGCAGGAGCAGCCATATGGGCAGGAGCGTCACATTTTAAACGATATTTAAGAGAACATCCACCGGCTACGCTGGGCAGGAGCGTACCTTTTTACTCGGACAGGAGCAGCCATATGGGCAGGAGCCTCACTTTTTAAACGATATTCAAGAGAACATCCACCGGCTACGCTGGGCAGGAGCGTACCTTTTTACTCGGGCAGGAGCAGTCATATGGGCAGGAGCGTCACTTTTTAAACGATATTCAAGAGAACATCCACCGGCTACGCTGGGCAGGAGCGTACCTCTTTACTCGGGCAGGAGCGTCACTTTTTAAACGATATTTAAGAGAACATCCACCGGCTACGCTGGGCAGGAGCGTACCTTTTAACTCGGGCAGGAGCAGCCATATGGGCAGGAGCGTCACTTTTTAAACGATATTCAAGAGAACATCTACCGGCTACGCTGGGCAGGAGCGTACCTTTTTACTCGGGCAGGAGCAGCCATACGGGCAGGAGCAGCCATATGGGCAGGAGCATCACTTTTTAAACGATATTTAAGAGAACATCCACCGGCTACGCTGGGCAGAAGCGTCAAATTTCAAACGGACTAATTATGTGTATCCTCCCAATCTCTTGACAAACCAGCTATACCGCTTCAACTTTAGTGTAAACAACCGAAGCATCTGTAAATATATATCCACTACGAAAGCTCACTGGTTTCAACACTCTTAGTGACTCTAGTGTCCAAATCGGCTAATTTGTAGATGAATGTTTTTTTCAAAGCCTAGCAGATTTCAACACCCCGGTGTCAACACACGCTAGCATCTGTAAATATGCTACCCGGATAAGTCAGTCAGCAAATGTATCAAAAGAGATGTTTTAAAAACAGTTCGACTCGCTATTGTCACAGTTCCAGTTTTCTATCAATGTATCTACTATATTTTTGTCTAACGGTAGACAGACAGCCTTGGCAACACTGCCAGCCGTACGTCGAGCGTTGTCATGTAAATGACTTGCCACCTGCGCCATGAAAGGCAAAAAGCTGTCACGTAAAGGAGTCTTAGCACTGAATTCAAGAAAACCTTCAAACATAATTTAAACTGAAAAACATAAATAATCCGCAAATTTTATTCTTGTTAATTATTGTATATGAACCACTCTGTTCACTTAAACAAAAAATTTGCAGATTCTCGTGCCGGACTAAAGTTTACTAGAACCGATGAGCACCTTGTTTGGGACTCTAGTATAAAATAGTTTCAACATAAGTATTTTTTTATATTGACTGACGGACTCTACGGTATGATGAATATATGACCTAAACATAACCTTTTGTGAAAATGTGAGGTTTAATAAAACATATTTGGTCCCAGATCTCCCCGACTATTAGTAAGCGACACTTGATGACTTTTTGAATGAAATCTTTATTTTAATGAACCGCTTTTGGAGGCTCAATAAAGAAAGTTTGATTTGTTGAACCGTGGCAGCAAGCGGTGCCCCCTCCAAGACCCAGCGCACCCCTTGCACCCTTGGTAGGTCCACCCCTGAGTCCAAT
This sequence comes from Orchestes rusci, assembly GCA_958502075.1. Lineage (NCBI taxonomy): Eukaryota > Metazoa > Arthropoda > Insecta > Coleoptera > Curculionidae > Orchestes > Orchestes rusci. Next base: position 52,823,025 of record OY293305.1, on the reverse strand, counting down.
TTATTCAGAACCGGACCTAGAGCAACTCTAACTTCTAATTTTGAAGATAAAAGTGGCACGCTATTGAGTTTTCACAAATTAAATATAATTTTTTGATTTAAAAGGTATTTTTTTTTCGATGCGTCGTTTTCGAGATCAAAAAATAAAAAGCATTGTAATGGCACAACAGGATGTCATAAAAACTTTAAGTGTTGCGTTTTTTTTGCATAAAAAAGAACGAGACTTTTGAAAATTTTATTAATTTCGTTTGAGCCGTTTCGAATCTACCGACAAAGATTCGAAATTATCATTTTTATTATTAGCTATACTCTATCCACCATGACAAAATATCCACTTATTTCTGACACGATCTGTATTGTGAGTCTATACTCAAGTTTGCAATCCTGAAAAGTCTGAGCATGATGTAGATGTTTCGGAGGGATTTAAGTCTGAGTAATTAGTGATTTTCGGTTATACTACAATTCTGATATTCTCTTTACACTTATTATTTACAAATAATATTCTGATTCCACGGATTCTATATCATTTTTTTTTAATTGGCATCAACAATCTAAATCCACGTCCCACGTCAGGATCCGTCACCCATGCTGTCAAAAAAATCTTCGCTGAAATTAAAAATGCCTGTTATTCTAAAGCCTTGAATTTCCTTTTGCAGTGCAGTTATCGCAAAGGTCCTCACACTAGGCTTTGAGCGATTTGTAGAGTTAGGTACGATCTAGAGGTTTTGTGGGGGGCAAAATTTATACTATCTGGGGCACGAAAAACTTCTTCGTCAGGTGATTAATCAAAAATCGCTCAATTTTTGTGTTTTGGTGGACACAGTTTTTTTGGTATTTTCACTTACTACCTGTCAACCCCTAAGCGGGGGTACACCAAGAATTTTAAATGGAAAGGGGTGTCCGATTACTATATTCCTGAAGTTTCAAGTCTTCTATAGTATTTTCATACTATTTATTATTATTTCTCATTAATTTATCATTTTTTGATTATTTTTCGGGGGCTCTTGGGAGTTGACAGATGGGAAGTGAAAATACCACAAAAATGTGTACCGAGCAATTTTTGCCTGAAAGAAAACCTGCATGGGTGGAAAGGTTTTCGTGTCCCACCTGGCATATTATTTTTCTTGAAAGATCGCTTGGAGTGACACATCGGTAACATGCGACTCAAGGCTTATTATATTATGTATAAGGCTATTCACTAAAAACAGTGAATATGTGTGTGATAGACTAGATAATACTATTGTTTGGTTAGTTTCAATTCACCGCCATTTTACTATAAAAGTTGCAGTTTGTAAATCGATTTATGCATTTTTAATTTGCTCTTTTGTGATATATATCATCATCTGATTTTAGTTTAATCGACGATGAAAATATCCTGCTCAAATATATAGCAACTCATGGTCCAGTTGCTGTCGGAGTAACTGGACAAACTTGGCAAAACTATATTGGAGGTGTGATACAGTTTCATTGTGATGGTCCATTGAGTCATGCAGTTCAAATTGTTGGATATGACTTGGCCGCAGATGTTCCTCATTATATTGTAAAAAATTCGTGGGGAAGTGATTGGGGCGACAATGGATACCTTTATATTGCTATTGGTAAAAATCTTTGTGGTTTGACCAGACAGGTGGCTGGAGTTTTTACTTTAATAGCTTAGAGAATAAGAAGATTGCTAATTTATTAAGATGTTGAGTTCTCCAATTCTGGTATTTATTTTATAGATTGTAGATTCAAGCGATTAATCATAATTTACCGGTTATTAACGATTTACTCACTTTGTAGTGATGTTATTGCTTCTACAGTCTGTATAGCAATAGTTTCATATTGTTTTTTTTATTTCCAATCGACTTACACACCTCCATTGCATAATATACTTACAAAGTTTATATCTTCTTCAATAAACAACTCCATACTGTCAATGGATATTATTATGTCTGAAAAGAGTCGGTCTCAAGAGACATGAATCCTCCACGTGAAGCGTCATGAACTCTTTGATTGCATTTATGAGCAAAAAGAAAACAAAAATCATGGTAAAAGATCAAATCCAGGGTAAGTCAGGTGAGTCGTTTTTCCATTCATCATACAATAATAAACACCACAGGGAATATAAATAATAACCATCTCCGGATTTTCCGGAAAATTACCAACGGAAACCTGAGGCCGGACGTTAACAAACATTCTTGAGCTTCGGCGGTAATTTGAACACATCTTTTCGTTGTGTAGTTAACCCAGAAAGAGAAAGAAAGAAGTTTTGAAAGTGCAATTTCAAATGAATTGGAGAACATAATTTCTTCATTATTATACAGTGTCGCATTTAAGATGAATACACCCCTCTATTTTCGCTATTTGAAGGAGTCGGGATTCGAGATTTTGTACAGTCATAGTACGTATGATGAGCTATATATTTTACGCTATTCAACTGAAATTTGAACTTCAAAGCCCGCCTACTACGTCTTCGTGAAGAGGATGGATCCCATTATTTTGCTTCGCGACAGAGATTTAGGAAAACATTACTGGAAAGAGTTGTTTAAAATTGTATTCTTACCCCGGATACCAAGTTTCATGAGAAAATTCCTTTTTTTTACAATATTTTTGTTCATTTACGAATTTATTTTTCGTTCGTCTAATAACTGACTGAAAACTCAATATTTGACCCCTTTTCAATTTAATAGTATCATGGGTTCTTGAAAACTATTTTCAAAGCTTTGAGAAGGCATAATTATTATTATAAGGTAAATGATTCATTCCAAGGAAAATACAAAAATGAAGATTGTAACCTTCTCTTGAAACTCGGCATCCTGGGTTAGAATACTATCTGAAACATCTGTCTGTGAGACTGTAAGAAATTTCGAATCCCGACTCCGGGGTGTGTTCACCTCAACAACACTGTATAAGGAATAACAATGGGCCCATCGGCTCATCGGAGTGCTCCATATTTCTTTTCTATCTCTCTGGGTGTCTCAGAATTGGTTATGATGATTTTTTAGGGGCTTATTCACAAGCCAAAAACAAATATTTGTTTTTTCTCATGTAAGCGTATGTCCTGAATTGCTTCGTTTTCTCGATACAGAATGTCGTCTTTGGAAAAAATCGGATTTTATTGATTTTTCAAAGACCCTTAAGCTGATTTTGACAAAGTTTGACAAGCTTATTTATCTTTTTTTGTGTAACTAAAATGAGACTATTTACTCCAGTGGGGTCTCAGACGGTCATCTAATTGATATTTAACGAAGCCAGGATTATGTTTATATGAGAAATTTTGTTTTATTTTGGGGCGGTAAAGGTAAATACGGCCTTGAAATCTTCGTACTCATTTTTGAAAACACCCTGTATAAAGCAAGGTGAGCCTAAAAAATTAAACATTAGGTTTCTTGCTGCCTTCACAAAAATAGAACCTTTCAGGAACGGTTATAAGTTGGAAATTAATTATTGCGCATGATTTTCACCATTTCTATTACGATCCCAGAATCGCACATGGTTGGTGTATAAACTTTTTTGGTCTTCTTGTTGTTGATTGCGAATAAATACAATTCATGAGATTTGCTTTTATAATTTGACTGTATTGAATAAATTGATTATTACAATATTAAAATGGGGAAAATTCATATTGATAACTGAATAATTATAGAACTGTCTTTCAATGTATTTTTTTCACTACTTGTGAGCGCTTTCTACCATCAAAGGATCCAACATACCGCCGGCCTTGAAAGACTTAAGTTTTTAAAACTCATTATTTGATGAGTAACAAACACATTTTTTGAATCGCTCGTTTCAGGATATCAGTGGCAGTTTTTACTGGCGAATAATAGGTCTGTTCGTAGAACAATCATGCACAAATCGATCAGTGCTTCATCGATTGGTCAAAATAATCAGAAACAAATAGGAAGGAATGACTGTGTTGCTCATCTCGAAGTAGAAAGGAAAACAGTTTGAGTACTCAGAGCAAATATTTTATTCATCTAGCTGGCAAAGCGCTTTCGGCTAATAATAAAAGCCATCATCAGTGCCCCAACTGAAAGTGAGACCGGCATGAGCTACGTTCTTGAACGTTTAGCGGAGAAAAAAGAATTTATACAAAAAAGGAAAACGTTCGATACTCACTAGTCACTCGTGAACAGTGGACTTGTTCATCAATTTGACCTTCATCTGATCCCTTTTCAAAAGGGTAACCAGCCTGCGAAAATCTTCAGAAAGTGTCAGACAAATCTAAAGGTAGACTTGAAGTAGAGCAGGATTGGCTGCCACTGCCACTGCCCCTCTTTTCACTAGGGATCATGATGTAGGACGATTAGCATTTGCAAGAGGCTCGTGACAACTGGACTTAAAAATGTTGTTTTCACAGACGAGTTAGAATTTTGTTCATGCACCTTAGATTGACGAATTTCCGTTTACGGATGATATTTCATTAGAGACCAATTTCGGGTGTGACGTAAGCACGCGACATTCATGTTTTATTCGTTGAGATCCTCATTGAACTTGCACATTTCATCCCCTGTTGAAATTATTATAAATTCATAGAGTTTACCAAAATCAATAAAATATCAGTTATTTAATGATATGCTTTATTAATTGCCTACATATCATATCCAATACACTTCTACAAAAATCTACAAGGCCCCGCATTCCATGTTACAATAATTATCAAATCAAAAATATACATTGGATTATCGGATACAGTGATATAGAATGATTAAAACTGATAAGACTGATTTAACTTTAATAGAAAATGCGTCAATTGATGTTTCAAATAATTATGGTTATTGTGTTCTCTATTATAGATTCAATAAACGAATTCTACTGGAACGTATCAAAGTCATAGTCGAAAAGCTTTCACGTCTGCTTAGGCCTCCTTGCTCACGTGGATTTCTACATTAGATCTCTGAAGCTACAAAATATTAATTAGGCTTTCATCATGAAGTTGCCTACTATGTTGGTGACTAGTATTTAACATCACAATATATCAACCAATTCCTCGTTAATATACAGGGTGTTTATTAATGGAATGCCGATACTTAAGGGTGATATTCCTTGGATGATTTAAGACAAAAAGTTCATATGAACATAGGTCCGCAAGAGCTTAATTTTCAAGATACAGGGTGTTGAAATATTGAAAAATAAATGATTTTTTTATAATTTCTTTGATACTATTCCAGATATCTTTATGAAATTTGGTACACGTCTTCTAGGCTTCAATATGCATTTTGTGATGTACAAACAATTCCATTATTTTTACCAGTGGCGTCCGTACGGGCTTTGCACTCAATATTTTTGGAGAAAAAACTTGTACGCCACTGCTTTCTTCCAAAATCATTTACTTACTTATAAATTATTTTTAAAATCTCCATTAATTTCTGAGCCAATTTGTTCTCTTGATTTTTTTCCGTCCGGCGCATGGTTTTCGCTTAAAAAAATAAAATCTACTTAATTGCATTGACACCCTGCTGTGTCATCAAATATTTCTTAATCAGTGGCGCCCTCTCTAACATTCCCATGATGCATAGAAAACGTGTACCAAATTCCAAAGAGATATCTGGAATAGTATCAAAGTGATGATAAAAAAAAAAATTTTTTTTTAAATTTCAACACCCTGTATCTTAAAAACTATGCTCTTGCGGACCTATGTCCATATGAACTTTTTGTCTTAAAATCATCCAAGGATTATCACCCTTAAGTATCGGCATTCAATTAATAAACACCCTGTATGGTCTGACGTTGGTGGTCATTAGATCACATTTTATGAATTGTCTATGCAACGAAAATCGGCCAATATATTATGACTTGATAGAATTATTTAAGATTTCGCGTGACGTTTTCGAACGATATAACAATTCATGCGAAATGTAAATTCAGTGAGATATGTCAGTTGATGGTATTCCTACTCACTACGGAAACATTCAGTCTTTACCGCTAAGTTTTCTCCTAGTTCTAGTAGCCCAGAACTCAGATTTATAAACGATATCGTGAATGATTTTGAGTTTAGTTTTCTTCCAGGCAAACACTAATGTGAGTTTTGAATGCAGAAAGCGTGTTCATGGAGTATGGTATCATGAGACCATTCTAGTTTGGTCTGTCATTAACGTCACTTTCAGCCAATCAGCGAGCTGCAAGTGACGTTGATGACAGACCAAACTGGAAAGGTTTCATGTTACCATACTCCATGAAAACGCTAAAAGTAACTTTTGTTTGATAGAAGAACTATATGCATACAAAAATGAAATAATAGTCGATACATGGATACCAAGAAGGACGGATTCAATTCTAAGAAAGATGATTGGCAATCTGAAGACCGTGCATTTTGTATTTTCAACTCAGTAGCTTCAGCACACATCGGAAGAAAATATATTATAGAATAATCATTGTCTTGTATCTGCTGGACTACTATTTTCACTTTTTCAAAAGAATCGCTAGCTATCTTGGTCAATGACACTATGGGATAAGTTAAAAGGGTTGTATATATGTATTTACGCTATGCGATTTTTGACATTTATCAATTTGAAGTACATTATACTATACTGAATAGAACTGCTGTTGGATTGAAGATTTTTTTTACAAAAAAGTATTTGTTTTTTCTGTGGTTTTTAAAAATCCAAGTTGATGGACAACTTGTCGATATTGATTTTTTTAGTTAACTCGATTCCTCTCTTTTATCTGATTCGCGTTTAGAATGAGTGACTAATCTGGCTACAACATAATCAATACAGTAGAGTATCCCACACCCTTGGTCTATCATTTGGCACTTCATTATACTTATTTACTATCAGTTGATTTTTGAACTTTTGACAATATCACCCTTTTTTATGAATAAACTACACTGATAAAAAAACGACTAGAAACACTACCCATAGGGTTAATATCCTTATGGAATTATTTCAAAAAAGTGATATTTTGATGGAGGTTGATTGAAACTTGCAGAATTAATTGATATTCAATACTTACATAAGTTTAATTATTATTCATGGTTAATGAGTTGTGCAATATTAAAGATTTGAAAAGAATAGATAGGTACGCTTCTCTTTTCTATGTTTAAATGTTTGACTAAATACATATTTATTAAACTCGGTAACGCTTCATTAAAATTTAATATATCAAGGCCGCTGCCATTTTAAAAATGACAGATATGTATACAACCCTTCCTTTCTATAAAATTCTACCTACAAAAAATACAAAAATATATTCACTGACACATTTTAGGTTACATGAAGATGTTGAATTCACGATATAAAATATCTTTTTTATTTAGGGTATCACTAAGACACTTTAAGATTATAAGTTGTTAGTATCCATTCTAAACTACTGATCTAGGATACAATCATCTTCAGGTTAAAAAAGTTTTCTTATCGAATCTATTCTATTCAGAATATTGAAAGTTATTTGTCGAATAATTATTACTGTATATCCACGTTATTAGCGGATATATCTCGTTACACTAAGTGTAAATCATGGCGGTGGAACCATCAATTATTATTTATGGTAAAGGAAAGAAAATGTATAAGTTTTGAAGAGAGAAACAGTTAGACATTATTTGGCACAACTCTTGCTCTGAGCATCGATACTGTCGTCTGACATGGCTCGGTAGGAGATTCAGAATCTGAACTAGTCATGAAATTGGTTTTTTGAACTTGAAGGGAGCTTTCTGAGTGAAAGTTATCCACGGTACATAGCTTCTCTTTCCTGAATATGTTGTTGGATGCAGTAAGATGAGAGGTGGGACCTGCAAAAGACATTTTTTTGTTTAATATGTATCTTCAAATGCTACCAATACATTTTCTATTTCATACATTATGTACAGAACACAAATAATGATTATGAAACGGTGATTAGGTATCATCCGTTTTTCTCCACGTAGAACAAGTGCATGAGATAGAATTACACCATCATAAAAAAAATCTTATTTCTATAGTTTTGGACAGCTTTTTTGTTCGATAGTTATCGCAGTGCAAAATTCATTATAAGTCAATAAAATCTAGTCATAGATTCATTATTTGATGATAAATGCGTTTGGCTCAGGCATTGGTTTTCAACATTTCTAATTACTCTAAGAATATTCTCTACAGTCTACAAAGCGTCCAGATGATATTCATTTCAATATGAAATTTAGCTGTTAATGTACCTGTTTGAGCAGATTTCCAAACGAACTTTGAAAAGAAAGCAACCACCAGACAATTTCTGAAGTCTATTGAGTTACAAAAAAAAGTTGTCAATTTGATGGATGTACTGCTTGTTATAAAATAAAAAATGTTTCGAAATGAATATGGTCAATCGCCAATGATTAGCCCGAGTTTCTACATAAAGTTTTTGGTCCAATCGAGTCGGATAAGCAAGCAAACAAGACATTAAAAAGCATCTCAAGCAAGAAGGCGAGGTCAAGTGACATTCTGACATTCAGTGCTGTCTATCGGAAAGTCTGAAAAGCGGCCAGTGCCGGTTTGGAGAGAATTTTACGACCATTGATAAGTGGGTTTTAAGTTCAATATATTTCTCCTCCCTGAGCAATAATGGCTGAGGATGAATTGAGGATTTAAAAGTCTAAACGGGGACAAGTTAAAGGGAAATTAACGAGGTTTAAGACATATTTTGATGGTTTTGACAAGGATAGTGAAAGTAAAACGCTAATTACAGAAGTAGATTTTTGTTTAAATAAAGTAATGCCCTTATATGAGGAATTTCATGATGTTCAGGGGCAAATACAGCTATTAGATAACAATAGTGACATGGAAGATGTTGTCATGTTTGAAACTGCTTGATTCGAAATTGTTAGGGCAATGCAGTCACAAAACATTAAACCCAAATGCAGTTATTTTGTGATAAATCAAAATGCGCAGGTAATACGTCAGAAAATGCATCTGGTGAGGGGTCGGTTCAATGTTTAAACCGAGAGATAGATAAACGGTGATTGGTTGAGTTCCCTCCCATAAAATTACCTACATTTAACGGTCACTATGATTCATGGCTTGAATTTAAAGATTGCTTTTTCGCCTTGGTAAACAATAATAATAATTTGTCCGATATACAACGATTTTATTATTCGAGATCATCTCTTGAATTGGATGCTCAATCAGTAATAAAATCGATCGAGGCTTCTTCTGCAAATTATAAAATTGCATAGCAAATGTTAACAGAACGTTTTGAAAATGAAAAACTGATAATTCATAATCACCTGAAGGAAATTTTTGATCACCCCCTTATCACCCAAGAAGCATACTCAGAGCTGAGAAATTTGTTTGACACTATAACGAAGCATTTACGCTCATTAAATAGTTTAGGTTTGGAGACAATGACTTGGGACTCCATAATTTTATTTTTAATGTGTTCTTAATTTGATTCTACCACTAGAAGGAAATAGGAATGTTTTAAATGAGAAGAAAATTCACCCACAATGAAAGATATGAATAGTTTTTTGCGAGAGAAATGTGAAATGCTGGAAAAACTTGAAATAATTTCATATATTTATGGTACATCAACTAAAGGTAAGGTTCGAGTTGGTAATAGTCGTAGTTTTGCGGTAATGGCAGGACATTCGAAAGTTAAATGCTATTTTTGTCAGAATTTATAAATGCGAAGCATTTCTGCACTCTGCGCTGATGATAGAATCTCGGCTGAAGATTAAAACTATGTTTAAATTGTCTGACTCGCATCCTACGTGGAAGTGCAAACTACAGAAATGTATTAAATGTCAGAGATTACACAACTCGTTACTACATTTGCATATTGATAATGGTAATATCAATAAATCGACATCTGCTGCAAATATTCCTTTACGAAATAATCGAGATGGCGATAATTCAAAGGCTGTTAATTCATCAGTTGTAGCTGTTAATGATGGTACTAGCGAGAGTGCGATCCTATATGCTTCAAGAAAGCTGGATGGTGTTCCTACGTGCTCTGTAGATTCAAAAATTCTATTATCAACGGCTATTGTACGGGTAGTAAACGAAAATAAATCAGTTATTTGCCGTGCATTGTTAGATAGTGGTTCTCAGAGTAATTTCGTGACGGAGAAGTTATTCAAAGTTTTAGTTTGCACAAAGGTGAATCATGTCTCTCCGACTCCTCTTACTGAGTCGGAGAGGCTTTAGCAAAAATTGATAATGAAGTTAAAATGAAGTTGAGTTCTTGTCACAATGATTTCAAAATAAAGACAAACTGCTTTGTTATTCCCAGTTCCCAGTATTACCGGAAAATAGCCAATCAAGACTTTGATAAAAATATATTCAACATCACTTTGGATATGAGTTTAGCAGATCCAGGTTTTCATTTATCTACTGATATAGATCTATTGCTGGGATCTCATGTATTTTGGTCAGTATTCACTGCAGGACATAAAAAAATTGGTCCAAATATGCCAGTTCTCCAGAACACTGAATTTGGCTGGGTTATTGCCGGAAATTTGTATTTGAACTCTCCATGGTATGAATACAAAACGTTTTCATTTTTTAATGTCAATAATAATGTTGATTCAATTGATAAAGAAATAGTGAAATTTTGGGAAGTTGAAGAGTTCTCTCCGGCAAGAAAAATACTGTCAAAGAAAGAATTATATTGTGAAAACTATACTTCAGGAATACATGTAAGAAAGATAGTTCTGGAAGGTATACAGGGTGTCCCAACGATAGAGTAAAGTAGGTTTTATCATATAGGATATGAAAAATATCAATATCAATATGCGTCACAGGTCAGGGGTGTAAATAGCGCACATTCTGGAAATATTTGGAAACATACAGGGTGCATCACAAAAATATGGCACGAAAAAGTATGATTTTTTTAAATGGAACCTCCTGTATATTAATTGATATTTCAATTCTTTCTTCAATTTGGAACAAAAATTGTGATACAACTAATGTTCCTAAATTCAACCGTTATCGAGATATCGCGTTTTAAAAATGGCATTTTTGCAAATTTGACATGCTATAAAACTCAAACTATTCAAGTTAGAGAAAAATGGATTGCACTCTCCTATCTTAACTTTTAAAGAGCTCTTCAAGGAGGTTAAATCCATTATTGTGAAAAAATGTCAAAATGTGCCGAAAAAAGTTGACAATTGACGTTACCTTCTATCCAAATGACAGAAGAGCTCTTGAAAAGTTAAGATAAAAAAGTGAAAACCATTTTGCTCTAACTTGAATAGTTTGAGTTTTATAGTATGTCAAAGTTGCAAAAATGCCATTTTTATAACGCGATATCTCGATAACGGTTGAATTTAATGACATTAGTTGTATCACAATTTTTGTTCCAAATTGAAAAAAGAATTGAAATATCAATTAATATACAGGGGGTTCCATTTAAAAAAATCATACTTTTTCGTGACATACTTTTGTGACGCACCCTGTATGTTTCCAAATATTTTCAGAATGTGCGCTATTTACACCCCTAACCTGTGATGCATATTGATATTGATATTTTTCATATCCTATATGATAAAACCTACTTTACTCTATCGTTGGGACACCCTGTATAGTCAAGGTTCCATTTAAAGACTCGATAAATGAGTTAGGTGATTCTAAAACTATGGCATAACACAGAATTGGATTGTTAGAAAAAAGAGTCAACAGAGACAAAAATTTCAAAGAACATTATGATAAGTTCATGAAAGAATATACATATAGATCTAGGACATTTTATGTCGGAAGTTGATATCGAAAATGAAGGAGGTTATTTTCTGCCACATCATGCTGTCATTAAACAATCCAGCTTGACCACCAAATTAATGTCGTGTGGTATTTGACGGTTCGGTAAAATCTAGTTCAGGTCTATCGTCTATCGTTAAACGATGTGCAGTATGTCGGTCCAACTTCACAGCAAGACTTATTTTTGATTTTAATTAGGTTTCGTTTACATTGAATTACATGGGTTCAGTGATGCATCGACTAAAGCTTATGGATGCTGTATTTATATTAGATGCTTGATATCATCCGGTAATTATACATCCAACTTACTATGTGCAAAATCACGAGTGACACCAATAAAGTTTTTGACTCTTCCACGGCTCGAACTTTGTGGAGCAGTTCTTCTTTAAAATGTATTACAAAGAGTTATTGATTATTTGGATGTTCAATTCAGTGGTGTATATAACTGGACTGATTCTACGATTTGCTTGTGCTGGATAAGAGAGGAACCCAGTAAATGGAAATAATTTGTTGCAAATAGAGTACAAGATATCAAAAATTTGACCGACGTTAATTTTTTGGGACATGTTCGCTCAAAAAACAACCCGGCAGATTTATTATCCCATTTCCAGCTGAAATGCAGAAAATTTCACTTGAAATTCAAAAAACTTCAGTTTAAATTCAGATTTTTCATTTCAGAAAATGTCAATTGAAATTCAGATATTTCATGTGATATTCAGATGATTTGCAGATATTTCATTTGAAATTCAGATAATTTCAAATTAAAATCGGAAATTTTCATTTGAAATTCAGAAAAACATTTTATTAAACAAAAATCCAATTTTTCATTTGAAATTCAGATTTTCAAAGTAGACACTTTCTATTTATTACTGCTAAGCCGCTACATGGGGGGCCATTTTCAATCGGTCGCACGTTTGACCAACTCTTTATTTTCATCATTTATACATGTATATTTATTTTATATGCTGCAAATTTCAGGAAACTTTTGTGTACATATTTTCAGACTTCTCAAAAATGAATTGTTTCCGAGATATGGACCCAAGTTCATTATGTTTATATGTGTTTACCACCCTGTTTTATAAATATATTTTTTTTATTTCATCCATTCTGTAAAGTGATCTTGCAAATTCGCCTATCAGGAGTATGTGTATTTTGTTAGTTGGATATGAATTTATTAAACATAATTCATAAACTACATATGTAATTATGTACTTATAATCCAGTAACCATGTCGTCTCAAAAGTGGATTACCTTGCGTAAGATCCGGTAGTTCGGATTATGTTTTGACTTGTTTATGATGTTGGTCCAATGAATAATCCAAGTTTTTGACCTCGAGCACCGAACGCAACATTGTCATATTTCAAAAAAATCCCAAAATTTCTATCTCTTATCCAGTTTTTGTCAATTTTATCACTGAACGACCAAGTTTTCGATTAAAACTATGAAACACTTTTTTAAAGTAGACTAAATTTGCTACAATTTGAGATCAGACTCGTCTCTGTAGACCCAATAATTTTTGAGATTCAGCTGCCCAAAATTCAGCGTTATATTTTCAAACTGGAAAATGTTTAAATAACCGACTACCTAAACCTATTTTCTGTGGTAATGAAACAACTTTATATCTACCTGGAAAGAGTCTGCGACCAGTTTTACTCTTTCGTTTTGAACATCTAAGGGTTAAGTTGAGCCCTGCCACTGCAGATATGTTTTGAGTGGGGGGACCGACGAGACTTAACCAGGTCCCTGAAAGAGGGCAAAATCTACTTTCAGTTGATATCAAACATGTATTCCATTTACTTTTCCTATTGGGATTAAAATAATTATGCATAATTCTTCTTTTCTTTCGGAATTCGCAAGGCGTGAATTTTGCGAAGAAAATAGGTCTATGTAGAGGGTCGAAATTCACACGGAACAATAAATGCCAAATAATAGCCTTGAGACATCTTCCAGGTAGGCACCATAATAATAAAATGTTGTTCTATTATGTAAACATCCAAGTGTGAAAAAATAGCACTCAATTTGAAAATCTGTATCTTGTAAAGTATTAGGTCTACAAAGACCGTTCTGATCTCGAAGTGTAGCAAAATTATTTTTTAAAAAATACTGTTTTATAATTATTAATTATAATCGAAAACTAAGTTCTTCTAGGTTGAAATTGCCAAAATCTGGATAAAAGGTAGAAATTTGAGGATTTTTTGGAAATTTGACATTGTTGCGTTCGACGCTCGAGGTCGAAAACTTCGATTATTTATCGGGCCAACATCATGAACAACTCAGCAAAAATCAGAACTACCGGATCTAACGCAACGTCTAATGTATATGGTTACTGGACTATTAGGTATCATAAATATAATTAATTCTATATAATAAAGTACAATATTAAATTATTTTTCAAAATACGACAACTTGAATAGATACTGAACAAAATGCAATAAAAACTATATAGGCATAAAAGTTTACAAGCAAGCTACATGCCTACAGGCTTATTCTCAAGGGCTAGGGCTCCTGCATGGTAAGTGATGCTATCTTGAACGGACCTAGCGCAATCCTCATCCACAACCGCATCTTTGACATCATCTATGATTTGTTCAAGATATATAAGCCGTTGCTCAATAACCCCGGCTCCGACCACAGCTGGTATTCTTAAACAAGAATTCACCAAAGACTTTATTTTGGACCAAATATTTTCGATCGGGTTGAGAATCGGAGAATATGAGGCCAGTCTTAAAGGGGATGCATCTAAAACCTGCTACAGCTGACTGTGGTATGGTGCATTATCACACACTACTACGAGGTCTTCTAAATGGTTGCCCATCTCTTGCCAGAAGACAAAAACCCTTTCCATCCAGTGCCAGAATAGCAGTGAAAGACCCCCTTCTTCTCTCCAGACACACTTACCACCCCTGCAGCGGAAATAGCGACAATCAGATGTACATTGGGTTCCCTAGATAAGGGCAGTACTTCACGTACCCGCACGTGATCGCCACCCTGTTCTTAGGCAAAACAAATTGAAATTTGTTTCGTCAATCCACATTACTTGTTTGCCTTGTTGAATTAGTAAATCAAATTTCGTACATAGTCCGCTCTTTGTATTTTATGTTCCATGGCATTTGTTGTATGTGGTTGCGTATGTACAGTGTGATTGTTTATATTTCACTCAGTAGATATCTCAGTTATTTTTGGTTTTACAAAAAAATTGAAATAAGCAAATTCGCAGTATTTTTTTACGGACATCCAGAATCCGATATTAAAAAATGCCAAAAAAGATCAAAAACCTAAAAAATTCACCCAACATGGTATTTTTAAAATGAGAATACCTGTATATTTTTGACTACATAGATTAATAGATCTTTTTCTTCTGATTCCAAATATACCATATTAGTAGTACCTATTTGATTCAGTCGTTTTTCCACTATTGAAGTTCAAAGACTCATAAGAATTACATCACGTTGATCTGGATTCTACCGTATCTTAGCAACAAAGATCAAGATAATTTTTGGAGACTTTGATTTTGAATAGCGCAAAAACGGCTGAACCTAATACCAACATGTATGGTATATTTGGAATCAGAAGAAAGGGATCTTTTAATCTAGCCAAAAATATACAGGGTTTTCCTTTTGAAAAATACTATGTTGTGAAAAATGTTTGGGTTTTCGATGCATTTTGGCATTTCTTAGTATCGGATTCCGAATGTCCATGTTCATTCAAACTTCTTTGTAGAACCAAAATTAACTGGGATATCTATTGAGTAAAATATAAACAATCACCCTGTACCTACTTGCTTAACAAACAACTGTCCATCTAGGTAGTTTGAAATAGTAGATGAGGCAAATGTTTTCTTAACCTTAGGAACATGGGATAGTTCAGGATGCTGTTCGTCAAAATCTGAATATCAAATGAGATTTTCTGAATTCCATTTGAAAATTTCTGAATTTCAATTGGAATATCTGAATTTCATTTGAAATTTTCTGAATATCAAATGAAATACCTATCTGAATTTCAATTGTGAATTTCTGAATTTCAAATGAATTATCTGAATATCATATGAGATTTTCTGAATTCAATTCTGAATTTTTCTGAATTTCAGCAGGAAATGGTGAAGAGGAGTATCAGCAAGTAGTTTGATGAAAAACGATTTATGGTGGTTTGGTCCGGAATGGCTTCTTTTGAACAACCAAGAATGGGATGTTTTTAAAATTGATTACTTGGAGAATCTTCCGGAATCCAAAACCTCAGTTAATATGGTAATAACTGATAGGAATTCTTTAACTGACTTGCTTAATCGTTTTTCTTCATTAAATACATTTTTGAGAGTGTTGAGTTATATGTTACGTTTTATTTATAATTGTAAAATTAAAGACGGTTCGTCAAAAAGATGTGGTCCTCTTGCACCAGTTGAAATTGAAGAGGCTCTTAATTCAGCAATAATATGTGTTCAGATTGAATGTTTTCCGTACGAATATAGAGCACTTCAAAATAATAAGATTATTTTAACAAAGAGTAAGATCATTTCTTTACATCCTCTCCTACACCATAGATTATTAAGAGTTGGTGGACGTTTGAAAAATTGCAATCTTCCTTTTAACAGCAAACACCAAATTATTTTGCCAAAACATCACATTTTATCTAAATTAATCTTAGGAGATGAACATGAACGCTTATTTCATTGCGGTGTTCAACAACTGATTTTTTCTATAAGGCAAAAATATTGGCCTATTTCTGTTAGAACATGTTGTGAAAATATCATCGGTAAGTGTGATTGATGCTTTAGGGCAAAACGGAAAACGGTACCGATATGATGCTGTAAATCTACAAAACCAACTAATGCTCTCTCCTTGGAACAGTGACTCATCGGATGTTAATGTTTTAGCCGAATGTTTTGTCAATGGTATCTCCTGTGTTTTGAATGATATATGTCCAGTCTCTTTGGTACGTGTTGAAGCTAACCATAAATACAAGAAGTATATTACCCACGAAGTAAGAGTTTTGATGAGGGAACGTGATATACTATACAAGAGAGCTATGTTTATGAAGGATACAGAATCATGGAGGCAATACAAAATCACCAGAAACCAAGTCGTATCAAGGATCAGATTTGAGAAGGAATTGTTCTATCAAAGATCCATTGACGATAATAAACATAATCCAAGATTGTTATGGAAGAACCTAAAAACATTACTGCCAGAGAGGAATGTCTTGCCACCTGATGCTATCATCTTTGGTACGGAAACAGTAACGAGTGACGCCCAAATTGCAACCAAACTCAACGAATATTTTGTTGACAGTGTTCGTGAAATTGTTGAAAATATTCCAAGTGGTACAAATCCTGCCCTCACAAATGTACAATCCGAAGTAAAGTTTTCTGTCTTTGACAGAATTTCAATGTCTGATCTAAGAAGTTACTTGAAGTGCCTAAGAAAGGTTGGAGGTGGTCAGTTGGGTATTTCAACACAGGTTCTTCAGGACGCCAGTGAAGTTATCGGGAATAGACTTTTAGATGTAATCAACACCTCTCTGTATAAAGGTATTTTCCCTGAATCGTGGAAACTTTCAACAATAGTGCCAGTACTTAAGGTAGCCAATTCAAGGAAGGCATCGGACATGAGACCTATCAATACTGTTCCAATATTTGAAAAAGTGCTGGAGTTGAGTGTGAAGAATCAGTTGTTACAATACTGTGATACAAACCACCTAATTGTGCCTCAGCAGTCGGGCTTCCTAGAGAACCATTCTTGTGAAAGTGTCGTTGTTCATCTATTTGACGAATTTCTCAAAGCATTAGACTGTGATAATTATGTCTTAGCTGTGTTTTTAGACTTTAAAAGAGCATTCGAAACCATCGATCGACAAGTCTTATCAAGAAAAATGGAAATTCTCGGGGTCACTGGGACAGCTTTGGATTGGTTCACATCATAGTTGACTAATAGGACACAATGTGTTAGATTTGGGAATTGTACATCCAGTGTTGTAAATGTGGATTACGGAGTGCCTCAGGGAACTGTGTTGGGACCTATACTTTTCCTGCTATACATAAATGATATTGTTTCAGCAGTAAATCATAGTGAAATTGTACTTTTTGCAGATGACACTTTATTATATATAGTTGGGAAGGACCTTAAGCAAATGGTAGATAAGTTGAACTGTGATATGGAAAGCTTATACAGATGGCTCTGTGATAATAAGTTATGTTTAAATGTTTCTAAATCTAAATGCTGCATATTCAGTAAGAAGTATATGTTGAGAGGTGTTGACCTCAATAATGTCAAGGTCAAAATAAACGATGAACATCTAGATATTGCTAAGGAAATCAAATACTTAGGAACAATTTTTGACGCGCACCTGACATTTATACCACATGCAGATTTTGTAATGCGGAAGTATTCCCAAATAGTGTATTTCCTTTCAGAGTTGGTAGACAGTTATCTGCATTCACGCAAATGAAACTGTATCATGATCATGCTATTGTTGCGCCACATTTGCAGTATTGTTGTACATTATTGTTTCACCTGCCAAAGTACAAAACTGATGAACTCCAAAGAATTTAAAATAGGGCTATGATAATAATGTTAAAGTGTGATAGCTATACGTCAACAAAACTAATGCATGACACTTTACATTTGTTAACAGTAAAACAAAAGATTTTATTCAGTGTATGTATCTTTTTATTTAAAATAAGACTGAATGTTCTACCACCATATGTTTGTCAAAAAGTAAAATTCTTTAGTGATTTACATAATTATAGTACTAGGCATAGATGTGATTTTGTGTTGTTGAGCAAATGTAATACCACTCAGATGTTAAATTCAGTTTTGTATAAGGGTCTACAACAATTTGATGATTTACCTTGGAACATTAAAGACTGTGTTACGCTTAATTCATTTAAAAGACTGCTTAGAATACATGTATCGAAAATGTAACCTACTGGTGTCCCATTTATATTTTATATTTGTACACTCATGTTATATAATGTTGTTTTTCATCTATTTATTTTCATTATTTTCATTATCATAACGTATTTATTATTTACAAATTTGTACTTTTTTTTATAGCATCTGCTAAATAAACGTATATTTGATTTGATTTGAAATCCTCAAACTATTTAATGGGTGATTTGCCAGAGTAAATAGCATTTCTGTGTTTGAAAATGTAGGCACTGACTATGGTGGTCCATTCTTTGTTAAAGATAGGAAAACAAGGGGGGCTAAATTAACCAAGGCCTACGTTTGCATTTTCATCTGCACGAGCACTAAAGCTGTTCATATTGAATTAGTTTCCGAACTCACACAACTGATGCCTTTTTGATGAATCTTAAGAGATTTATCAGTCGAAGGGGAAGACCATAAAACATATATTCGGATAATGGTTCGAATTATATTCGAGCAAACAACGAGATAACTGCAGTTTACAATTTTTTAGAAAGTAATTTTGAAGCTTTATCTCAAGGTCTTTTAAAAGAAAGAATTAAGTGGCATTTTATTCCTGCAAATTCGCCATCATTGTAGGGTCTTTGGGAGTCCGGAATCAAAAGTATCAAGTCACATTTGAAAAGAATGAAAGGGTGTAGATCTTTAACATTTGAAGAATTCCATACATTGTTGACTCAGGTGGAAGGCATATTGAATTCGCGCCCACTGTGCAATTTCTGGCGCCCAGATAATTTCTCAGCACTAACGTCGGCGCCGGCACATTTTTTAATTGGACGCACCTTAACGATGCTGCCAGAGTTTAACCTGGCAGTTGTTATGGTCCAGATGGCAATTGGAGTACTTGAACGAGTTACAGATGCGACAAAAATGGAGAAACAACAATCAACAAATTCCGAAGATCGGATCCATGGTTTTAGTCAAAGATGATAAGGCTCCCCCACTTCAATGGCCCCTCAGATAAATCACGGCATTGCATCCAGGCGCAGATGAAATAGTGCGAGTAGTGACTGTTCAAATGCGTAGTACACAGACAAAAAAAGCAGTTAATCGTATATGTGCACTACCCATAGACTGTTAACAACCTCTTGTTGATGTTTCAAGGCGGGCGGCATGTCTGAGCAGATTTCGAAACGCACTTTGAAAAGAAAGCAACCACTAGACAATTTCTGAAGTTTATTAAGTTACAAAAATCAATCGCCAATGATTAGCCCGAGTATCTACATAAAGTTTTTGAATGCATACAGAGCAGTGTTCAATAGCATGTAAAAAAGGTAAGATCGTGCTCAATAATGTATGAAGAAAAGTTCGTGAATAGATGCTGAATACTTGAGGAAGCCCCAACCACCAAACACTTGAAAACCTCTTCCAGCATCTTTCAGCAGCAGGGCCTTGAGAAAAAAAAGATATATAGGAACAGCTTGCGTAGATCGCAAGGATCAAAGGGACACATTTTACGTCGTATTCAGGAAGTTCCAGAAACAAGCACTCGTGATGAAGTAGTTGCTAATAACGCTTTAGTAACAAGAGGGTATGGACTCAACAAATCCCTGTAATCTGAAAACGCTTCATACCACATGCAGCGAGTACAGGCATTATTGTAACCTCAAGATCACCTCCCACGCCCCTCTCCCTGTATCTCTGCCTTGACGTAGTCTGGGTCATCTTCCGTGACGAACGGAGAGACTTGTGCACTTCCTTGATCTTTGGAGCTATACCGGCGGAAGCGCAAACTACTGGCAGGGTCACCCATGCCAGGAAGGTTAGAGGTCAGATAAAAGGTGATACAAAGGCTGAAAACCCCACGGTGTAGTGCGACCCGTGCTTAAGGGGTGGATGGCATCTGAGCCGTAATCAGATGTTTCGAACAGAGCCTTTGGGATACCAGGCGACCTACCAAAGTATCAAGGGCAGATATTTCAATGTCCATTTAAGATAAAGGTAACCTTGAAGGTTATTTTGGACCATGAATTTGTCTGCCGTGAGTGCCGTGTTTCAATTGCGACACCCACATTGGATCCCTAGCTAAATCAAAGGAGTGGCGCAATTGAAAAACGGCACTTTCGGTGACCAATTTTGGAATTCACATCAACTTTAAGTATACCTTAGCAAAAATGTCACTTGAGAAGACATTGAAATATCCGCCCTGAATCACCTAGCAGCCATAGCGGGTACTCCTTACGTCCGTGGTCCCTTTATTTAGACCCATACTCGCGAGAACAAAATGGAACGCACAAACAAAGAAAATCACTTCGATGGAGGTGGAGAAAAGAACCCCAGCGGGACCTTCTGATATTCCGTCATCTCTTGCGGAAGGAACCTCAACTTTTCGTGTCTGATTCACTTACCCGAAATTCTCGAGGAGCTCTCAGAGAACCGCCAGAAGATCCTATCAACACTTTTCCCGAGGAACGTGCTACACAGAAATCTGCGGGACATCGGGCCACATCTTAGAATAAGCCCAACATCAGTGAGGCTGAGAGAAAAAGAAGTAGAGAGGCCAGATGTGAGCAGGAACAGCAGACAGCTGAACTTACATCTGGCTTTTCTCCTTTCAAATGAGAGCTTGTTGTTGAAGAAGGGAACAGTCGCTGCGACCCCCAAAAGACTCAAGAAAGGGCTCCTGGGGTGCCCAGATAAGCGCCCTAGGCCCCAGAACATTGGCCGCAACTGTACGCCGCAATGGATAGATCCCTACAGATTGGAGTTACTGGAGATCTCGAACGCAGTCCTTGAGGCCATCATGGCGACACCGGCTCGCAACACCGACGCCACGATCTATGTCGTCCAGATTGTGGCGGGGGCAGGTGCTGGTGACAGATGCAGACCAGACATCGAGAAAGTGACTTCTTGGGGCGTTACCTAACGTGAGACCCTGGGAAGGAGTTTCCCCCGTGGCATCTGACTCTGCCGCATCAGGTCAACCCGTGGGGTTCTGTGGCTTCTGGGTATAAGACACTCAATGGACCAGGTTGTTCTCAGCTACATAGGCGAAGTTGGGTCTTTGTCTTAGGGGGGGCTTAAACCCCAGGGGGTCAATTCTTGACCGTTCGCAAATTTGAAACGTATACGCGAAAATGCGATCACCATGTGATTTCAAATGATGCTGATCGCACAATTGCGTATACGTTTTCATACGAAGGCTCAAAAATTGACCCCCAGGCAACAATCATCTAGCGCCGGAGGCAAAAGATTTTCGGAGCCGTTTTTTTGATCATTAATAAGAAAAATAATCTCATTCATTATTTAGCAGCCATAAATCAGGATAAATAACTAAAACGTGAAAACCCCAAGATCATCTACTCTGGGTTCTGGGTAGAACGAAAGATATGTATATTTTTTGTGTTCATGTGTTATCGAGTTTTGGTATAAATAATTATAGACTAAATGAAAACCTAGAAGTCAAAAGACATCCACATCTATTTGTCTTGACAAAAAAAAATAAAAATAGAAACCATATTATATTCCTTGAGCACTTGAACGAATGCTTTCAGCTTTTTTGCGTTTTTAGGAACGTCAACCCCTATTTCATATTTATTGGTCCAACTCCAACCTCCAACTCTTTTGTGGCCACAATCGTTCAGACACATTTTTGTAACGTGTTTACTCCAATGAATCTATGATCCATTCATGATGTTTGTAGTTTCAGCTCTCATTCATAATTAATACTCATGTGAAAATATTGAAACCCCCAATCTTTTTTGGGGGGGCTAATAAACAATAGGGAGGGGGGCTAAGCCCCCCAAGCCCCCCTCCCCTCTAACTTCGCCACTGCTCAGCTACCTGGAACGGTCAAACCCCGGTCTGTCCTCATCCAAGTGGAGGGTGTGAGATAGAACAGAGGAGCCCCGGGGCACCTCTTTTGAATCGATTTATCGAGCATTCAAGGCAAGAGGCTCAGAAAGAACACAGACCCAGTGGATAGCAAATGTGCCATCTAAGAGAATGATATTTGTCAAAATAAACGATCAAATTGTCAGAACTATGACTGCCAGAGGCTGTTCCCTGGATGTAGTTTTGTCTCTTTTCCTCTCGAGCCTTGTGGTGAGTCGCTCTCGGGCAGAGTCCCAGAATACAGATAAACGGTCAAGTACCTAGGAGTAACCCTAGATCAGAAACTGTCCTGGAAAGCACATGGACGAACGCTCTAGAAAAGCCATATGCTCTTTATGGGCATGTACACTGGATCTATACTATGCGTATGCACAATGGATCTATACTATACTATACCTCTGATCATTTACGGAGCCATAGTATGGTGGCGGAAGGGACAGTTAAATGACCTTTTTGCTCGGGATGCAGGCAACGATTCTTCAGGACGAAATCTATGCTATAACGCGATGTGCATATAACATTCTTGAGAGCGGCAAAAGTCACAGAACTTTCAACATTTGTTCAGATAGCACTTCAGCATTGGAGACTTTTGTGAGAAATGTCGTGGGCAGTCCTAGAATGCTAAGAAGTTCTGCATAAGATGATGCAAAACAACAATGGAGTTTAGCAGTATAAAGGAGAACACTTAGGCTGACTGACTTGCCAAAATTGGTTCATCAAGCAAACCGATAGGACCCAAATAAACGATTTGCATCCCTTAGGCAACAGGTGCAGGTGAAGCGGAGAAACTTCTACTCGCGAAATTCGTTCTATGCTGGAACAATGGCCCAAGCATGCTACATGCTAAAGCATTGATAACAGGACCGGATATGTGTAAGACCAAAGAGCCCCTAAATTTGAGCAGAAAAGATCTCTGCACATTAGTCGTTCTATTAACTAGTCACATGAACCTGAAGGGTCACCTCCACAGAATCGGAATCGGGAAAGATTCAGATTGCAGGAGGTGCCTCAAGGACCTAGAGACCGTAGCCCACATCCTAACGGAATGTCGAGTTCTTGGTAGCACTAGGATGGAATACTTCGGAGTTGCATTCACTGCACTCCAGGAACTAAAAGGAATCTATTTAGGACATCTGCTGAACTTCGCTAAAGTGTCGTGCCACCTAGACTCACCTAAATCACTTGTGAGTTCCAACGGGCCCAGGATGCCTGAGCAGGTTTTTGGTGTATGTAACCCACTAACCCCCAGTTTCTTAACAACAAGATATCCATTCGATAAGTCTATTGATAGAATAAACAACCATACCTCAACGATATTATGCCACCTTATCGGATCCATAATTAAGTGTCAACTGTCGAGAAATGGGACATTAATCATCTACCTCCAATGCCCTCAATTTCGTCATTGCTCTTAGGAAAAGTTGATCTTGTTCCTCGATTGCTTGCACATGTCCCCTCTACAGATTAAGCCACGTTTGCCAGATCTGCTTTATGAATTTCCACAAAACATAATATTTGGTTCGATGAAGATCCTCATGCAGTTGTGGAAACGCGCTTCAAACATCAGTTTTTTTTTAAACGTGTAGGTGAGTATTATTGAGGACTATTTTCAAATCAAACCGCCTTTTCTCGCATCTTATTTTTTTTGCAAAAAACTTTACTCGAGTAAGTAGGCACTTGGACATCAAAATATGAATAATACATTATGCTGCGAGTGCGCCTTCTCATTTTTTTCATGGGTCCGCGAGTATTTAGATGTAAATTTCCAAGTCTGACGTCACAAAAAGCTCCATGACACTTTTTCCGTATTCCATGGTAAGATCTCATAAGGACAATCTTGTTGAGTGCTTTTGAATTCGTTATAAGCGAATACGACTTTTAACAGTGATATTTGGTTGGACAAAAGTGATATTCACTGGAATCATATAAGTTTTCGACAAGGTAAGTTGATTTTAGTATATAATTAATGTTTGGAAACATTTTGAGTTTATCGTTGTCTAAATTTTAATGGCTTTTTCTCAGGTAAGACTGAAGAAAATGGCTTTGAAGCATTTTTTACCGTTCTAGAATGAATGTTTTCTTCAAAAACGACAATATAGCTATCAAATATTATGATTTTGGAATTTACCCAACAAAAAGAAACAATCTGTACCATAATCTCAGAGAATTTCCAAAAGTATTTATTGTCGTTCTCAATAAATGAAGCATTAATACTAGATAGCTTGAAAACATGTTCCAAGGCTATTTTCCTTAAAGTAGTCTGAAGAAAAGTCGATAAAATTGGGAAGAATGCAAACAGGATAACCTCAAAATGTTATATATATATTCATCGGGCTACAACGTTTTACGTCTTCAAATTCCTAATCGCCATTCCTCTCTGCTCATCCACAGGCCTTCTTCCAGATCCGTCTCTCGAATTTCCTTGTCCACTCCGTCTCTCCAGCTTCATCGCGGTCTTCCTCGTTTTCGGTTTCCTTGGGGGTTCCAATTTAGTACTTTCTTTGGTATTCTGTGATCAGGCATTCTTTGGACGTGTCCATACCATATTAGCTGTTTAGTTATAATTTCATCAATAATGTCATGTTGTATTCCCATTTCTTGTCTAATGGCATCGTTTGGGACTCTATCTATTCTAAATTTCCCCGCCGCTCTTCTCCAGAAGTCCATTTCTGTGGCTTTTAGCTTTCCTTTTGTTTTTTCTTTTATCGGCCACACCTCCGAGCTATATGTTATTATGCTTTTCACGATGGATGTATATCCTTTTTTTATTCTCTTTTGTGATGTTTTTGTCCCATAGAATACTGTTCAGCATAGAGGTAGCTCTTCTTCCCTGTACATTTCTGTCCGATATTGCTTCGTCGAGTGTCCCTTCCTTAGAAATTTTCATTCCTAGGTATTTGTATATATTGCAGTGTTTGATGATCTGTCCCGTTGCTAGACGTAGGTCTTCTTGCTGTCCTCCTATGCACATATACTCCGTTTTTGTAATGTTTACATCCAGACCCCACTTTCCATACTCCTCGATGAGCTTTCGGCTCATATATTCCATGTCCTCTATATCTTGTGCAATAACTACTTGGTCGTCCGCGAAAGAAAGGGTATATACTGTCGTGTCGTCATCCACTGGCATGCCCATGCTATTGCATTTCCGTTTCCATGTCTTCAGCGCGTACTCCAAGTAAATTTTGAATAGCGCTGGAGATATACAGCAACCCTGTTTAAGACCCTTGGTTACTGAGAATCCAGATGTTAGTCCTTTGTTGGTTTTGACTCTGGAAGTGGACCTCGCGTATAAAGACTTCACCGCCTTTATTAATTCCATGTTTATGTTGCTATGTTGAAGAGCCTCCCAAAGCTTTACTAAGGGAATACTGTCGTAGGCCTTTTTGAGATCTACGAACAGGAGATGTACCTCTTGGTTCCGTGCTGCCTTCTTTTCTATAATCTGAGTTAGCGTAAACAGGTAGTCGACTGTGGATTTCCCTGCTCTGAAGCCTGCTTGTTCTTCTGCCTCCATATCGGCGTATTCTTTTTCTATCCGGTTCTTCAAGATTTTTCCATATACTCTACTAATAGCGCTTGTGACGGCTATTCCCCGATAGTTGTCGCAGATACTCTTGTCTCCCTTCTTGTATATCGTCGATAGGTGTGATGTGTTCCATTCAACCGGTACTTCGTGCCTGTTGAGGCACCTCTGGAATAAATTTCTTAATAGCTCGTATAGTTTATCTGTGCCGTATTTCAAAAGTTCATTAGCAATATCACCCGGTCCAGTGGCTCTTCCGTTTTTCAAATTCTTACAGACTTCTTTAACCTCTGCCACAGTTATTCTAATTGGAGATCCTTGTATAAATATGCCCTGATTCTCATTTTGGATGCCTTTAAATTGAGGTCTGTCTTCTGTCAACATATCTTCAAAGTATTTGTTCCATTTTTTAGGTGTTATAGGTGAGATTATGTCCTTAGTTCGGCCTCCTCTCATACTTTTGAGGAGCCTCCAACTTTCTGTACTCTTCCTTCCTCCAGTGTATGTATTGAGTCTTAAACACGTCCTTTCCTATTTATTGTTCTTCTTTTAAAAAAGAAGAACCTCAAAATGTTTCCAAGCATTAATTATACACTAAAATCAATCAACCTTGTCAAAAACTTATATGATTCCATCAAATATCACTCTCGCCTAACCAAATATCACTGCTATAAGTCTTTATTTGCTTGTAAAAAATTCAAAAACTCTTAAGAAAAGTTTTCTTATGGGTTTCACCACGGAATACGAAAAAAGTGGAAAGATTATAAGCTCCACTACTCTTGTGACATCACGACTTGGGCAGTCTATTGGTTGGGTCGAGGTTTCGACCATATGAAGTGGGTCGAGGTGTAGACCAGGGAAATGGTACTTTTGTTGTAATTACAAACAGCCCTAAAGACTTTGTATGAATATTGTGAGGAAACATTGGAGTCATATCTCAGCATACTGATATACCCAAGGATGTCTGAAGTACAGCGTTCAATAGTTTCCACCTCAAGATCCAGTAGAGTTGAAAAATGATGGAAAGATACCTTAATTGGATGTGAGTCACACCTGGATTTGAATGGTAATATTTTGACAGACTGGTTTCGGAAACTTACATCATCTGATAGGCTTTTAAATTATTTTTCGTCTAACCTTCCCGCTCACAAGATTGCCATCATAAAGAATCTTTGTCACCGACCTGGGGAAATACTCAACAACACTGACTCAGCACACTGCTAGTTTTTCGATAACTATGAGCCTATAGAAAAGAACAAGCCTATGCGTTTTCCACAGCAGATTCGGAGATACTTCTGAGTTATAAACAATTGAAGATCAAAAATAAGAAATTTTTGGTCATTTTTGCCTGTCAGTATTATTTTTCTAAGACTTCATTATGATGTCTTGGAAAACTAATTCAGATACACCATCTAGTAGAGAACTGTACTCGGAATTGTAAAACTATATTTTTTTGATCTTATGAACAAATAGAATAACTGTTGCAATTTTCCGAACACAATTTGTTTCTATATACCTATTCGACAATCTGACATTTTTGCGCCAATTTTGGAACTACACCTTTTTCAATTGTAATTCAGAAAATGGAAGTTTAATTTCAGATAAAGGAAAATATATTTCAGAATAGGAACTTGGAATTTAGAAAAGGGAAAATGTAATTCAGATCAGATACTTGGAATTCCGAGAAGGGAATATGTATTTCAGATAAGGAACTTGAATTTCATAAAAGGGAGAATGTATTTCAGAATAGGAACTTGTAATTCAGAAAAGGGATAATGTTATTCAGATAATGGAATATTATGTTATTCAGAAAAGTAGGTTCAGAGTGTGATTGTCTGACTGTATCTCGATCTTGTCATAATGATAGACAAAAAGTGACGTTTTACGTTGGAATTCAATCAAATCGTTCATTGGAATTCAATCAAATAAAAATGGAGATGAAAGATAACTGCGCAGTTTGCAGAATACCAATGACAAGAAATCCAGTTATACAGTGCGGCTCTAAAAGGCCCCCCCCTTTTTTTCTTTAATGTGTGCACCAAAAATTTTGAAACTTGGCATACTTCAATTCCTGTCGAAATACTACTTTTTGATGTTATTGACGTACTTTTAGGATTCAAAATGGCGGATGGGCGCAATTTTGAAACATTTTTTTAAATGGAAAGGGGGTCGTGTGACACATCATCCGAAAGGTCTTATCGAGTAGATTATTGTGTGAACATTTCATAGGATTAAACGCATCCGAGCGGATATGACAGACTGCCAAACTTTTAGTTTTTGCTGATACAAAGCGGATAAAGAATTTCAAGATGATAAAAAAAATTTGGAAAGCATTTATTAGCATTATAATACTAAAATCTAAATCAAGATGGAGATACAGTTTCCACACTACTTCGCCACAGCACTAAAGTTTAACCAAATGTGAACATCTTGAAACGATATGAGCCAGTTGTTTGATTATTGTGTTAATTAGGAAGTGTTACAAAAATGCCTAATTCGCGTCACCTCGCAGAAAAAAATGAAGCAATTTTTATTTATTATCGTAATTTCCATGAGACGGAAAGAATCTTCAATGAGCGCTTCCTGGACCGTCCGATATGCAGGAAATATCTTCGCGAATTAGTGCGGAAATTTATCGAGACTGGTAGTGTTAGCTTGAAGAATCAAGGGCGACCATCTATTTCGGAAGATAAACAAATTGCAATCATTGGTGAGATGGTGGTAAAACCTGGACAGTCGACTTTTCAGGATGCAGACATCTGTGATACTTCGTCTGCTTCTGTAAAACGATTGCTGAAAAAACATAAATTTTATCTTTATGAATTTCAAATGGTGCACCAGTTGACAGTTATCCTGACAGACGTGTGGAATTTTACGAAATTATGACCAATAGAATAGGCCGAGAACCGAGATACGTTCAAAATATTTGTTTTAGTGACGAGTGTACTTTCTTTTTGAATGGCCGTGTACACAGGCAAAATGTTCGTTATTGGAGTGACGTAGATCCGCATGTTTTTAGGGAAACCCACACGCAATATCCCGAAAAGGATAACGTATGGGCTGGCACATTGGGGAACCATATTGTTGGTCCTGTTTTCATTCATGAAAATTTGACAGGGGACCTGTATTTGAACTTGGTGGAAACTACAATAGAGCCTTTGATTGTACAAATACGTCAGAATAATCCCAACGAATTTGGCATGGCACCAATTTTTCAACAGGATGGTGCGCCTTCTCATTTCAGCAGAAATGTAAGGCAGTATTTGGACATAACTCACCCCAATCGTTGGATTGGTCGTCGGGGTCCTACCGAATGGCCTGCCAGGTCACCCGATTTAACACCATTGTACATTTTTTTATGGGGATATTCAAAACAGAAAGTACATGCAACACAGCCATACTCTCTTTTAGATTTACAGCAAAGAATTACTGCTTTTTGTCAAAATATTAATGTCGATACTTCGAAAAAGTCCGTCAGGAGTTCTCAGACAGATTATTTCATTGTTTGGGGGTCAACGGAGGACATTTTTAACATTTTTACATTAAAATTGAAGTATGCTTTCTTTGTTCTTATTTCACGAATTTCTTTATCTTGTTAGTTTGACAGTCATATCCGCACGGATGCGTTTAATCCTATGAAATTTTCACACAATAATCTACTCGATAAGACCTTTCGAATGATGTGTCCCCCCTTTCCATTAAAAAAAATGTTTTAAAATGGCGCCCAGCCGCCATCTTGAATACTAAAAGTACGTCAGTAACATCAAAAAGTAGTATTTCGACAGCAATTGAAGTATGCCAAGTATCAAAATTTTTGGTGCACACATTAAAAAAAAAGGGGGGGAGATTTTTTAGAGTCGCACTGTAAGATTGTTGCCGTGCAGGCATCTTCTATATGCCAAATGTGCAGTTCCACTAAGGGAACAAATTTGCCCTATTTGCCGGAGTGAGTTTGCGCAAAAAGTAGAAGTTGCTAGAAATATTTATAAAAAAAAACTCAAGCCAAGACCGACAGAGGATAACCACTTGTGCGAATAGAGGAGATGATTGGGTAGCTCTTCAAACTTTGGGTATAAAATATAAAACTGCTTTTCAATAGGTTCGATCGGGAAAAGATACTATGCTCAAGAAGGGTGGAGACAAGCCTAAAGTGTTGACTAATGAGCAAAAAGATTTGTTGATCTCATGGGTAGAAAAAAAATGTGATATCACAATTATTAAACAATTGCAAGCAAAGGTACAGGCAGAATTTAATTAGCACATCTCCAACACAAGTATTGTTAATTATTTGGAAGAAAAAGTATTCACCATGAAGCAAGTCCATACAGAACCAGCCTCCATGAACACGCAAGAGAATAAAATTAAACGTACCGATTATGTGCGATTACTGCATAATTTCATTAGACAAGGAAAACAAATTGTTTGGATAAACGAGACAAACTTCAACTTATTTTGTCGACGATCCCGAGGACGTTCCAAAGTTGGATCTCGGGCCGTTCAACAGCTCCCGTCAGCCCAAGGTCCAAATATTCATGTTATTGGTGCTATTTCTGCTGCTGGTGTGATTCAAATAAAACGGAGAAGGGGGTCTTTCACGGCGCTCTTGGCAAATGAGTGGATCCAGAGACTTATGAGGACATGGGAAGAACAGGGCAATCGCTTGTCGGATTTAGTAATTGTCTGTGATAATGCTCCCTGTCACTCCAGGCTAGAGACGGTTATTGATTTGACAGAGGCAACATTATTGAAATTAGCTCCGTATTCGCCGATGCTCATCCCCATAGAATCCATTTGGGCAAAATTGAAAATGGGAGTCAAAACCAATCTCAGAGTCCCCGAGGTAGTGGCTCCAGGAATTCAAGAGCAGAGGTTGCAATATCTGGAGCAAATCATTGATGTAAGTAAAAAGACGATCATCGGAGGCGACTGCGCACGTGCAGCCCAACATTCAACCACCTAACATGCCACAGCGCTTGCATTAGAAGATATGCCAGTTGGACGGTGAAAGTTCAATTTACTTATTAAGATATTTGTATATTTTCTGGTCATTTTGTCACGTCTGCCCTTCAGAAGAACAATGGAGGATTTGCTGGAATACGTTGGAGAGTGAAATGTGACCTAACTTGAAGACAAGATGCCTTAACTTTACCTAACTATTTGATACGTCGATGATGATCGAAAAATGGGATGTCTTAACTTGTTATGAAGAAAGTGTTCATGGTATTAAGATAAGTGTGTTAAATTAAAGATGAGAAAATTGGAGTATAGTTTAGATTTATTTGTGCATTAAGAGTCAGAGAATCATTGTTTTTGAAGGATTTGTGGATTTCTAAAAGTTCTAAATTGTTGAGTTTATGTCCTTTGTTAGCAAAGTGTAAAGTCTTAAAATTGTCTCTACTGTAGAATGTATGGTTATTGTCTGTCGATTTCCGGTGTTTCATCACGATCGTTCGTTAGCATCAGGCCCAGATAATTGAAAACCTTCACACTCTCAAAACTGTATATGCCATTCCTTGTTTTGAGAAGTGTATTTTGCATTAAGTCATCATTTCCGCTTTGATCCATAACCATATGTTTGGTTTTTTCTCTGTTCACTATCAGTCCGTATATTTGCTTGCCTCCCCTTTGAGTTTGCTGGAAACACTTTCCAGCTTTTCCAGTGATCTAGCTAAAAGAGCTATGTCGTCGGCATATGCAATCCGCTGATGCTTGTGATGGTATATCAGACCTCTGGACAACAAACCAGCTCCCCTCACAATATCTTCCAGTACAAGATTGAAAAGTACTGTAGAAAGTGGGTCTTCTTGTTTTACACTTCTCCTCCCCACAAAACCGTCCGAAAGACTACCTTCTACCAACACCTTGATGAAAACATGGTCGAGGTTTGTTTTTACGAGTCTAATAAGTGTACTGGGTACTGCTAATTTACCTAACGCTTCGTATCGCTTATCTCTCGAAATAGAATCGTATGCCTGCTTGAAGTCGATGAAGAGTAAAGTAGTTTGAGATTTTGCTCGTAGCTGTTATCAGTTATCATTTTTATGGAGAATATCTGGTCTGGAGTTCCTCTTCCTTTCTTAAAGCCTCCCTGATAATCTCCCACTTCTTCGATGTTGAACTTATCCAGCCTATTTCAGATGACCCGTTCTAATACCTTGTATATGATATCAAATAAAGTGGTGCCCCTGTAATTATCGCAAACTATTTCATCGCTTTTTTGTGTATGGGACACACTGTGGAACTGTTCCAATTTTGGGGCATCTCTTCATTTCGCCAAATTTTCAGTATGAGGTTGCATATTCGATGTTGTAACATGATACCTTTCTTTCTGAGGACTTCGGCGGTTATACCGTTTTCTCCTCCACTTTTATTGTCCTTCATCTGCCTTTATTATTCCACTTCTTGATGGTTCTTCTACATCTTTATCATATTCAAGCCCCGCTGGCGGCGCATCAATTGTTGTGATTTGGTTTGTTCCGTTTGCTTGGTTTAGTAATTCTTCGAAATATTCCGCCCATCTCGCTATCCTTTCATGCCTCTGTCCCAGCATTGTGTTGGCCACACTCGAGTGGACCCGATCCTTGGTCTTCTTTAACTCCTGGTAAAAAATTCTGATTTCTTGGTTTGCGCATTCTTCCACTTGTAGAAGTTTGTGAGTAAAATGATTTCTTTTCTTCAAAGATTGACTTAACCCTTCTTCTTATGTTTTGATATTCATTTCTGTTTATCTCTTAGTTGTCAATGAGCTGTTTTAGTCTTGCTTGATTTCTTTTTGCCAGTAGTTTGAGGCAATCTTCGTCAAACCAATCTTTGGAAGTATTCGTTTTAGGCTCATTGCTTCTATTAAGGCCATCTCTATAATACCCCATTCACCATCCAAGGTCTCGACTTCAGGGAACCCACATGGACGTGCAGCTATTTAATCCAACCGATCAAACGGATGGTCTGACGAGCCGTGCTAGTCGAGCCAACCGATCGAACGCATGGTCTGACGAGCTCAAATTCTTATGCCACTTCAGGATCTTGCAATCTGCTCATATTGAACTTGTTTATCCCCATTTTCCTATGTTTTCCTAATTTTTGTAAATGCTGTTGCAGCTTTGAGATCACTAGAAAATGATCAGAGTCAGCGTCGGCACCCCTAGCTTCGGATATCTTTAATTCTGTTTTCATGGTTTTTCTCAAAACGTGATCTATTTGATTTTTTGTTCTCCCATCTGGTTAGATCTACGTTTCTTCATGTATGTCCTTATGATCAAAGCTTGTACTTTTGATTTTCATATTGTTTTCTTGAGCGAAATTGATAACCATTTTACCATTTTCATTACTTTCCCGGTGTTTGCTCTTTCCACCAGTTATATCTTCGTAGATATTTTCTCTTCCTATTTTCGCGTTGAGGTCCCCCAGAACTATTTTAATATCGAATTTTGCATTGACGTAATAAGAAAGAGGACTCGTACCTCCTTATAAACGTCATACGACGAAATTGCGGCCTGTTTCGAGTCAGTTTAGACCCAAAAAAATGGCGTTCCTCAATTTGTGATAATTTGTATCATTGCGGATCTCACTGATTTTGTGAATTTCACATCTGCAGTAATCAATAGGCAAAAGTTGAATTAAAAATATTTGATAAAGAAAGATCATGAATTCTGCACGACCTGAAAAATTGTTACTTAACTGTACAGTGACGGCCATTTCTTTGGTGCCAAAAGGTCGCAAAACAACTCACATTGTGGGATATCCTCTCTTTTCACGTATCTAAGGAATTTTGGAATTCTTTGGAGCAGATTATTTACTTCTTCATAGCATTGTGAACATGCAGATTCAAAATAATGATTTTTCGATATTTGCCGTGATGTGAACTCTCAGTTTACACATCCTGTCAGAAAGAGCCTGGAAGTCTACCATGTGGGGTTGAAGTTTTGGGTTAACTATACAGGGTGTTACAAATTCGATGGGATAGCATTGCTAATTCCTAAACCATAAGAGATACAGCGTCGGTTAAATGGAGGCAAAGTTGCGCATTTTGGCACTCAATAATATGCCGCTGAAAAATCAAAAAAATTCGGAGCACTTCCGGAGATATCCGGAAAAAATCAATTTTTTCAAAATTCTTTTTTATTTCCTCCTGAGTTAGTTTGAAGGAATTATTGAAAACGAGTGGCACATTTTCATGGCCACTTTTTCTCCTCTTGAAGGTAGGGTGGTCGGAATTTATATCCGACGTTTCGATTTTCCGCAACCATCATCAACTTAATTTTTTCAAATACAAACCCAACTTTTTTTATGCATTTTGGGATAGCTCCTGACTTCCTGAACATCATGATGTGTCACACTTGTCATTCCAAAATATGCAGAATTATAATCCGAAATTTTTCAAAATTCAAACCTCTTGATCTCTTTGTAATGCAATGCGCGTATCGTAGTCATGGTAACAATAACAACTTGTCACGCCTGTGGATAATAACTAGCCAAAAAACTTTTTTTTAAGCTGAAGTTTCTTTATTCAAGCTTCAAAACTATTCATAGGCGTGACAAGTTGTTATTGTTACCATGACTACGATACGCGCATTGCATTACAAAGAGATCAAGAGGTTTGAATTTTGAAAAATCTCGGATTATAATTCTGCATATTTTGGAATGACAAGTGTGACACATCATGATATTCAGGAAGTCAGGAGCTATCCAAAAATGCATAAAAAAAGTTGGGTTTGTATTTGAAAAAATTAAGTTGATGATGGTTGCGGAAAATCGAAACGTCGGATATAAATTCCGACCACCCTACCTTCAAGAGGAGAAAAAGTGGCCATAAAAATGTGCTACTCGTTTTCAATAATTCCTTCAAACTAACTCAGGAGGAAATAAAAAAGAATTTTGAAAAAATTGATTTTTTCCGGATATCTCCGGAAGTGCTCCGAATTTTTTGAGTTTCTCAGCGGCATATTATTGAGTGCCAAAATGCGCAACTTTAACTCCATTTAACCGACGCTGTATCTCTTATAGTATATCCTCTCAGTATATCCATTCATCACCGTAGTTTGTCCACTAGTTATTTGCTCAGTCTCTTGTAGTGATGCTAATATGTCGACATTATATTGTCCCATACATTGTACCAGATTCTTCAACGCTCCCTCTTTGTATGTACAAGGTGTTCACAGATAAATGGACTCCCCCATCAACTGTTTAATTTGATGTTTGGGAAAAAAATGTTTCAAATGAAAGTTCAATGATTCAAAATGAATTTTGTGAAAACAAGGTTTTCACATATACAGGGTGTTTCAGAACTTCTGGGCGTAGTCCAACTTTCTTATTTCAAATCAAAACCCTATTTTTCTATTTGATGTTTGCATTTTCTGTAAAATTCTCAACATTTTCCATATAGCATACCTATACCCAAACTCAACCAATAAGAAGATATCAACATCAGAAATTTGCTATTTTTCCGAACATGTTTTGAAATGTATGGTATTATTTGGAAACCTTGGAAACGAGGTAATTGTTAATAGATGTCAATTTCTCAAAAAAGATTTGAACAACTAACAGGGTGACCCAGTTTCATCCGACAATATTTAAAATTAACTACTACTAATTGAAATGAACAATCTTTATTCTATGGACATTTATTCTGAAAAACGACGAAATAGCCCCTCGAACCATGACAAAATCCACCCAAACAATAGTAGTTATATTTATTTTCAGAAAAGCTTTCAAAAAAAAACTAAATGTTATAAAGGTTTTCATAGAATAAAAATTGTTCATTTTTATTACTTGGTAGAATCTGAGGTAGAACCTTAATTTGAAATATTGTATGATAAAACTGGGTTACCCTGTATGTATAAAGAGAATATTTCAACTTTTTCCTCTTCGCAATATGACATGATCAAATCTTTCTTGTCAAGTTGACATCTATTAACGACTACTTCGTTTCCAAGGTTTCGAAATAATACCATACATTTTAGAACATGCTCAAAAAAATAGCAAATTTCTGACGTTAATATCTTCTTATTGGTTGAATTTGGGAAAAGGGTCTGCTATATGAAAAATGTTCAGAATTTTCCAGAAAATGCAAAAATCAAACAAAAAGATAGGGTTGTAATTTGAAATAAGAAAGGACCACGCCCAGAGGTACTGGATATATGAAAACTTTTGTCAGCAACAGCACAAAATTAATCGGTCAGTACGACCCTGAACCTCCAGCGCACGCAAAACCAGGAATAATGCTGAAATTGGAGTGGGGATTCGACCGTTTCCCGGGGCGATGACGCATCGAAAACAAAAAAACTGGCAGTTATTCTGTATTTTACGTTTTGTTAAAATAGATTGATTCTTTTGAAAATCGAGTTAATTGGTTATTTAAGTGTAGTTTTTGGGTATATTCGTTATCATTCGTTATCATCAGAAGTGGGATTTAAGCTATTGTGGTGGAAGAAAAGACAAATCCGTAATTTACTCTCGTCAAGTGAATGTGCTGGTACTGCAATAATGGGTAAACGTAAGCGTTCGAGCATCAAGGAAGTCCACAAGAAGGCGAAAAAGAAGGTAAAGAGAGTCCTTTCGTCCAGCTCCAGCAGCAGTGATGAATCAGAAACGACCATCGTCGGCAAGACGCCTCCAGGTACCCCTCCTCGACCAACACTCACTGAAACAGGTTTGATAGATTTAATTAGCAATTTACGAGATGAACGGCATTCAAAACTCAATATGTCGGTTAGAGACTGCGATATTCCAACATTTAATCCTTTAAACGATGACATTTCTCAGTGGTTGCATAAAATTGATGAACTTTCCAATATTTATGGGTGGGACGGAGTCAATATTACTCATTTAGCCATAAATAAATTAAGGGGGCCGGCAGAAACTTGGTACCAGTCGTTGAAAGTTATTCCAAAGAATTGGGATGAATGGAAAAAAATATTATTGTGTACTTTTCCGCCTTCACGCGACCTACACGGTATTATGACTCAGACTCCATCGCCAAACCAAAGTTTTTTCGAATATACCTTCCAAAAACTTGCGCTGATTCGGAAAATGAACTTGAACCTTTCCGGTTCAGACGAAGTTGATCTTATTGTGGGAGGATTAAATAAAAAGAACACATCAAGTTTTCAGTACGCGCTGCGAACATTAATGATCCTTCTATGCTGGCTGTTTATTTAAAAGCGTTCGACACCATTGATTTGAAGGAAACTCCCCGACGCATTTCGGTGCCTGTGAATGCTGGTGCAGGGTATTCGGACTTATTGCGTTCCAATAGGTCTGGATGGCAAGCGGTTAAAACGGGTGGTGTGATCACGTGTTATAAATGCAATCAAATTGGGCATAAGCAAGGTCAATGTCCAAAAATGAACAAGTTAGCTACGGAAACGAACTCTAAAATATTACGTTGCAATTATTGTCGAAAAACGGGACATACAATTGACCAATGTTTTAAAAGACAGAGAAATTCAACTCGTTCAGAAAATCAAGTGGGCCAGAATGCGAAAAAGCAAGTGTTCCGGATTTTTTAATCAGTCTACGAAAAACCGATTTTTCAAAACCATAAAAATTGGCGGAACGGAACAACGGTGTTTCATTGACTTTGGGAGTGAGTGTTCGTTAATATCCCGGGATATGGTTGACAAGTTAAAATTGGTCATCAATTCATTAACATCGAAAATCATTTTGACTGTGTTTGGCGGGTTTGAGATAACTGTGACTGAGAAAGTGATTTGTTTACCTGATGTGGACATTTTGATTGGTCAAGATGTTACGGAAAAATCGAACATATGTTATTCACGTATTGGGACTCAACTCTTGTTCAACAAATCCTCAACTGTCAATTCTCTTTTATCGAATGTTGATGATTCACAGCTGATACCTGTTGGATTGGAAAGTGAAACGAGTCACGCGAAAATCCAACGACTGATCGAGAAATTTCAGTGCTGTTTTCCCAGTGATTCGCATCAGCTGGGTACTCTTCGTGGGGTTGAGATGGACATAAAATTGAAAACCGATGTTCCAATAGTTCAACGACCCTATCGTCTTTCTGAAAGTGAGAAAATAGTTCTTAGAAACCTGGTTGACGATCTTCTGAAAAATGGTACAATTCAACCTTCACGATCTACTTACGCAAGTCCCGTGATCATGGTAGCGAAAAAAAAATGCAACCACCAGACTTTGTGTTGACTATAGATCCCTCAATAAAGTAACGCTGAAGGAAAACTACTCTCTACCAATAATAGAAGATCTGATTGATAGACTGGTTGGACATAAATTCTTCACCATTCTAGACTTTAGTTCTGGTTATCATCAAATCAGATTATCGGAAAACTCAATTCCTTTGACAGCTTTCATAACACCGGAGGGAAAATACGAATACCTGAGAGTACCATTTGGTTTGATTAATGCACCCTATGTCTTTCAGAGGGCATCAGACAATATTCTCGGTGAACTCAGATTCACTAAAGTTCTTGTATACCTGGATGATCTTCTCATTCCTTCCAAGACCGTTGAAGAGGGCATGTGTGTGCTGAATGAAGTTCTTTCTCGCTTAGCCGAGCACGGAGTTTGTTTGAATCTAAGTAAGTGTTTATCTTGGATACAAAGTCAAAGCTGGAACTGTAAAACCAAGTGATTTGAAGGTTAGCGCCGTAGAAAATTTCCCGATTCCCAAAGATGTTCATGCTGTTAGACAATTTTTGGGTCTCGTTGGTCATTTTCGTAAATTTGTTCCGGAATTTGCCAACAAATCAAAGCCTTTGACTGAACTGTTAAAAAAAGGAAATTCATGGAACTGGACCAATTCCCAACAAACGTCTTTCGACATTCTGAAACAAAGCTTGACATCTGAACCCGTTCTAAGTCTGTTTGATCATAATCGGGAGACAATACTCTATACAGATGCCAGTAGGATTGGACTTGCTGGGATGCTAGTCCAAATCGCGAATGGGCGCGAATATGTTGTAGGGTATTACAGCAAAACAACCAGCCTGGCAGAACAGAAATACTATTCTTTCGAATTAGAGGCCTTGGCCATAGTGAGGTCACTACAGAGATTTCGGCACTACTTATTCGGTATTAGGTTCAAGATTTTCACTGATTGCTCAGCAGTACGGAGCGCAATACTGAAGAAAGACCTTAATCAACGCATAGGTCGTTGGATACTTGGAATGCAAGGCTATGACTTTGAAGTTGTGCACAGACCGGGCACCAATATGATGCATATTGATGCACTGAACCGAAACCCTAATCCTGCGAAAAAAAAAAGTATATGTGCTACCGTGATAAATGAGGATAACTGGTTATTAGCAGCCCAACACGGAGATCGTGAAATCAAGAAAATCCAGTCCGTGCTCGATTCCAACGAACGCCAACAAAATAAAGACATTTTCAAAAACTTTGAGCTCAAAAGGGGACGAGTATACAAACGAACGCATCATGGCAGCAGACCATACTTACCTAACGGATGCAGGTGGCAAGTTCTTCGAATGAATCACGATGACATCGGTCATTTTTCGTATGATAAGACCTATGAACGGATCAGTGGAAAATTCTGGTTTCCCAGGATGAGACGCTTCGTGAAGAAATATGTAAAAGCGTGTATTAACTGCATGTACCACAAAACCCCGTCAGGAAAGAGGCCTGGTTACCTGCACCCCATACCAAAAATTATGCGTCCATTTCACACCATCCACGTAGATCATCTGGGACCCTTCTGCAAAAGTAGAAAAAGAAATACTCATGTTTTAGTGATTGTGGATGCCTTTACAAAATTTTGTTTTGTCCAAGCTGTAAGGAACACAAAGACCAAATATGTTCTTCGAATTCTGAGTGACATCATTAAAGTTTTTGGCGTGCCCTGTCGAATAATAACCGTCTTTTGATTCCAAGCGGTTCAGAGAATTCTGTCATCAACGCAACATCAGTCATCACCTCAATGCAGTTGGCATGCCAAGAGGCAACGGGCAAATGGAGAGGTATAACAAAACTGTGTTGGATGCTTTGGCTACCATGGGAGCTGATGTTGAAGATGATGAATGGGACGACAACATACCAAATATGCAGTTGGGTTTGAACAGCACGTTGAATCGTGCCATCAACTGTTGCCCTGTGGAAGTGCTATTGGGCTATCGCACAGAGTCAATTAACGTGGATCAACTCAACGAGATAGAAGACATCGATGTCCTCCAGTTACGTCGGAATGTCGCCGATTGTATTTCTGAAGCTCAAGCTAAACAAAAAGAGCGATTCGACAGTCATCGAGCGCAGCCAGCCGAATATTCCATTGGAGAGTTGGTCCTTGTGAAGATTTCGTCCATTGTTGGAACTGGGTGCAGTCGCAAATTGGTTCCCAAGTGGAAAGGGCCTTTTCGAGTTTCCCGGAGCGTCGGCAATGACAGATATGAGGTAACCGATATCCCTGGAATGAAGAGGTGTAACCGACCCTATGTAGGTGTATATGCTACTGAGCATATGAAACGATGAGTGGTTTTTGGAGACTAAAGTTTCTCTAGGTATGTGGTTTGATTCTGTTAAAAAGAGGAAAACTTGAGAATTTCGAATCCGTCGAGTAAGTTCTCTGTGCACGTTTGCCGTCGAGACTATACTCTGTGATTCCTGCTAATTTCGAATCCGTCGAGTTAGTTCTCTGTGCAAGTTTGCCGTCGAGACAATACTCTGTGATTCCTGCTAATTTCGAATCCGTCGAGTTAGTTCTCTGGGCACGTTTGCCGTCGAGACAATACTCTGTGATTCCTGCTAATTTCGAATC
Organism: Orchestes rusci; assembly: GCA_958502075.1. Classification (NCBI taxonomy): domain Eukaryota; kingdom Metazoa; phylum Arthropoda; class Insecta; order Coleoptera; family Curculionidae; genus Orchestes; species Orchestes rusci. The sequence continues at coordinate 52,782,370 of OY293305.1, read as the reverse complement.
CGTCGAGTCAGTAGTCTGTGCACGTTTGCCGTCGAGACTATACTCTGTGATTTCATTTGGTTCCTGGTCCGTCGAGACAGTTTCTGTGCAAGAACTGCCGTTGAAGCTGGTCTCTGTGATCTTGTTGTATGAGACCCGTCGAGATTTATTTCTTTGTGGTCTCTCATTAATGATTCAGTTTCAGCATTGTCCAGTCAGGAGGGCCGAATGTCAGCAACAGCACAAAATTAAACGGTCAGTACGACCCTGAACCTCCAGCGCACGCAAAACCAGGAATAATGCTGAAATTGGAGTGGGGATTCGACCGTTTCCCGGGGCGATGACTCATCGAAAACAAAAAAACTGGCAGTTATTCTGTATTTTACGTTTTGTTAAAATAGATTGATTCTTTTGAAAATCGAGTTAATTGGTTAATTAAGTGTAGTTTTTGGGTATATTCGTTATCATTCGTTATCACTTTGTTTTCACAAAATTCATTTTGAACCATCAAATTTTTATCTGAAAATTTTTTTTCCCAAACATCAAATTAAAAAGTTATAGACCGTCAGATAACGACAGATTTTGCTGACTGATTTTTTCGCTTTAGGGATTACAACCACTGAAAAGTATGTCAGTGTTGAGCACAAAAAATGAAAATTTTGTGACCGCAAGTGTGCTAGGCATATGGAAAATTAAGATTTCTTCTGCAAAAAAAAAGGTTTTTTTCCATTTTCTCGTTTATGGCATTTTAACACATCAACAAATATTACAATGTAATAGTGAAAAAAAAACCCACAAGGATTGGACGTGCTTAAAGGGTTGAAATAAGGGTGCCATCTTGTAAAGGAATACTTGGCTGCTGATGCATTTTCTCGCTTATGGCAATCGAAAGAATAAATTTTAATATCATAAGGAACCCGACAAAAATTTCCCATAAGCCGATTGGATGTTGAGGTAAATTTTTCGGACGGAAAATTTTGCACATTTTTTCTTCCTATTCCGGCAAATTTTCTCGTGAACGAAATAAAAAGCAAAAAAAATGTCTCAATCTAAAACTCTGTTTTGAAAAATACCATAAGTCTAGCTCGTGCTTATCATAGTTTGTGAAGCTACTCAACTTGCAGGAAAGTCAGAGAAAATTTTTAAAATTTTCTCGCTTATGGGAATTGGCATGTGGGATGAAAAACTGATTTCAAGATCGGACAAAAAAAGCCATAAGTCGGAAAGATGATATCGACATTTTATTCAAATAAATACTTACATACAATCATTTGGAAATGATGCTTTGAGAAAATTGAAAAAATCTTTGAAGTCTAGGACATCACAGCAACAGAACGACTCTGTGAATGAAAATCCAAAACCCCTCAAAAAGCTTAGTCAATAAGAAATGCTGATAAGTAGCGAATATTGCCACTTATTGGTATTGGTAAAAATAGCATTAATTACGAGTTTACTACACATTATTCTATTTCTATATTCTTATTCTATCAAGATTCAGTCGATGAATCATTATTTAGCGAGAGTTTCCACGAATAAAGCATATTATTTTTTATCCTTCAAGAATATCTTTTTTTTTTAAGTATGATGTAGAAATTGAATAAATTGAATGAATCCTTTATTTATTATTATTCTTTGGTCAACATTTTATACGACTCAAGTCCATAACTATTTTTTTTTCACATATTTCAATTCCACTAAAACTATTTTTGTCGCACTAAACTTGACATTTCAATAAAAATTCTGTTACCTGACAATTCAACGAAAAAGACTGATATGATATGATAATGATTTTTGAGTTAAATCAAATTAAAGTTTTTCCGAGGACATGATGACTTGAGTATAATTCGGTAAGACAATTTAATGAATACGTAAATCCCTAAAATAACAAAAAGACGCACTTAAAAGTTCCGTTTTGTGACTGGAAAAAACATTGCTGCTCATGGTAATTTTGGATACTTAATTGTCACTTTCAAACAAATATTTAATCAAATAAGTTCTGCCTGTATTCTGTATTTGACATTATTATCATGCCTCCGCCTTATGGCTTCTGAGAATAAAGTTTGCAATGTACACGCCAAATCCCATGAAGAAATAAGCAATTTGTTTCCAATTATTGTCTCGCAGCAGTATTTTTGAATAATTTAATGTTAAATTTTCAATCCCCTGTTAGCAGTAGTTTTAATCAAATTACACAGCTGAAACTTACAGTGGATGAACTTTGGTGCATAGAGATTATTCACTAGTTAGTACAGAATAACTTGAGAAAAAAAATTGAAAAAATGCTTTTATCAATAATTGGAAAATAATAGTTTTTTCACATGCCTTGTATAAGCCACTACTGTCAACCAATAATTTCATTGTCAAATTGTAATTACATTTATTATGTATACCTAATATAATAACAAAAATTTAACATTATTTCTTGGATGAACTGTTGGAAGTGCTTCCTATTCACTGACAATATTCTAAACGGTTATAAAATTAAAATTAAATTTATTAGTTAAGAAAATTGACAATGGAGTTAGACACGTTAGGAAATTGGTTGTCACCACGCACTATAGACATGTTTATTTATATAAAACGTCGATATCATGTTCCCGACTTATGGCTTTTTATTTCTGGTCTTAAAACCAATTTCCCTTCCCACATGCCAATTTCCATAAACGAGAAAATGAAAAAAAAAACTCAAATTTTCCTACAACTTTACAACTTATGGCTTCTTTTGAAACATATTAAAAGCTTATGGGATTTTTGTATGATTTTTAGCAATTATTAAAATCATACTGTTTGAATGCCATTAATGAGATAGTTTGCCGGACGACGAAAAACATTTTCGCAAAATTTTCCGTCCGGAAAACTTACTTCAACAGCCGATCGGCTTATGGGAAATTTTTTTCGGGTTCCTTATGATATCAAAATTCATTCTGTCGTTTGCCATAAGCGAGAAAATGCATTAGCAGCCAAGTATTCTGCTTTTACAAGATGGCACCCTTATTTCAACCCTTTAAGCACGTCCAATCCTTATGGGTTTTTTTTTTCACTATTACATAGTTTTATTTGTTGATGTGTTAAAATGCCATAAACGAGAAAATGAAAAGAAAAATCCTTTTTTTTTTGCAGAAAAAATGTTAATTTTCCATATGCCTAGCACACTTGCGGTCGCTAGATTTTCATTTTTTGTGCTTAACACTGACATACTTTTCAGTGGTTAAAATCCCTAAAGCGAGAAAATCAGTCAGCAAAATCTGTCGTTATCTGACGGTCTATTAATTAAACATTCCAAGTGCCAAGTTTTATCAGCTTTTTTTTTAAACCATATGTAGCTTTTTCCTTCTTTTCCTTGAAAAGTGCCCATGTGTTATTGCCAAAATCGCGTAGTTCTAACGTACTGCCATCTTGTTTTTAGAGAAAGACCGATCTTGAACTCCAGATAGCTTTAGTTCTCAATGATCGTCACTCCATATCCACTTTGTCCCATTTACTACAAGTTTTCTGTACCCTATGTTAGTTCGATTGCCCTTCTTCCTCTCTGCCATCTCTCAAATTGGCCTATTCACACAAATTGGCCTATTCACACAAATTCGCCTAGTTTTTTCAAGTTCCCGAAAAAATAAAAATAGGCCAATTTGTGTCAAAATTGGACTATATTCGGCCATTACTTTTTATTCTCAACAACTTTTTTAAATAACATTTTTCGATATCTCTTTGAACAAAGGGATTTTACTCTTAGTGAAAAGTTTTTATAAAATCGCCCCAAGGCCACCCTGTATATCAATTGATTTGACTAATTCTTTTCACATCTTAGCTTCGGACAATTCAGGCGCGATTCCCAGAAAAACGTAATCATACTCAAACATTTTCTGTCAATTACATGAAAACTCAGTCTGTATGTCTTGCAAATAGGTGTAGAGGGCGACCGATGATACGGAATATATAGGTGGATCGTATCCTGCTCCAATCAAAGAAAAAAGGCAAATTGGTAACTCATATAACAAAAATTCGAAATCTCAATATTTATTGGGTGACAGGCAGTCAAAGATCTTTTTTTTTCTTTTTTTATTGATTTATTTTAAATAGATGATTTTTTTTACAAAGTGTCAGCTCATTATCGGTAACGTTCTGTGGAAATAGTATATTATTCAACGAGCGGGAAATGGTGGATATTACTCACGAGGATGAAGTATCATCTGATTGAGTAATATCCATTTCCCGCGGGTAGAATACTATACTTTTTTTTATGATTATTCAATAACTGAAGCGAGCTTTGAAATATTCAATTTCATTTGGACGACACTTTTTGACAACTAGTTTTCCCAACAAGTATGGACGTTCAAATGGGCTGTTTCAAAATGATGTATTTGAAGCTTCACATTTTGTCGAATGTTCTGATTGGCTCTAAAATAGTGGAGTAATGACATAAGATCATTTCATTGGTGAAAAACAATTGAGTAATGAAAAAAAGTCACTGGTATCAGTAACGAGTTACAATAACCAATAGAAATGGTATGTATATTGTATAATACATCTATTATTGAATAGTCATTGAAAAAAACGGCCGGTTACTCGAAAAATATTGAGATTTAGAATTTTTGTTATATATGACATACCACAACTTTTATCACATACAATCACACCCCTAATTTTCTCGATGTTCTTCCGGGACATCCTGTAGTATAGAGTATTATTACTGAATACCCAACTGCACGGTTGTCCGAACAACTTGTTGAATAAATTCACATCATTTATTCAAAAGGTACTTGAAGTAAAACCAGTTCTCCGAAAGTTCAAGCTTTTTTGAAACTCACTTTAGTTTTTCATCACAGTTTTAACACCTTGAAAGCAGCTTATAATAGTGCCTAATAGGAAAACTGCCAAATAATAAAATGAAAATGGGATTGCTTTCACCATATCACTAAATTTTACCCTTGAACCATCCAGTATGGTACGCCGCTAATTCAAATTTTGAAATTCTGAACTCTTTATTATTTTTGTATCAACGGTTTCGGAAATATCAAGTGAAAACTGTCTTCAGGATGCTTTATTTGAACAGGCGGGACATCATCGAGGGCCGGGGAAACATTTTTCGGCAAATGTTGGAACTTTTTATTATAAAAATCCCTCAGTAACCACCGAAAGAATTTGTTACAATTTTTCAGAAAACACCCGTATAGATGTTCAAGTAGAAAGATATTTGAAATATTCCACATGTTACTCAACTTATATTCAACGTTTCGAAAAATTCTTCAGAAATTTATATGATGCAATAAAAATTTCAATTTTTTCAACCAATATAAATGATGTGACACTATAATTAAAACGAGTTAGGATGATCGGTTACCTTTTGACAAGGATTGAGGTCACTATAAAAAATGTAATAAAGTTAAATAAATCTTACATATCTTATTTCCATTTCCAAGATTGACATTGTCGGTTTGGTATTTGGCAACTAGAGCACTTAGCTGATCAACTTCCGCTTCGTCATCCTCCAAGCTGGAGTAGCTTCCAGTGGTCCCATCGCCTTCTGAGGAACCTTTTGATACTTTATCTGCAGCACAATTTTCCATTTCATCTTCTTCTTCTTCTGCTTCCTGAAAATACTACTGATAAGTATAGTGAAGCTTATTGGTAGGACCATCTTTTACTATATATTCACGATTTTTTTTTCGATGATTCCTGTGAATCATCATGAGCAAGTTTCTCATACTCTTAGTATATTTACGATAGTGAAATATAATTTTTATATACAGGGTGTTTCATTAATATTGCGAAAAAATTCAGGGTGAGTTTCCCCACTTTAAAATAATAAGAAAACTTCATATAAAGGTGTGTCCGGAAATGCTTCGTTACAGAGCTACAGGGTGTTGAAGTTTTATTTTTATTTTTGTTTTTTCTAAATAATATTTGAACCAATGTCTATATTTCCATAAAAATCGGTATTTGGGGGTTTCTTTTTATGCGGAATTCGAATTTTATCTCAGTTTAGCTCTAACTTGTAGAGGGCGCCACCTACACTCATTTGTACTGACATGTACAGCCATTACTTTTTTGGACGTAACCGTATGACATATTTGAGTGAAGAAACATATTTCTCCTTTATTTTTATGCAAAATAGGCATACTTGATAGAAGTCGCTACGTGCCATCATTTTCGAGATATTTAGATTTGAAATAATGAATACATATGATAATGAAATTATGGCCGAGCATTGTGTTTCATTGATAGTGCCAAAAATACAGGATAAGTTCCCTCACTTGAAAATAAAAAGAAAATTTCATATAAAGATGTGTTCGGAAATGCTTCGTCACAGAGCTACAGGGTGTTAAAGTTATTATTTGATATTTTTTTTTCAGTTTTTTTATTTATTTTTGTTTAAATAATATTTGAATAAGCGTTGTCGAAACTATTACACAGAAATCGACTTTTATCTTTTTCACTGAAAATATGAAGCATTAATGCGTAATATGTTATAACTTCTAGCAGATTACCTTCGCCATAATTTCAAAATCCCATGTACTAATTATTTCAAATCCAAATATCTCGAAAATGGTTCCACGTAGCGACTTCTAACAAGTATGCCTTTTTTGCATAAAAATAAAGGAGAAATATGCTTTTTCACTCAAATATGTCATACGGTTACGTCCAAAAAAGTTATGGCTGTACATGTCAGGACAAATGAGTGTAGGTGGCGCCCTCTACAAGTAAGAGTCAAACTGAGATAAAATTGGAATTCCGCATAAAAAGAAATCCCCAAATACCGAGTTTCATGAAAATATAGATATTGGTTCGAATATTATTTAGAAAAAACAAAAATAAAAATAAAACTTCAACACCCTGTAGCTCTGTAACGAAGCATTTCCGGACACATCTTTATATAAAGTTTTCTTATTATTTTTTGATGGGGAGACTCACCCTGAATTTTTTCGCAATAATAATGAAACACCCTGTATATAACCTTCGTATTTTGTAATTGTTGAAAATTTCATCCCTCGTTTGGGGTTGGGTTTTATAAAACAAGATTCATAGCCAATATCGGCATTTCATCAGGTAATTGCTTCGATTACTTTTATACTATCTAAGCTACGATGCGTTGCTTTATTTAAAAGATATTAATTTCGATCACGAATTTTCAATTTTTGACCACCCGTTGATTAGACTTATCACCTTCTCCCTGAGAAAACCAGGGGGAAAGTTTTTCGTACCCCACCTTGTATGTATATACGGGTGTTTATTAAGTGAATGCCGATATTCAAGGGTGATAATCCTTGGATGATTTTAAGACAAAAAGTTCATATGAACATAGGTCCGCAAGAGCTTAATTTTCAAGATACAGGGTGTTGAAATATTAAAAAATAAATGATTTTTGTATAATTACTTTGATACTATTCCAGATATCTCTATGAAATTTGGTACACGTCTTCTAGGCTTCAATATGCATTTTGTGATGTACAAACAATTTCATTATTTTCACCAGTGGCGTCCGTACGGGCTTTGCACTCAATATTTTTGGAGAAAAAACGTGTACGCCACTGCTTCCTTCCAAAATAAAAACATTTTTTAAAACCTCTATTCATTTCTGAGCCAATTTGTTCACTTGATTTTTTTCCGTCCGGCGCATGATTTTCGCTTAAAAAAATAAAATCTACTTAATTGCATTGACACCCTGCTGTGTCTTCCAATATTTTTAAATCAGTGGCGCCCTCTTTAACATTCCCATGCATTTTGATGCATAGAAGACGTGTACCAAATTTCAAAAAGATATCTGGAATAGTATCAAAGTGATGATGAAATTTCAACACCCTGTATCTTAAAATCTATGCTCTTGCGGACCTATGTCCATATGAACTTTTTGTCTTAAAATCATCCAAGGATTATCACCCTTGAGTATCGGCAGTCAATAAATAAACACCCTGTATAAAAGTAATGGCCTGACAGTTATTTTTGAGTATCTGTACCAGTACATCTATTTCTCCATCATTCATGGGAAAACAAAATGAATAAACGTCAAATTTGACAATTCAATAATGCTTTATTACCGTCCACACAAAAACAATATTTCATTTATCGGCAAATAAAATGAATAATGCTTATTCAAAGTTTTGACGAATTGATCATAACAGTTTTCTCATTCAAATCTTAGTTTTCGGAAAATATTATGTAGGTATGCCTTGTAGGGAAATTCCCCGTCGCGTCTTCCGGAAATGTCCAGCTTTTCCCCCACTTGGTAAATACTGTAGGTATTATTGGTAAAAAGTACGCCTCCATATCACAGATTTTCACTGATGTAAATCTTTTTGAATCGGGTCGAAAAGATAAGATATGGGTGAAGATGCATGAATATTCGATATCCTGTGGAAAAAATTGCCTGTTTATTGGATTATAAGATATCATTCTGAAATACATCTGTCGTTTTCTGTGGATATTGTGGCGTAGAGATAAAATTGACCATAGCTGAGGTTTTTCTCCAACTTCCAACTAGATTTGTTGCGAAAATTGTTCAGAGTGGGAAGTTCCTATTTAGTTCTGAAGTTTTTGTCTAAAACTCGTGGTCGACACCGAAATCAGTGATGGAGTTAGGATTTATTTCGATTAAATTGGCCTTTCAAATATTTTTTGTCACGCCATGATGAATGAAAGTATCAATAGACTTGCCCATTTTTTCTTATTTATTTTAGAGTGTGCGTTCATGTCTAAAAACACCGTATACCAAATATCAGCCCTTAAATCGAACTAGTTACTTTACAATAATTAATCAAAATTGACATCGACGCTGTGAAAATTCAAACGAAGCAAAAAACGAAGGAAAGTTTTGACGTCATAACGCGTATCTTTGGCTACCATTTGAATGTTTGAAGTCTGATGTGACATTGAGTTAGTTTATTTCATAGTTTTAGAAAAAATCAAAGATAGCTTTCATAAATATTGCATTATGCTGCTGTGTTCGAATTCAACTTTGAAATTCCCAAACAAGTTTTCATTCGCGTGCCTGATGACAAAATAATGATGACGGCGAATAAAATTACTTAGAGCATGCAGAAGCAATAAGGGGAATGATTTTGTTGAAAAGCTGTGCTATTTGTGTGTATGTGGAGATCATTTTAATATGTTTTTGTATTTTGAAAAAAAATACCATTACCTAATTATTGTGTTTTTATATTTCGAGAGATTTTATTCTTGGGTACATATTACTAGAGACAGATTACAAAAATGAACCTTTTTATTTTATTCTACCAGTATACAGTATGTCCGGCGATGAGGTACACAAAAGGACAAATTATGGACCAAAATTTTTATTTCTCGAGAAAGTCATTTTTATAAAAAATGTTGCTTGTTAAAAAAATATGACTGCGTCGATGAAAAAAAAAATTTATACAAGAATACCCTTCCAAAAAAAAGTTGGAATATAATCTCGTTTTCAAGCGGAAAGCGTGAATAATATTCGAAAGTTTCTGGCAAAAAGAAAAAAATTAAATTGGGAAGCCAAAATTTTTAATTCAAATCTGTATTTCACTGAAAAGTGGTTCATGGTGTTTGGGTGATCATTATTATTGTTAGGTGTGGTATCGATTGGTTTACATATTTGCTATTTGTATGAATCATGCCTTAACCAATAATCACTAATTATTAGTTTATTTTATCATATTATTTATCGTATCACGTTAAAAGTATTGATTTTTGAGCCTTCTTCGAAATACCTAATTGGAAATAAAAAAAAAATGTGTCTTCTTTGATCCATTATTAACACTGTAAACCAATAGATTGTCTAAAGTTACATCTTTGCTAAAAACTTCTAAATATGTTATGAATGAAGGTAGTTCTCTGTTGAAATAAATTGATTTTCCGACTTCTTAAAGACCCTGCACAAAATTTGGTTTTTTTCCATCGACAATCGTTTTTCTTTGGTAAGCAAAAATTCTTATAAAGAATGACTTTTGCTTGAGAAATTGAAGTTTTTTTCCATTTGTCCTTTTGTATACCTCCTCGCCGGAAATACTGTAGGATACAGGTGAAATGAAATCACAAGGTCTATTTTTTTAATTTGTAATGCGGAGTAATTACGTACCTAAGAACAAAATTTTTAAAAATGTAAAAACACAATTATTGGTATCTATTTCATAATACTTACATCAAATTGATCTCCACATACATAAATAGCACTGATTTTCAATGAGATATTCTCCACATTTCTTCTGCATACTCTTAGCAATTTTGTTTGACGATTTTCGTCATCAGGCACGCGAATAAAAAGTTGTTGGGAAATTTCAAAGTTGAATTAATACCTACACTGCGGCCTGCGGCTGAGTGCAATATTGATAATACCCAAGATAATACCATATTCTTTTAAAAAAAAACTACGAAATAAACTAATTCAATGACACTTCAGACTACAAACATTCAAATGGTTGCCAGAGATACGCGTTATGACGTAAAAACTTTTCCGCGCTTTTGGTTTCGTTTGAATTTTCTTAGCGTCGATGTCAATTTTGATCATTTATTGTGAAATAACTAGTGCGATTCAAGGGCTGATATTTGGTATACGGTGTTTTTGGACATGAAATAAATAAATAAATAAATATATCTTTATTAGCATTTTTACTACAATGGAAAAACAGTCAATATAATAAAAATAAATGAAATATCTAAAGTAAACTAGAGTCTGTAAAAACAAACAAAAATAATAAAACAGATGAATAACACTAAAATATAAATATGTAGGTATACGTTACAATGTGGACAATACATGATTTTTCAAAAGCCGTTTAAAATTATTAAGGTTATCACAGTTTTTGAGATCTGGAGGCAAGTTGTTAAATTCATTTAGACCTTTATGTAAAACAAAATTTTGTACATTACTTGAACCACAGTTTCTAGTATTGTAAGAATGTTTATCTCTAAAATGAGTAACCCTATCACATACATATTGAGGAACATATTGCTGTTTGTGAACGCACACTTTGATACAATAAAAAAAAATGTGCAAGTTCCCAATTATTCTCATTGTGTGAACGGAGCTGTGCTTCATTATTTAAAAAAAAACAATAATTATTACGCACTTTCTTTAAAATTCCTTCCCCAACATTTTATGTAGCTGAAGAAGTATTTGATATGAACGTTTTATTGAAGATGAAAATGTGATTAAAAATGATTCTGCTCGTGGCAAACAACTGATTGTATCACAGACATAGTTTTTTGTTTCAGCCCTGATCGGAAAATACACCTCTGTGATTTCGCTATTTAAAGGAAATTGTTCATTATACACTGATGAGCCACACGTTTCATGATATTCAACTAAGATTGGTTTCTAAACCGCGATACCGATTTTCATGCTCTACCTCATCCACCTGATTCCGAGAGATCTTCCACTTTTTATAGTTCTAACTTTTGAACCGGCTTGAATAATTTGATAAAGTCTAAGTATGTTGTGTAGACCACTGGGTATATAATATTAGTCTATGGTAGATCATGAAGACTCTTAGAACCATAGATGTCAATATTTTAAATTGTGGGGGGAACCAGGAACGGACTGGCCATCAAACCTTTTGGTCCCAATTTTTGACTCGTATGATTTTACAGAGCTGAAAACTACTTTTTAAAATACTTTGACCTACATCACTTCCTTTCCTTTTTCCTTGCAAGGTTTATACCGAAGAAAATGGTGATGTCTTATGATTTTTTTTGGCAAATAATTCAAGAGGTACGGATTAATATTCTGAGGAAGATCACACAATGGCATGGTTGATGGCAAAGGTGTGAGACCATCATTACATGATGCAATCTTGAATACATATGCTTGTCATCTCATTCAGTGTCCAGAAGGACTTGATCAAGGAATGTGTCCATTATTTTTCCAATACATCCTATGGAAAATTGTGTACACTTTCCAATGAAACTAGTGCGGCTTTGATAAATATTTTAGTTGGGAAGCCGTAAGTCGTTTTATAGAGCTACCTACACCTTTGTGGGTGAGGCTGTCATGCTTGCCATCTCATTCAGTGACCAGTTCAGACTTGATCAAGGAATGTTTCTATTGTTTTTCCACGTTTCACTATGGAAAATGTTTTGCTCTTTATAAAATGGTTTAACGTCCTTATATGTTAGTTCGTAGTGGGATTTCGGGAATAAAGGACACGTCCATACAGTTTCTTCTATTTATTAATAGCAACGTTTCGATGCCAATTGCATCTTCCTCAGGCTTCTTAACAAAATGAAGAAGGACATTAAATGACAGTTGTTGGCAAAATTTGAAGTACACAAAACATCATCAGTAGTCACATAAGTCAATACACACAAAATTAAATTATTTATCGTAACTAATACATCCATATAAAACACCTCATCTTGTTAGATATTGATAAAAGTATGTAAAATGATTTTTTTTTTGATTATTGATCAATTGATGTTATAAGATTAAAAAGACACCTGTTTTCGGAACTATATCACCGCCACTGAGCGTTTTGATCTGATGTGGTCGATTTTGTAATTGAATTACTATGCGATCAAAGTTGATTTGATGGATTCTGTGGATTGGTACGTGTATGTATTATGCCTTCATGATAGCAAAACCACATCGAACCCATTTTTTCCGAAGTTGGACACAATGCTTTTTGATTAGTCATTCCTCAGTTGTTGTTATTGTTGGTATTAAAAATTTGTTTGACTGTCTAACATTGATTTCCCATACTACCGCATTAGTTCAAAATTGAAAAACAATAATAAAAAAAATTCACTTCAATTTTTTTCTTTTCTTGAAAAAATATGATCAATTCTAGTACAGTCAATCGCTCTGGGACTGTCAAGAAGTTTTTCAATACCAACAATAACAACAACTGGTGTCTCGACGCCGTCGTATTTTGATGTATTATTGCAATAACGTGTAAAACAAAAACCTATTTTTCTCGTGAACGGTTAGTTTTATTGGAAAAAAAGAAGAGGACCTTTTTTGTTGAGAAAAGGTCAGAGTATTTGAAAAAGTAGTTTCCAGCTCTGTAAAATGCCATCTGTCAAAAATTGAGCCCACAATGTTTGATCACCAGTACGTTCCTGGTTCCCCATACCATTCAACATTTTGACTTCACTATGGTTTCAGGAGTCTTCATGGTCTACACAACATACGAAAATTTCTACAGATTTCACAAGAAATTACTGGGTTGGAAAACTCAAAGTCAAAGTCTCAAATCTTTAATTGATGGCTACATATGTTTCGCCCAGTTTAAGGGCATCATCAGACCACAAAGGTGTTTGAAATGATAAAAAACATGAAATGTAGAATAAGAAACATAGCAGATAAAAACATTAGAAGACCAACACCATTATAAAACGTGAATATAAAAATGTAAAAATATATAAAAAAGTGAACTGGTTGAACCAGTTCACTTTTTTTTATACAGGGTGTTCCGGTGATCATGTAACAAACTTCTAGTGTAGATAAAACACAAAAATAAAAGAAAAAGTTTATATGAACATGGGTCCGGGAACGCTTCCTCAGGGCTAGGGCACTTCGAAAATGACCTTCAAAAACTACTCTTCGTTTTATAGCTTCGGTACTACTGTAGCTATCGACACCAATTTTGGGACATGAAATCAAGTTGGTAGGGTCATAAATTTGAGCCTTCCGGATTTTGCCACCTTTAACCAGGGGCGTACAAATCAGGGCAATGAAGGAAGAGTTTCCGAACCCATGTTCATATGAACTTTTTTTCTTATTTTCGTGTGTTTTATCTACCCTAGAAGTTTGTGACATGATCAGTGGAACACCCTGTATATATTTTTTTATATATATTACAATAATGCACGAGAGAAATCAATTTAATTTCTTATTTTGCTTATAGTTATAACTTTATAACTTGTTTGGATAAGTAGATCTTTCACTAAGAATTATTTGTCTCTCATCATACGCGGAAGCCTGCACATAAACAATTTCATCTCAAAATTGTAGAAATATCGTTTCATCTGCCGAATCGCACATTTTATAAATCACAAATTTGAACCGATTTTCCGGTTTTCCGCGGCTTCATGACACTTGCTTCTTCTTCGATAATGCGAACAAAATATACCTATGCTTTACCGCTGGAATAAAGTGCTGCTGCACAGCGGACTTCTTTCTGCCGTTCAGTTGGACCGCTTGAATAAAGCTCTGCAGCGCCACAGTTCCATCGACGCGACCATTATCGGTGGCTATGGGGGCTTCTAGAAAACTCCTAGCCACCGATAATGGTCGCGTCGATGGAACTGTGGCTCTGCAGTAGATAGGGATAACTATCACGAGCCCTTTTTCTGACAATAAGTCAAGATATGGTTGAATAATGCTTTCCTTCATCTCCAATATGAAATTGCATTAGGTAATCATGAGGAAAATAAACAAAATTAAAGACTATTGCGAGGCTTTACTTGTCTGTAGCAGCAGTCTGTCTCTGGGTTATTCTAAGCGCGGGTAGATTGTTACCTAGATTGAGAAGGAAGATAATATGACAATGAGAATAATGTTTATTGGTACAGTTTACAAACTTATCTGGTTACCAGTTATTATCAATGTCTCATTATTGGTAAGCGCTACAATAAAATTGTGAAGGTAATAAGGTCATAATTTCAAAAAAACAAAAGGATTTGAACAGTTTTGATAATATAGTACAATGGATCTAACAAGTTTTGGAAAAGTCTGAAGCGGATAAAACATAGATTAAATGAGTTTTGATGACAAATGTCAACGATGGATTTTAGACAGCCTTAATGGATTAAAAGAGCTTTGTTTCTGTACGCAATATTCACGATTCAATTTTCGGGGATCTCTTGTGTTTTGAGTTTTGATGCTTCAATTGCTTGCTGTCTTAAAGCTGCTTAGAAAATGAAGGCAGTGCGTCATAAATCTCAGTTTTGATGTAAAATGGATTAAACGAGTTTTGGAATCGGGCTCTTCATATGAACAATTGGTTCTATAAATAATTATAAACATTCTGAACACGAATTTTGTCTTTTAAAACAAAAGGAAGGCGTAGCAATGATCTCCCGCTTTATATTACCAGCGCACAAGCGATATTCGTATTCTTTAGAGAGTGTGATGAGCTAGTCATTGGAGTTTTCTGGAGGGCCGCGGTCACTTATTATGTGACTGATTCAACTATAGATTGATTCCCATTTTTTTATATAGGTAATCTAAAAATGCTTGTGAAAAATGGATACTTTCAAAGTAGAATCATGAATACGCGCACTAATCGCACTCCCATTCGAAACAGTAAAACATTGAATGCAATAATAATTATTGCAGTCAGCATCTGTCGAGGCTCGGAATTTATCCGTTCAATTAAATGGGATAAGGCTTATAGTCTATTTTTGGAGTTATCCACTCTTCTGTATAATTGAATAACATTTCATGTGTTATCGTAGGGTAAACCTTTCACCTTGTCAATAATGGTCATTGCAAATATTATGAACATTATCAGTCTATTTAATAAAATCAAACCGACATCAGTAGGTGTGAAAATAAGTAGAATCTACAATACATTTAAAAAAATATATACTCAGTTGAAATAATAACATCTCAGGTTCATTTTAGATTTTGCGAATTGTGTAAACGGATAAACAAATAATATTTATAGTTTGTTGGCAATGCTAACTATACATACTGGTTGTTGCCCTCCTACATAAATAATTCATGTCAACTTACCTCTTGCCCCTCGCTACTTTCCTCTGTTGCGCTACTTTGTGATTCCGAAGACGAGCTGTTACCCTCACTATCTTCATCTTCACTATCATTACTACTGCCTTCCTCACCATTCACATTACGAGCGGAGATATCTAGAAAAAAAAATAAAAGAAGTAAAACCATTATACATATTACATCATTTTAATGACACCCTGTACCCTGTATAGATAATCTTATTCACAATAATTTGATTCGGGGTTGACACATTGCAAGAGCAAAACAGATATGCTTGGAACGATCTTGCCAACAATGCATGAGAGTTGTTTTACGGCTTGATTTGAACTAGTGGTTGCAAAAATCCTTCAACAGGACTATTAAACTTGAAAACAAATCTACACTTTGCGCTGAATGCGGTGTAGAATAAATGTTTCCATTATGTTTCTTGAAGTTTCAAACGTTCAAATGCTTGTAGTTCACCATCTGGACATTGCTCAGGCTTGGCTACATTTGAACCACAGTTCAATGGGCCCATACTTATAGCAAGCGACTCCGGACGTAAGGTACTTGTATGATTTAGCAATTTTGTCTATTTCACAAGTGATGGGCAAATTGAAATTATTGCTCGTTTGTGATGTTTATCGTTACTTACAGTTAACAGCATCCCAATTCGGACACCATTTTTTCAATATGCCTCGTATTCAGACAAAATTCAAACCAATCAAAGTACATATTCAGTGCAGTGTTGCGATTAATTGATACCATTTAAAAAAAAAGGAAAAAAAAAGCAGCCGAATAGCATTTTATTCCAGCTGCCCTTATGCGCAGTCTCGAGTGATGCCGGAAAGTTAACATTTTCTTTTGCTTTGACCGCAGAAATTAAGGGATTATCCACTATTCCATATACTAGGTACTCGTCCCGATGAGAAGTCATTTCTCTGGGTCGCCTTGTTCTTGATTGTATTTAGAGCCTCTTAGAACATTTTTTTCTTGAGACTCGAGACAGTACTACTGCTACAGCCAAGAGCTTAACCAACGGTTCGAATGGATTCGTGCAATCATCTCAATAGCCCTTGATTTTTCGTCATTACCGAGACTGAGGGTATGATAAACCATTTCAGCAAAGAAATATTAGCTCGCATTTTATCTGATGCCCCACTGATTTATGACACGATGTTGACACAAATCATTTGTCAAATAATCAGTTTTTGACATCCTACGGGGGATTTCAAAAGATTTCTCCGAATAGGCCCCTTGCACCAAGGTTAATTGATATCAATTAACCTTGCCTTGCACGTATTTTTTTTATTGCATCAAAATGATCAGTTAGACTTGAAATGTATCCCTACAAAGTTTTTTCTGCATACGGAAATTTTTAACGTCGCAATAAATAACTAAAGTTCAAAGTGGCCAAATACCCGCGAAAACGGCGAGTGACGCAATCGGCCTAAGTTGCGTTCCGATTTAGAGTGGAAGGTTTTTTCATCAGCGGATTGCTGACTTTTGGCGTGTCGTCCAGGGCCGGATTTTTCCTTGTACAGTTTTTGTTCATTATGTTTCTCTTGGAAACTGGTTATTATTATTGGTATGTGGTTTGTGTATGATTTTGAATCGAGTTTTATTATCAATTGTATCGTGCCAGATTGTGAAAATACAACTACTTTCACTCCTAGAAAAACCTACCAAACGAAGATAAACAAAGAGAAAACTGGTTATCAGCCATAGAACGCCAGCCTGTTGTAGAGAAATCAATTGAACAAAAAGAAAATTAATTCAATTTGTTTATGCGAACTTTTTTGTTTGTTTTATCTTGTCTTTGCATTTATTTTTGAAGCAAAACTTCATGGGCGGCGTTCACAGCTGGGCAAAATACTTTTCAAAAGTATTTAAATACTAAATACTAAATACTTCTTACAAACTAAAAGTATTTAAATACCAAATACTTTTTGACTCAAAAATATAGTATTTAAATAATAATTACTAAATACAAAAAGTATTTAAATACTTTTGAAATGCAACTACTTTATTCAAATACTTTGTGGTAATTAAAACACTTTGGAAATCATGTAATTTGATAAATCGTTGATATATTATAAAAAAATAACAAAAGAAGATTCTCTAAAAAATTAACATAAAATAAAATGTATTCAAAAATAAAACTATGTTGAATCCTATCAAATATAAAAAAGCTTTGTTTTGCTTTTTTGGCAAAATAAAACAACAATTCTCAGGTAGAGCTACTCATCAACATACAAATTCAATGTAGATGTTATCATATGTTCCTGTTTGCCAAGTGGAAATTTGACAGTTCCACTTTTAGGCCTTATGCCTGGTTTACATTCAATTTCATTTTGAAGGGGAACTGCCAAATTTCCACTTGGCAAACGGGAATCATATGGTAACATCCACATTGTATTTAGCGTTAGCGTGACTTTGAACACAAATACAATGTAGATGGAAGCATATGATTCTCGTTTGCCAAGCGGAAATTTGACTGTAAACCTTACATTAGTTTGTCAAGTCGGCTCAGTGCGTTTTTTGAGCTCAACGTTGCCAAGCTGCAAATAGGACGTTTTATCAATAGATTGGGATGGACACGTTCATTATTTGCAATCAACACAAAATTATGGTACAAAATGCGTACCATAATGGTTTTGTAGGTACATGGTACAAGCATTATGAATTATGGTACATGTACCATAATTATGGTACGGTTGGCAACACTGCGAAACTGCAGAGTGCCGGCCGGACCCCATCCGCGCGCAGCGAAAGAAGTGGATGTCAAAATCCACAGCCAGAGGACGCCAGAGGTGAAATTGAAAAGATTATTTGCGGAACTAAAAGTATTTAAATATTTTATAGAGAATTTGAATACTTTAAATGTATTTAAATACTTCAAAAGTATTTCAAATACTTCTCGAAAGTATTTAAATAATAAATACTTCGAAAAGTATTTATAATTACAAATACAAATACTTCTCCGAAAAAGTATTTAAATAAAAAGTAAGTATTTAATTACTTTCTTGTATTTAAATACTGAAAAGTATTTAAACATACAAATACTGCCCGGCTCTGGCGGCGTTCTGATATTTTGTCGGCAATGGGGAGTGAACTGCAAAAAATGTAACGCAAATGTAACGATGTAACGGTAACGCTTTCAGATCTCGTTATAGAGAGCATAGTTTTGTTATTTTTCAAAGGATTTTGTTCAAATTAGGTATGTAGGTTCTAGATTCGAATTTGATCTAGAAACTTTAGAAAAAATAACTTTGTGCGGTTATGTTTACATAAATTTGCTATTTTCCAAAGGATTTTGTTTATATTGGGTATGTAGGTTCTATTTGGGATTTGATCAAAAAATGTTTACAAAAATTACATAGTCAGGTTATATGTTTGCATAGTTTTGTTATTTTCCAGAGGATTTTGTTCATATTAGGTATGAAGGCTCTATTTGGGATTTGATTAAGGAATTGAAAAAAATACATAGGTAGTTAGGTTATGTTTGCATAGTTTTGTTATTTTCCAAAAGATCTTGTTCAAATTAGGTATGTAGGCTCTATTTTGGATTTGATCAAAAAATTGAAAAGAAAATAACTTGGTGAGGTTATGTTTACATAGTTTTGTTATTTTCCAAAGAATTTTATTCAAATGAGGTATGTAGGTTCTATTTGGTATCTAATTAAGGAATTGAAAAAAAAATACATAGGAAGTTACATAGGTTATGTTTGCATAGTTTTGTTATTTTCCAAAGGATTTTATTCAAATCAGGTATGTAGGTTCTGTTTGCGATTTGATATAAAAAAATAAAAAAAATATATTGTAACGAAGTTTTTTTATTTTCCAAAGGATTTTGTTGAAATCAGGTATGTAGGTTCTATTTGGAATTTGATCAAAAAATTTGAAAGAAAATTGAATAGTGAGGGAAAAAGTTTCACTTCTGCCACGTGTACGATGCTGCACATTATTTTTTCCTTTTTGCATTTAGAATCTAGATTGTTCAACTATTGATGTGTAAATGACTTGAAACTATGAATTTTATATAATAAAATACCCTGCTCTCAAGTCTGTTTTTCTTCTTAATAAACAAACTCTTTTTTTTCTTCTTTTCATAAAAAAATAAAACTAACCTTTATTTTAAAGCCGTCGTCAAAATCGAAATGAAAAAATTTGATGTGCGTGATTCACACATTATTGGTTACAAATAATGGAAAATCTTTATCTTGTTCATTTGACAAAATTGATATTGGGTGTAAAATTCAGTCAAGTCATTAAAAAAAAAATCACATATTTTTCTCCATTAAAGGTATTATTATGCCTTAATTATTCATTTTTTCCCAGATATCGGCGTTACAAGTGATAACTGATAACAATGCAACATTCTCATCTGTCACTACTGGTTGAAAAATGCAGACCATTCTCATATATTGGGGATTGAAATGTTGTTCAACTTTAATTGAAACGAAAATTATAAATATTCATGTGGATAGTACTTCGTTTCCTTGATGATTCAACTAACAAAACAAAATATTTGAGCACGTTCTGCATTTCCCAACACAGTAGTGACAGCTGAGAATGTCAAAACGTCAATTGAGTGTCATTTTGGAAAATAATACTGGCCCAAAATTGAAAAATTGGAACGAAATAGCGACCTCAAACTTTCAGGGTTTATTGAGGATGTAAAGTCCTTTAAAATGAGGTATCACTCGACTCCCCTTTTCATTTGAAAAAAAGGTCGGTTAGGTGAATAACTTTTTTAAATCCCTGTATATCATTGGTTTCGATATCAAAATAAAAACTTGCCAGGTAGCCCTACAACATATTCTTTGGTTCTTCGCTTCGAAAGGACAGTAGATATGACGAGCCAGACAGGTTCAAAACGCGGACAAGATAAATTGACCACACTGTTCCATGTACGCTAGGTTCCCTTTAGTTGAAAATGTGTTTTGACCTTTGACACACAGCACATTGCACAATAATTATTATAGTTATTATCCATCTTAGATTTATGATTAATAACGAAATGAAATCACGAAACTAAGTTATTTTATATGATGATTCTGTATTCCGATGAGAAACAAGACTCAAAAATTGAAATATCAACATAGACAAACAACCTCCTCCACTCACCTTAACAATCCTATCCCATATTGATAAAATTGAAATCTCAATCCTATGCCGACCCCAACCGACAGTAGAAACGGCAACATTGTTGCCCAACCTCGATTAAAATCCGTCCCTGCCTAGACATGACATTTAACCTACAAATGTTATGTGGGCTGTCACTTACACGTAACTTTTTTGAATTTCAATACATTTGCGTGATTTTTTAGTGTATTTTCGTCCCTGTCAATCCTTTTGTCCAAACAGTATTATAAGAAAATTATTATCGATAATGTCTGAAGGTTTTGTAAAGGCAAAATTGAAGAATCGCCTTTGATGAATTTATTGATGTTGTGGTGATTTTTTGCCAAAGATTATTTCTTTACATGTGCTCATCATCGGAGAGTTGAAGCTAAAAGCTTAGGATAACAATATAAGAAAGATCATGATACACAAACCATTCAAACCAATAAAATACTCACTTATTCACGCCAGCTTATAACTGTAGACAACGGATCCAAGTCCGGTTTGACGTCACCGGCTTAGGACCAATAGCATAGTGTTTTCGTGTCACGTGAGATTTAAAGGTCCCGAGTGAAGTTTAGTTTAACAATTTTACAGTAATTCGAAGATTTTAATAGGAAAAAATATTGGAAAGGGATATCTCTTACATTTTAGAAAGTTTTTAAAAGGTTTTCAGGTGGAAATTGAAACACATGCAAGGGGCCTATTATTGTGACGTTAGACGTCAAAACAATATTGAAGTTTCCATGTGTTTGAGTTCGACAGTACAGAAAATTGTCAGCAATTATCAGGAAAGTTTATTTATTCTCCGCAAATATGGAGGACGGTTTCCAGAAAGGAGATTCTTATAATTTGCCGGAGGAAGACGTGACGTTGTTTTTGATAATATGTAGTTGTTGACAAAGTGTTTTCTTTCGGCTTTCAAACGTTTTCAAAATTCCGTCTCACTGCCGCAGACCATAATTTACTTTTTGCTGTCTGCATTGGTTACTCACAAGAATTTTCGTGAGCGTTCTATACTTGTCGGTTTGTGCACCCAGGCACAAAACTCCACTTTCTTTCCACCATAATATTATTCATAATGCCGAACCGTGTATAACACCAATGGTATTTTATTTATCTTTATCTATGGCTACACATATAGACTTTGGCTACAGTACGTTACCGATGACTACAGTAAATAAGCGCGTAGGTGACGTCACACTCTTTTTCTAGCCTCTACCATTCTGGCAAATTTGTTCAGCGAATAACGCAAAAAATATTTGACTATTTTTTAAAAAACTCTATAGGGGTTCATGTTAAACCTACATCTACCATTTTCAATAAAAAACTGAATTTTGTGGACAGACCTATTGTCCATTATTATGAAATCAATATGTTGTGTATAGTTTTAGTTAGTGTAATGTTGAATGTTGTGCAGGGATTCTTGTACTTCTCTATGACAAGAAATAGGGGGATATCCTCGAAGAAATTCGCTATAATACAGTCAACAGTTAATTTCCACTCAGGTCTTGATGATATGACTTATGAGAAAGTAAGTCGAAACCATTTCAGCGTGTGTTTCTCAGTGTTTCATATCAGTGTATGTATGAAAATATTAAAAAATTGTCTGACTGCATGACAGTGGTTGTCAGGATGATTTTTTTGATTATTAAAATTTTCCACATTATTAAGAAATAAACATTATGCGGTGTGTCCAAGATAAGGATGTCTGTCATAGGGATCTTGGAAACCAAATCTCTGAAACGAAACGTTGTACGGAAAATCTCTCAATGCTGTTTTGTAGAGCTCAAAAAGTGGCTATGAGAAAGTGTCTTTTGTTTTCCCATATCTCTTTAAATAACACCAGAAAAAAAAATAAAACGAAACGGCAAATTTCGCTTTTTTAGGCATATCTTCGGACCTACTCAGAATTTGAAAACTTTCTAAACGGCATATTGTTAGGCTTGAAAATGTGCAACTTTTCTCCAACTTAACCATCTTTGTATCTCCTTTCTTCCTTCGTATCTCCATCCTTATCTTGGATACAATACACTGTACTTAACTACTTACGGTAGTGATTGTCCAATCGTCCATTATCTCTAAGAGACCTTGTATTTTCAAATGAAAACAAGAAAAACACCAAGTCTGGTCTCAGTCATATAATAAGAAATTTAGCAGTGATGTTCGATTAAACATTTTTTTGAGTTAATCACGGTAATTTTGGCTTGTTCTAATATTTTTTTCTTGTTTTGTGTTAAGTACATTTTCTTCTAGGTCTGATGATGCCGAAAGGCGAAACGCGTCACCGCTAAATTTCTTATTACATGACTGATTGGTGTTTTTCTTGTTTACATTATTATAACTACTTGGTACATTAATTTTTGTGATAATTTTTCTATCATAAAATAATCTTATTTTTGTAATATTAATTTTTGCAATAAATCAGAAAACCCTTGATATTTCCAAGACAGTTGACAGACATAGGTATACAGTGTGTCCCCGGATAGCTGTCAAGAGAGAAAAAAAGTCATGTGTGATAAAAGTTTTTGCTTGGTCTTAAAATAACATCTGTCAAAAAAAATTATTCAATATAGTTACAGGAAGACAAAAAACTAACAGAATGTGGAAATTTCTTATAAGAAACTGCTGATATTTATTATATTTTTTTCCAATCATGGACGGAAAACGATAAAAAAAAATAATAAGTATAATACAGAGCTGGTGAAAAAATTCTAAATTTTTCTCTTACGCATAAGAGAAAAATACACTAGGATACACTTTTATATTTTTGACTTTATCCGTAACTCTTGATTGAAGTTTCTCGTTTCTCATGGAAACTTGACTTTTGTTTTTAAATCTTAAGATCATTTTCTTTATGGAAAACTAACAATGCTGTATTTTTTGACCGGCCATGTATTATAACTTATCTTTCTTCTTCATCAATTTCCGTCCACAATCAAAAAAATCATAATAAAGCAGTTTCTTCAAAGTGATTTCCACATTTTGATATTTATTTTTGTCTCCCTGTGAATTTCAAGATTTTTTTTTCGACAGATGTTATTTTTAGACCAAGCAAAAACTTTTAACAAGAATTACTTTTTGACGTATCCTTAAATTTTCAAATAATTTGCCCTCTATTAACAACTATCCGGGGACATACTGTGAGATATACTACATGAAATATGTCTAAAGAATCCAAAAATTCAATAATATTCTGGGCGTTGTATTTAAAATGAGAAAGTTGGGATCACTCACTGCTACATGACACACCCTCTATGAAATGTTTTTGCTCGAAAAAATGTACAGAGTGATCCACCATAATGTCGCCCCCTTAACTTTTTTATCTTAAGTGTCCCAAAAAAAAACGGGTTTTCGAAATATTCGCATTTGAAACGCCAAAAAAAAACATAAGGCCAATGACACACATGGTTACTCAATCTGAGATACGCGAGTCTCGAATTCAGATCATACTTATGCTTATATGGAACTGTTCACACGCGGCTGAGCGTCAGATACACTATCCCGATTCCGGGTCGATTAAGTTGCCCCCCCCCCCCCCCCCCCCCCCCCCAGTAAATAAAATTGAATTTCAATCACGCAATCCAAATGCACTTATTAACACATTTCGGGCCATAGTTGTGTCGAACCAGGAACTTCATCCCTGCTGTTGGTTACTTTGGCAATTGATAATGAGGATTGGGGTAAGGGGCCGGCAATGAACCGGAGTGGAAATAATAAGGTGGGAGATTGGTTATGACGTTCTGACAAACATTTAGTAATGGGGAAGAGTGGGAGTCGCATTGAGAGTGCGGTGTTGCAAAATATGGACCGAATTATGATTTGATAGGAAAGTGGGCGGGCGTAAGTGGGGAGAAAATGGGGGAGCGACGTTGTAGGATTTGGATATCAGGAAGGGAATTGGAGAAATGAGATGGGACCTTATGCACTGTTGTGCACCACCCATAAAAAGTTTTGCACCATCTCGTACGAGAAATAAGATACCCAAATGTATGGGGGGGGCAACTTAACGCCAGCCCCCCCACTAAATTTTTATCCACTTTTTTGGTGAAGTATTATGGAATTTTAAATGCACTGTTATGCACCACACCTAGTTTCATTTGCACCCCCGGGGTCTAAAAGATATATAAAAGCCCCAATTATTTCTAGCCACAATGAATAAGATTATACAGGGTTAGGAAAAATTACCAGAACGGTCGATTATTTCAGAAGATACACGTGCTGAAGAAAAATGTCTCAAATAAAAGTTGTGAGGCTTTCAAAAATCTACATATCTGTGGTAAATTGAAACATACAGGGTCGGACATAAAGTTATGGCAGATCAAAGTTGAATTTTTTTAAATGGGACCCTGTATATTATTGGATATTTCAATACTTATTTCAATTTTGAGCAAAAATAATTGTGCACATAATGTTCCTAAATTTAGCCGTTTTCAAGTTATCGCGTTTTATAAATGATATTTTTGCATGTTTGACATGCTATAAAACTCAAACGGTGCAAGATAGAGGAAAACGGACTGCGCTATCCAGTCTCAACTTTTCAAGAGCTATCTAGGTACATAAAATCAATTATTGTTGTCAAAAAATGTCAAAATGGGTCGAAAAAAAGTTGACAGTTGGCAATACTTTCTAGTCATCTGACAGAATAGCTGTTGAAAAATTATGATTAGAAAGTACAGACCATTTTTTCCTATCTTGAACCGTGTTTGAGTTTTATAGCTTGTCAAAGGTGCGAAAATGTCATTTTTAAAACGCGATATCTCAATAACGGTTGAACTTAGGAACATTATTTGAACAATTTATGCTCAAAACTAAACGAAGAATTGAATTATCAAATAATATGAGGGGAGCCATTTGAAAAAATGCAACTTTGATCTGTCAAGACTTCATGACCGACCCTGTATATTCCAATTCAATACAGATATGTATATTTTTGAAAGCCTCAGTCCTCAAAACTTTTATCTGTGACATTTTTTGTTAAATCGTGTATCTTCTGAAAAAATCGACCGTTCTGGTAATTTCTCATAACCCTTTATTTTTCTGATTTCAAAGATACCATATTGATTTGTTGAAATTTCGCTCAGCTGTTTTTGAGATATTTAGTTTCGAATTTCCACCAAATAAGGCCATATAGGTTCTATGGGTTGTTAATTTTGTCTCTCTGCCAGAATGATGATGGAAACTAACGACTTTTTGAAAAGTTGTTTCCTCTTGAAGTCAGTATTTTTTATTTTGCTGTACGATAAAAAATAAAAAAGTTATGAGGGGTGTCAGTCACTCGGTACAATAATTTTTTTCCTAAAAAAACCATATTTGAATTTGAATACTTGTTCGCTCAATAGTGTGAGGCTACAATTGCAGTTACATAATATTCCACCAAAAAAGTCGAACACAATTTAGCGGGGGTGCTAACTCTAGTTTTTTCAAGGCAAATATCTTTTGAACCCTGGAGGTGCAAATGAAACCAAGGATGGTACATAACAGTGCATTTGAAGTTCCATAATATTTCACCAAAAAAGTTGAAAAAAATTTAGTGGGGGGGGACTTGAATTTTTTCAAGGCGAATATCTTTTGAACCATGGGGGTGCAAATGAAACTAAGTGTGGTGCATAACAGTGCATTTGAAGTTCCATAATATTCCACCGAAAAAGTTCAACACAGTTTAGTGGAAGGGGGCTGGCGTTAAGTTGGCCCCCCCATATATTTGGGTATCTTATTTCTCGAACGAGATGGTGCAGAGCTTTTTATGAGTGGTGCACAACGGTGCATAAGGGGTGCATTTGGATTGCGTGATTGAAATTCAATTTTACTTACTGGGGGGGGGGCAACTTAATCGACCCCCGGATTCCGGATACAGAAAATTTGCGTCTTGCACCTTCAGCCGCCGGCGAAGCCAATGTGTTCAGATGGAAGTATGAGTTACAGCTGCCACTATTTTGATTCTGAAATACCGTATCTCGCATACTGGTCTTGAATTATGAAAATTTGAATTTGAAAAAATCAAACTTTTTGATATATCCGGTATACTGATGATTTTTCAAACTCTTCTCACAAGTGGAAAAAAGTATTTTCCAGGACCTACATGACAATACCTACAAATTTTATGTGACACTTGAAATAAAAAAATCAAAGGGAGTCGACATTATGGTGGATCACCCTGTACAACCAAAAAAATCAATCGACGTGTCCGAGCTTTTTTGCGAAAATGTCCCCATTCATTAGTTATAGAGTTTATTCCATTGGGCACACTGTGGAGAATGATTTATTGTTGCAATTTACATACCTTGAGAATGAGTTACACTAAATATTGCAGCCCCGTTCTGATGAGTCTTGAAATGATGGTGACAAATAAGACAGATGAATCTCTTCTTCACATTACTAAATAACTTGAAAATTAAGTCTGGTTTACTTACTCTGTTTAAGTTTCTCCAGTATCAAAGGATAGAACTCCTTAGCCGTCGCATTGTTTGGTTCATACTGAAGGACTGAAAAATCGAAATAAAGAAAAATTTACATATAATAATTATTCATGAATAAAGACGGTCATATATTTTTCATTATCAGAAGCTACTCCAATAATTTTACCAAACATTTTGTGATTGGTCTTCCAAGTGACGTAATCGTGGTTAAATATTGGTCGTGAATAAAGTTATTTATGGTACTAGACTAGTGCGTTATGCTGAAAATGAGACACGCGATAAAGATTTATACCACGAGTGGTATATTTTCTCAAGTGACTTGGAAAACAACGCACGAGTAGCATGCAATGTTTCATCCAACAAGTGGAAAAAATCGTTTTTTTATGAGATAACTAGCCTAAACCCGCGGCGCCGCCCGCGTCAGGTTTAGGCTAGTTCATATTATAAGATAATAATGACACAGTTTTTTCATTGTTTTTTAAATTCATTTTTTTTTAATTTTTTTTTGCTTCCGCTGGCCGTATACCCCATAGAATCTACCTACATAATAACAACACATTTTTTTAAAATTTTTTCCGATTTGTTTTTTTTTATTTGTTTTTTTTCCTTTTTTTTCTTCCGCTGGTCGTATACCCCATAGAACCTTCATATTAACAACACATACTTTTTTATTTTTTTGATTATTTTTATTTTTTTCATTTTTTCTCAAACCATCTTTGGGTAGAGGCTAATAACTGTGCTAATTTTCAGATAATTCTGTGCAACCAACGGTTCGTAATCCTTAGGGATAGAGAAACACAGACTTTTCATTTTTTAATTTATTTATTTTTCTAATATTTTTTAATCTTTATTTTTTTTTCTCCCGCTGATCGTATACCCCATAGAACCTACATATCAACAACACAGACTTTTTAAATCTTCGTATTTTTTTATTCTTCAATTTTTTTTGCTAAACCATCTTTGCGTATAGGCTAATGACTGTGCAAATTTTCAGATAATTCTGTGCTACGGTTCAAAAGCCTTAAGGAAATAAACATACAGACTTTCACATTTATATATAAGATAATAATAACACAGATTTTTTCATTCCTTTTAACCTCAACTACAAGCTATGCAACGGTTACAAAGACTAATAAAGTATTATTGGTGACACCTAAAAGTGCCCAACAGGATAAAGTAGAAGTTAAATTTAAAGTCAATACAATAAAATACAGTCTGGGATGTCAATAACTGTGATACTTATAAAAAAATAGAGCAAGCTCAAAAACGTAAGGTCATGAAATAGCAATTAGACCATGGGATTGACCTAAGTTCTGGAGTGGTCTACTTCAACAGCCAAGGGAACCTAAATAATAAAGATCAAATTGAGGTGTTGGTGAATAACTGGAGACCAAAAATAGTACTAATATCTGAAACTCATGTCACCGGTGACATTGATACTTCGGAGTTATTTAATGAGGGATATAGACTGGAACAGTGTTTGTCACATAACAAAAGAACTGGTGGTGTATTAGCTCTTATTCAATGTGATATTGAATATAAGGTCCGTTCTGTCCAATGTGTTGAGAATTACGTGTGGTTGCTTTCTCTGGAGTTTCACTCATCTGGTTTTAAATATCTATGTACTGCTCTATACCATCCTCCTAAATTTGAACGCCAAATTTTTAGACTTTTTTGATCGTCATATGAACGAAGTGAGTGAATTTGATGGCACAAACATTATCATGGGAGATTTTAACTATGATCTCAAGAGGAACACTTTTTATGGTAACAAATTAATCAATAGTGTTTATTCTAATGGATTTACCCAAATTGTGGATTGTCCAACACGTATAACTAGCCAAAGTGAAACAATAATTGATTTTATAGTTACTAACGACAAACATCTCCTCCACCATGTACATTTAACTCCAAAAATTAGTGACCATTGCATCTTATCTGTCATTCTACAGGAAAACAATGAAAACCGGAATATAAAAGGGCATATGGGATCAATGAATAATTATGGTGCTAACCGATTGCAACAGTGTTTAGTCAGCAGATCCTGGAATAAAAATGCCTCAGATGTTAACCACCAAGCCAAAGTTTTGATTCGAGATATTGCTGATGTTGTTGATAATAAGTGTCCCAGAATCCATATCGACATCAAACAAAAATAGACTGATGATGGAGGAAAGGGATGTTTTCTATAAAAGAGCCGCTTATTATAAGACTGAAAAAAACTGGAATGCATTTAAAATTAAGAGAAATGCGATTGTTGCGAAAATTCGTGTTGAAAAAGAAAAATATTACCTTGGAGTCATTGACGACAACAAAAGCAATCCAAAAAAACTGTGTGTACAAGCTAGGTTTAGCTCGTAGATTACACTTGCTCAACTCGGTTCGGTTGAGCAGGGGAAAATATAGAGTTTACTGCCAGAGAGCAGCCTCACTCTCTGCTATGGCCAAGTGGGCTTGGGCACAGTACATTTGTTGAATAAAACAACGTTTTGAGTAGTTGTTGAATACTGATCCTTTATTTTCCACGACTTGCTTATATATGATCAATTGTTATAGTACACAATGATGTTATCCAAATATTGTAGTAAACATAATTCTACTATGCACTTCCGTTCGTGCTTTCGTCGGCAAAATAATCATATCATGACCGAGTGACGGACCATGGATCGGGAACGTGATGATTAATCAGTTTTCCTACCTATCTGACATTGAACTTGAGTGGGTTCATAACCTATCATGAAATTATTAAAAATTGGAAATGTATTAAACTTAGAAAATAATGCATGTTTGATGGTGATTAAACATTCTGCCGCCTCTCCACGATGGACGAACGTAGAGTCATCAACTCTATGTCTTCCTTTTGGCCTTGTTGTTTGTCTACTTCCTAGTTTTGCCTCTTTGGTCTTCTCCTGATGATGCGTGTCCCTTGTACGCCAACCTAGAATCACCATAATGAGTATTGTCGTGATGCTGCTCATGATGACTGCGTGCTGATGATTGCTGCGCCATCCCGTGTCATGAATCCTATCTTTGGGGTCCCTCTCTTCTTGTCTTAGCTCTGTAGAGCAATTTGTTTGCCTGAGTATCGGCTCGGTGGCTTGATATGCAGGTTCATGATTGATCGGGCTGGTATTGAGGATGATGGGCAATGTCTTGGAGTGTATGGGCTCGGTGGCTTTGTACGGAGAATCATGGTTAATCAGGCTGGTATCGAAGATGATGGGCAATGTTTCGGAGTGTCTGGCTAGAGCAGGAACGGTTGCAGTCATTCCTGTTGTATTTAATACAACATCTTCCCGGGCGCCTGGACAGATTACAGCGAGTGTTGCTAAGGGGTTTGCCGTAACCATCCAATTATTGTGTACAATTGTTTCCTCACTCACTGAACTTGACTGTCGTTCTACCCTTGGACAGGATATTTCTGGTAAGTCTGGCAGCTTGTCTAGTAGTTTGTTCTCGTCACTTTTTTGAATCAGATCCCATGCTGAGTAGTGGTTGCTTGCGATTGCTTCCAGCTGTTCTATTGGCTTGTTTGTTTCTTCTTTGATCGGTGTCTCCAAGTAAATTAGTTCGTTTGTGTTGGTTAATGCAGAGTTTTCATGGGTCTTGGTTTTGGAAGTATCACAAAATGTAGGCTGGTTTTGGTCGTTGCTTTTGGAAGTATCAGGAAATGTAGGTTGGTTTTGGTCGTCTACAACTTGATCAAATTGTCTGCGGATTTCTTCGTACATGTTATGAGCGAGATATGCATTTTCATGTTCTTCTTCGTAGAACAAGATTTCTTCGTGGATGTCCTGGATCCTCTCCCACTGCTTGTGAACTCTTTCCATAAGGAAATTGTAGCGATACTCTCCTTTGTCTAGTTCCAACTCTGACTGTATTTCCGTAAATAGGTCTTTTAGTTGTTCTATTCTGAACTCTTGTATTTTCAGTCGCTTTTGTTGGATGTTGATGATAGGGCTTAATTGTTCGGCTTTTGGGCATGTTCGTGAGTAGTTCAAGCATTCGCCATATTCGGCAGCCATGTAGTGGAAGTATGACCTGGTGTTGTAGGGATGGTCGAAGGAGTCCTTCAGTCTATTGATTGCTCTGTCGTTCTTGAGGGCATTCTGCCATAATCTCTCCAGGTGGGATAAATGTTTGTGGATGTAGTAATCCGTTATTTTGTTTTGTGAGTCGTTTTTGCTATTGCTTAGTATCTGGACGATCTGCATTCTCACCTTTTCTTGCTCTTCTGCTAGGCGATCAAGTTCGTTCTTGTTTTCCATTTGTGGCTTATTGGTTGCCTTATATTGGATTCACTTTAGGATGGTTGAATAGCGAGCCTCTGATGGACTGGATTCGTAGTTTGGATAGTGAGCTTCTGTGGACTGGATTTGTAGTTTGGATAGTGAGCCTCTTTGGACTGGATTTGTAGTTAGCCTCTGTGGACTGGATTTGTAGTTAGCCTCTGTGGACTGGATTTGTAGTGCGCCTGTGATGGACTGGATGTGTAGTGAGCCTCTGTGGACTGGATTTGTAGTGAGCCTCTGTGGACTGAATTTGTAGATAGCCTCTGTGGACTGGATTTTGTAGTGAGCCTCTGATGGACTGGATGTGTAGTGAGCCTCTGTGGACTGGATTTGTAGTGAGCCTCTGTGGACTGTTGTAGTGAGCCTCTGTGGACTGGATTTGTAGTGAGCCTCTGTGGACTGGATTTGTAGTGAGCCTCTGTGGACTGTTGTAGTGAGCCTCTGTTGGACTGGATGTGTAGTGAGCCTCTGTGGACTGTATTTGTAGTTAGCCTCTGTAGACTGTTGTAGTGAGCCTCTGTGGACTTGTGGACTGGCTGGAGTGCAGGCGGTTTGCTGCAGTTTTAAGGTTGCTCGAAGGACCAATGTACAAGTACAATATATCCGGCTCGAAGGACCAATGTACAAGCTAGGTATACAATATATCCGGCTCGAAGGACCAATGTACAAGCTAGGTTTAGCTCGTAGATTACACTTGCTCAACTCGGTTCGGTTGAGCAGCGGAAAATATAGAGTTTACTGCCAGAGAGCAGCCCCACTCTCTGCTATGGCCAAGTGGGCTTGATCCTTTATTTCCCACGACTTGCTTATATATAATTAATTGTTATAGTACACAATGATGTTATCCAAATATTGTAGTAATCTTAATTCTACTATGCACTTCCGTTCGTGCTTTCGTCGGCAAAATAATCATATCATGACCGAGTGACCGACCATGGTTCGGGAACGTGAGGATTAATCCGTTTTCCTACCTATCTGACATTGAACTTGAGTGGGTTCATAACCTATCATGAAATTATTAAAAATTGGAAATGTATTGAACTTAGAAAATAATGCATGTTTAATGGTGATTAAACACTGTGGAAACACTTAAAGTCACTTTTACCCGGAAAAAGTCACCACTTATCGGAAGAAATTATTTTCCCTGTAGGAACATTAACCAATGAAACACAAATTGCCACCGAATTTAACTCATATTTTGTGTAAAGCATGACCGATATTGTAAACAGAATTCCCTAACCAGCAGTGAAAAATTCCAACATCATCATAAAAAACATAAATGTAACATTTTCAGAATTCCAAAGAGTCGAGATGACTGATATGAAACGACTATTTAAAAATATGAAGAATGTTGGAGGAGGCGAAAGTGGAATATCAAAGACTGTCCTGGTATGCTTGTAATGTAATGTAATAGGTGATCGACTACTTGATGTGATCAACTTATCTCTATGTAATGGCGTATTTCCCGAAGATTGGAAGCTTTCCACCATAGTTCCTGTACATGAAGTTCCTAACACCAAAAATGTTGATGAATTCCGGCCCATTAACACCGTTCCTTTCCACGAAAAACTTCTTGAGTCTGTTGTAAAAGAACAATTGATACTTCACTGTGATAGCAATATAAGATGTTATTGCTATCACAGTGAAGTATCCTAATCAATCTGGTTTTCGTCCCAATCATTCATGTGAGTCTGCAGTCATTAATATCTGTGATAACTTCTTGAAGGCGATTGACTGTGATAAATACGTGTTGGCTGTGTTTCTCGATTTTAAAAGAGCTTTCGAGACTGTCCACAGACAAATTTTATTGCATAAGCTAGAACAATCAAGCATCAAAGAAACAGTTTTGGATTAGTTTCAATCGTACTTAACGTCTAGAACCCAGAATGTTAAATTCAAGAACTGTATAATATCTAGTCCAATGTGTGTTCAATACGGGGTACCTCAGGGAACTGTTCTTGGACCATTATTGTTCCTTTTATATGTATATGTTAGGCTAAAGCCCGTAATTGGATAGATCTAGTATTGACCGGATACTTCGCGTTTTATCCAAATCTGCTGGATAAAGCGCGAAGAACTGAATGACTTCGGGCATTATCCGGGTAGTTCTAGTTTTAGCCAGGAAGCAATGGCTAAATCACGAAAAGAAAAAGAACTTACTCCACAATACGTAAAGTTATTTGTAATATTCTCGAAATAACTTATAGCCCTAACCCAAATTAACCCAAACTAACCCAAATTGCGAGTACCAAATGCGGACTATTTAATATTTCTGGTTTTATCCAAGGGAGGTTGGATAATTCTAGTATGAACCGGTTAATGCCCAAAAGGCAACGTGCTTCCTTTGAATAACTGGCTTTATCCACTCTGTATGGATAATTCTAACATTATCCGGATAATTCGCGAATTACCCAATATTTGGGCTTTACCCGTGACATATATTAACGATGTTGTCAATGTGGTGAAGCGGAGTGAGATCGTATTGTTTGCCGATGACACTATACTTTATATTACTAGCAACAATCTTGATGAAATGATCCAAAACATCAATCGTGACCTCCAGAATATATTTCTCTGGCTTTGTGAGAACCAACTATGTATTAATATCACCAAGTCCAAATACTGTATTTTTGGTAAAAAATCCAGGCTCCGTGATGTGGAAACTAATAATATAAATAATATAATATGTATAAATAATGTTAAGTTAGAACATGTAAGTGAGGCGGATTTTGGCGTCAACCACATTACGAATTTTTTAACCTAACTTTTTTTCGCAGTAGAGGCAAATTGCTTGGGAGGTTCCTAATCAAGTAGTAACGTTAAACCATGAATATTACTTTTGCTGGTATCGATACAGTATAACCAATTACTCACCAAACCTGGTAACAAGAAATCGTTACCTGGTTAACGCCAAAATCCGCCTATATCCTATTGTTGGAATCTAGTTAGTGCCGAAAAAAGGAAATACTGGCGTTGACGAGTAATGGAAAACGAGTATACCTACTGAAAACTGAATTAATTTAATTTAAGATCTTGTGCATATACCTAATTTCTCAGAAAAGTTGTTCCTAGTATCTATGATCTATATAATAGGTACGAAACTATTGATTGGTCTCAAGATTTTGTCATTTGGCAATGAGAAATGGACTTCTAATTAGTTTAGTTTCAGAGTCACTTCAGCCGCTACGCAGAGACAACATAATACCTATTAGATTTTCAAGAAGTTTAATGATTCCAATTTCAATTCAATCGGAATTTTACCGTGCAATATTATAGCACTCGATGAAAAATGTATGTTCGATTGGGATTTCCCTAGAGCAAATTTTCATCATAACTGGTTTTGCCCGAGGTCAAACCCAGTGCAACCCTTGTTTTCCCAATCGAAAACACTATTAGAGTTTTGTTCCACAATTTTATATGTCCTTCCGAAATTCAAGGTCGATAGGATTCAGAAAATACAGAATCGTGCAATGCGAATCATCCTAAAATGTGATCGGTATACTCCGATTGAATCGATGTTAAACGTTTTAAATTTCATGTCTGTTTAACAAAAAGTTGTATTGAATGTTAATATGTTTATTTTTTAAATCAAGTTAAAAATCCTAGCAGCTTATATAATATGTAATAAAATAAAAATGTTAAGTGATGTTCACCACTACAGTACTAGGAATTGTAATGACTTTATACTAAGTGAAAAATGCCACACCAGTCAATTACTTCACTCATTATTGGTCAAGGGACTCTTCGATTTCAACCAACTGCCTAATGAACTGAAAGTTTGCACAAATCTCCACAGCTTTAAAACTATTTTAAGACAACATTTTATGTCACATATATTTTGATTTTGTTTGAATTTTTGTATTTTTATTCTATTTACTGCTTTTTATGTTTGTACATTGTTAAATTGATTTTTTTTGTGAGATTTTTTTTTCAGTTATTTACTTTTCAGTTTTATTATTTACTAATGCAGATATCTATTTTTGTAACACTTTGTAGCTAGCTTTGTAGCCTAGTGCTAAATAAAGATACATTATTATTATTATTTAAATTCATTTTTTTTTGTTATATTTTTTTTCCTTCCGCTCACGCTGGCTGTATACCCCATAGAACCTGCATAGTAACAACTCATTTTTTTAAATTTTTTTCAATTTATTATTTTTTAATTTTTTCATTTATTTATTTTTCATTATTGTTTTATTTGTTATTTTTTTCCTGAACCATCTTTCGGTAGAGGCTAATGACTGTGCACATTTTCAGATAATTCTGTGCTACGGTTCAAAAGCCTTAGGGAAATAAACATACAGACTTTCACATTTATACAGGGTGTCTCACGGTCTATGGTACGTTAGACGTTCACGGAAAACTAGACATAGGATCGACCTGAAAATTAAAAATATTTTCAGTTTTGCAGTGTTGCCGCTTCTTTCCAAAAGTCGTAACAACTTTCTTATTTTAAATGGACCACCCTGTATATTATTATTTTTTTGGATTCTTTGACTGATTCTTGCTTGATATACTCCTATACCTATCGGCAGCGGTTTTCGAGATATAAATTAATTTATAATATTTTTGTCGTAAAACACATCAGTGGATTGAGTTCAATAATTTCGTACTTGAAAACGGTGGAGAGTTGAAATTGCTATGCCGACTAGAGGAAGGTAGGTTTATATGGTTCCAATGGAGAAACCGATCTGTAAATATACAGGGTGCTTCAAATTTAATAATCTTTTTCCTATACACAAAAATGATAAAAAAGCTATTTTTTCAAATGGAACCCCCTGTATATTACTTGAAAAATGAAAAGACCAATAAATTTCCTTTCAAATGGTATCCATGTTCCTATACCTAAACCTTCAGGATCTACAAGAAAAATGCATTTTACTAAAAAATAAATTATATTGGTATACATGATATGAAACATAATGTAGTTTCTAGGGCAACCTATAGTTGCCAGGTCACACAGCACTAACAATTTATTTTTAGTAGCAAACTGCAACTACATTATGTTTCATATCAATAATACCAATATAATTTATTTTTTAGACAAATGCATTTTTCTTGTAGAACCTGAAGGTTTAGGTATAGGAACATGGGATACCATTTGAAAGAAAACTTATTGGTGTTTTCATTTTTTAAGTAATATACAGGGGGTTTCTTTTGAAAAAATAGCTTTTTTATCATTTTTGTGTATAGGAAAAAGATTAATAAATTACAGATTGGTTTCTCCATCGGAACCATATAAACCTACCTTCCTCTAGTCGGCATAGCAATTTCAACTCTTCACCGTTTTCAAGTACGAAATTATTGAACTCAATCCACTGATGTGTTTTACGACAAAAATATTATAGATTAATTTATATCTCGAAAACCGCTGCCGATAGGTATAGGGGTATATCAAGCAAAAGTGATTAGAATCAGTCAAAGAATCAAAAAAAAAAAAAAATATATACAGGGTGGTCCATTTAAAATAAGAAAGTTGCCACGACTTTTGGGTAGAAGCGGCAACACTGCAGAACTGAAAATATTTTTGAAATATAGATCATACTCGATTATGTGCTGAGCCAAATTTTCAGATCGATCCTTTGTCTCGTTTTCCGTGAACGTCTAAGGTACCATAGACCGTGAGACACCCTGTATATAAGAAGATAATAATAACACGGATATTATTGTTTTTTTTAAATTCATTTTTTTTATGTTTAATTTTTATTTCTCTCGCTGGCCATATACCCCATAGAACCTACATAGTAACAACACATTTTCTTTCAATTTCTTCCTTATTTAAGCCTAGTACAGACCAGTCAACATGGTAACGATGGTGAGCCACAAAGCATCGATCAATTTTGTGTTGCATGTATCAATATGGTATCAATTAGTACAGACCAGTGACCAGTCAACATATATGTATTCCGTCAACTCGCAACTATCCAGGTTTTCCATTTGAAATGGAAAACACGGTGTTGTCAACAAAATTATCTTGCCAACAGTAACAAGTGATGACGAAGCGCATGAAAGAAGTTTAGTTATACCTATTTAGCTGTGCATCTCTTTTCCTGGGGCCGTTTGGTGAATTCCACTGCCTTTTTTTTATAGAAAATAGTATAATTTTGATTCCGAAAATATGAAAAAGCTATAATTATTGCATTACTGCCAATGATCACCTGATTTTATTTCTATCATACATAATATATTCAATAATGTAAAAACATTGAATGAAACATGATCAAGTGGCGAAAATCCTTTGTTTGGCCTTTTAACGTGAAACAATAAATAAAAACTTGGTCCAAATTAAGTCCTAACACTGATTCCGAACTGAATTTGAATTTATGAAAATTAAAAAAAAAATTATTAAGAAGTCAACCACAGTTGATATAATATATTTAGTACAAACATAATTATGACTTTTATACCTGTACATCATCATGTTGTTATTGTGGTTAAATAACAATGATAATAGTAATAAAATTATTAGTGAAGTGCGAGCTTGGAGAAATGTTTACCGTTTATTTTTTAATCGTGATAAATACAAATTTTTTTCAGTAGTTGTGACTAAATTTGGAGCAGATCACCATTTCACGGTGAAGGATAAAAAATGTTGCTTTTGTATCATTTTATGTCGAGTTTTATGTTTTTACATTTTTTAATAAAAGTCAATGTTCTCATCGTAATTCCCATTTTGCTAGGTTTGTCCCGAGTTTTGTCCAATTGATTGCCGCATCCGAGGACATACTGTATGTTTAGAGGGTTCAGTTATAATTGGCGTTGTTCACTTGCGTAGTCTCGAGATCTACTCTTTACAAAATCTGGTCCAGTTGAAAAGTACAGTTTGGAGATATACAAGTATAGTGCTTTTCAATTTTTGCCATATCTTTCATGGCCTTCTATTTCGGTTTTTTTTAAGATACATAAAAAATAATATAAACCGCGATTTTTTATACAGGGTCAGAAATAGGTGCGCATTTTGTCATGGGCTATAAAGTCTTTTTCTATGGGAACATGTTATTGTTTTCGCAATCCTCTGGTAAAAAAAGAACAGGGTGTTGAAATTTTGGAAAAATCTCGTTTATCTTTAGCGATTTCAATCAAATCAAGTTTGGTTCATTTTCAAACGAAAACGTGACAGCAGCGCAAATTTATTGATTTGAATACATTTTTCTAACAACACAATAACTTTTTCCTAATCTCGAAAATGACTCATCGGGGAAGAAAAATTCCAGTTACCTTTTTTGCTGAACATGAACTGAAAATAAAAATTATATTTTAACTTTGTGAAAGCCGCATTTTTATTCAAAAAAAAAATTAAATATAAGAGTAGCTGTAGCTTTCATCGTGAAAGAGTTGAACTCAAAAAAAAGTCTCAAAAAGATCTCGGATAAACTCATCTCTAAAATTTCGAACAAAATAGCTAGTTCCGTTTGTACAGAAAAACATTTTTTCTTCTCAAGATCCAAAAAAAATTTAACCCAAACACGCTTACTGATGATTGAATCGCGCCACGGTCTTTTTGCAGATTTTAGGGGCGATTAAACAGAGAAACGAAATCAGTCTTTGTAAATCTATAAAAAAATAATTGCTGAATGAACTATAGTCGTTCAAGAGTAACTCCGTCACTAATTTGTCACCATGTAGCTCGTCCCATTTGTCAAAAACTGTCCCTAACACCATTTCCTTTTCTCGTTAGAACTGCATGCGATGATATTTTCATGCAGCAGCACTAACTCCTAAAGTAAGCGATCACTCTATCATATCCGTCGCCTTCGATCAACAGACCGAAGCTAACTGTGATATTTGATATTTTCGTTAGCAAAAGACTGATGAAAACATACGACCGAGAAAAAATGCAAAGCTACGCTCGACATTCCTTTGGAAAATAACAGCTCCGACGTAAATATACTGGCAAATTCATTATTTGATCGAATAACTGATGTTTTGAATATCATGTGTCCCAAAGTAAAAATAACCATCAAACCAAAGTATATGGACAGAAAATGGATTTCTTGGGATATCAAAGAAATGATGAATCAAAGAGACCGATTGCACAAGAAAGCAATTTTTGACAAGGATGAAAATACATGGAATCGTTATAAAACTGTTCGAAATGCCCGTAACAAGAATCAGGATAGAAAAGGAAAAATATTTTCAGGAAACTATAGATGATTTCAAGAACAACCCGAAAATCCTGTGGGAAAACTTAAAGACTCTGCTTTCTGGAAAAACCAAAAATGGCCAATCAAATGAAATAAAATTTGAAAATTCCGTTTCATCAGATGAAATGCAAATTGCCAACAGTTTCAACTCATATTTCATTAGAAGTATAGAGACCATTATTGAAAACATCCCTAATGCACTCGTTCGTTACAACCCACATAACTTCAATGGAAATGATTTTACGGTATTTCAGAAAATATCTACGAGGGAAATGAAAAT
Organism: Orchestes rusci; assembly: GCA_958502075.1. Lineage (NCBI taxonomy): Eukaryota > Metazoa > Arthropoda > Insecta > Coleoptera > Curculionidae > Orchestes > Orchestes rusci. The sequence goes on along the minus strand of OY293305.1, from coordinate 52,742,498 downwards.
GACTCTACAGACTCTGAGAGATGTTGGAGGTGGAGACAGCGGAATCTCGAAGAAAATTTTGCTCGATGCATGCTACGTCGTTGGTGACAAGATGCTGGATGTAATTAATACCTCACTTTCCACTGGCATTTTTCCGGAGAACTGGAAAATTTCTACCGTTACACCCATACCAAAAGTTCCTAATACTAAGCAGCACGATGTGTTCAGACCTATTAATACCGTTCCCACGTATGAAAAAGTTTTCAAGTTATGTGTAAAAAACCAACTTATTAAACATTGTGATGATAACCAAATAATAGTTTCAAGTCAGTCAGGTTTTCGTGAAAACTAAATATTTGTGATGATTTCCTCAAAGCTATCGACGAAAGCAAATTTGTGTTGGCAGTCTTTTTAGATTTCAAAAGAGCTTTCGAAACTTTTGATAGAGATATCTTATTGCATATTAAGCTAGAACATTTAGGCATTAAGGGCACTGTTCTGTTATGGTCTAAGTCACATTTGTCAAACAGAGAACAACGTACACAATTCAACAATAGTTTGTCAGATAAAATGTATGTCAAATTTGGTGTCCCACAAGGAACTGTACTGGGACCACCATTATTTTTGTTATACATAAATGACATGGTGAATGTGGCTGAAAAATGCAAAATAGTGCAATTCGCAGATGACACAATGTTGTACATTGTTGGTGATTTGGACTAACTAATATCAGAAATGAACAGTGAACTTGAAAGACTTTTCAACTGGCTGTGTAGTAATAAGCTGAGTCTGAACCTGGGCAAAACTAAATTCTGTGTTTACGGGAAAAAGTCAAAACTCAGCAGAGAAAATGTGAATAATATAGGAGTATTTATCAAGTATGTAAAAAAAGAACACGAAGCTGGAATTAAGTATTTAGGAGTCATTCTTGACCAGCATCTGAACTTTCATGCTCATTGTAATTTCGTGATGAGAAAATACTCTAAAAAAGTAGGCTTCATTACTAGGGTAGGTAAACAATTATCCACCCATACAAAACTATTGTTATATAATGCCATTGCAGCTCCGCATTCACAGTACTGTTCTATATTATTGTATGGCCTCAAGACTGATTTCATACAAAAAATCCAGAATAGAGCCATGAGACTGATATTGAAATGTGATAAATATACATACACCCATTGTGATAATGCTGAATGTTCTTAATATGTTGTCTGTGAAACAAAAAATTGAGTTTGATGTCTTTATATTTATTTTTAAAATCAAGAGGAAATTGTTACCTGATTATATATGTGATGGGATTAGATCCTTTGGTGATGTCCATAATTATAAAACTGGGAACTGTGATAATTTTATTTCAACCACTAAATGTTCCACAAACCTAATGTTAAATTCTATTTTATGCAAAGGACTCCACGATTTTAACCAACTACCTACTGTTTTGAAAAACTGTGATAACCTGTCTAGATTTAAGTATTTACTAAAAGACCATGTTATACTTCATTTTTAGATATTGTAACTTTCGTATACACCTATTTTTTGTATCTTATTTTTTTAGATTTGTATTTTTCAAACAGTTGTTCTTGATTTTTATTCAATGTTTATTTTTATATTATACTTGGATTATTATTATTATGTTTGAAACATTGTAGCTATTATGCTAAATAAAAGAATTACTTACTTAGAAGATAATAATAACACAGATTTTTTAATTTCTTTTAAAGTCATTTTTTTTATGTTTATATTTTTTTATCCTCTCGCTGGCCGTATACCCCATAGAACCTACATAGTAACAACACATTTTTTTTGAATTTTTTTCAATTTATGTATTTTTTTTATTTATTTTTTTTTTCTCTCGCTGGTCGTAAGACCTACATATTAAAAACACAGGTTTTTTTATTTTTTTCATTTTTTTATTTTTCACTATTGTTTTATTTGTTATTTTTTTTTCCTAAACCATCTTATGGTATAGGCTAATGACTGTGCAAATTTTCAGATGATTCTGTGCTACGGTTCAAAAGCCTTATGGCCGATTGCACCAACCTTCACTTAACAAAGACTTAACTGAGGAGGCCTTGAATTTAAAGCAGCCCTCAATCCGTTTTCATTTGCACCAACACTCTTTGAGGGGCCCTTAACTAAGTATGTCCTAGATTTGGCAACGATGATCAAATTTAGTCATTTCTAGTAACTTTTCCATTATTTACGTTGAAAAACTGACGAGAACAATGCGATGTCATAACCTTATTTTATTTGTTAACAGAATGGTGCTTACAGATTTTGTTTACAAGTTTTATCTGACCACTGATAATTTATTGCGTTTTTGGCAGGTTTTCTTGAAACACGGGAATAGATGCAAAACAAAGAAACCCTGAAAGTTTGTACATTACCTGTCATGATCATATCAGAGTTGATCTTCCATCTGAGTCAAGATTATTTAAAACAGTTTGCTTATCTCAATTAAAGTGTCCTAAAAAAACCTATGATCCATTTCCTGTGATTTGGCCGCTCATACATTTTTCATAGGTATTCTGGTGAATCTAGTGCATCATCCAAATTCCAGATAGCTCAAGTGATCCATTCTCACTACTTATGACAAAGAGCTGTTCGAGGGACTCTTAAAAGTATTCTTTTATGTAATTTATATTACCGATGCTGCCACGGCTAAAAGGCCAAAAATCAAAAATGATGTTTTTATTTAGACGGATTCTACTTAATATTGGTATGTACAACCAGAACCAGATGGATGATGTGCCTATAGTGATTAAAATTTGACTTCTCAAATCTAAATTGAACTTGAAGAATGCCTTAAATGGTCGACAACAGGCGCAGCCTCATTAAAATTATACAATGTCGTAACCAAACTCCTATATAACTTATCACACGGCGTCGATATATTTTCGAAAATAGATCATAAATATCTTTGAAATGAATAATTAATATGAAAAGTCAGTAACGACAATAATAACTGTATCACAACCTCAAATTTATATCGTTAACAGAGATAAGTCAGAGTGCAGTGGTCATCAACGGAGACTTAATAAAGGGAGCGTTAAGGGAAGCTTAAGCTGTCCTTAACGTTGGTGCCAACAAAAACTTGAAGTTAAAGGTTCCTTAGCGTTAAGTAGCCCTTGAATAGGTTGGTGCAATAGGCCATTAGGGAAGTAAACATACAGATTTTCATTTTTATATATAAGATACTTATTAAATATGAATGTCAGTGTCAGAATGACTTCAGTGACTTTTTCACATTTTGGTCAAAGTAGGCTGTTTGGTTGCCACGGGAACATGTGTTACAATCCATAACTCACTAGTGAATAGTGAGTTATGATAGTTTACTTGTTCAGAATGACATCAATAATGAAACTCATAACAATCATGCGTTGGATAAATATAATTTATTCACGACCTAATACAATGTAAGTTTTATACTTTTGGCAGTATAATGCCAAACATTATTCCATTATTTTTGCGAAGGTATAATGGATCATAAAACCACAATTATGTTACTCACAAAATTTTTCTGAATAGTGAACCATGGAAACAATTGATCATTATACCACGATTATGTCACTTTGTAGACCAATCCAATTTCTTTGATTAATACCATGGAAACATATATCAACAAACTCAAAAGTGTCAAACGCGAAGTAAGCGAAGTTTTTTTATTTGTATTAAGATGGATTGAAATGCCATTGAAAATCTCAAATAAAAAGATTAGTCGTGAATGAAGTGAGTATACTACTCGCAGTAATGGCTATTGATCCCTTGGAATGTTACTTCCTCGCCTATCCTCTGGGTTGATAGCTATCTATCATTGTTGACTCGTGGTACATCTACTATTTTTTAAGAGGACCCTCAAGTTTTTACTATTTGAAACTTCATTATATTATATTATGTATACCTACTTACTCAATTTGCAGTATTTCAATGCTGTGACGTAGTCCTTCAACATCACCGCCGAAAGGAACTGTGATAGAAAAAATATTCTATAATGAATTATGTTGAATTATATGTCAAGTTGCTACTATAAAAAGTTGAAAATAATTATATGTTAAGATTTTATACAGATTTTGATGGACTGTGATATGGAAACAGAATGTTTTTCATGATAGATATAAGTTATTTGAACAGAGGGAAGGCACCATGAAAAAAAAACGAAATGTGAAAACAAAAAAGTGGGTTATAGACTTGTTTTGTTATGTAGAATCGCCCGTTTTATTGCTTAAAGGCTGTTCGTGAACACCCTGTATAAGCGTATGGCATGAGTACCATGGATGAGAGTTTATAAGTAAAATATCAATAGATAAAAATTGATAGAAATAGTATGAATAATAATATGGCCAATCCTCATTTCGGCCTATTGATTGCTGAAAAAGGTGAATGTCCTCTTCACTACACTCTCTACTTTGTCCCTAGCTTTACCTGAGATCTGAATTTAATATCTCGCATATCTTTTTTGTATCGACAGGTTCCTCAAAAAAAGTACGCCATTTAAAGATTGGGGAAAACTAGACAAAAAAAATGTACCGGTCAACTGAAACGTAATTGGACGAGATTGTGCGTTTTTTTGAGTTACTGCAAACAATTTTACCTAAAAAAATATGAGAAAATTCATGAAGCGTAGACCTCCACGCCCTTATTAGGAAACGTAATAAACCAATAGGTATTTTATTCTGGAGGAAGGTTGGCATCTATACAAAAAATATATGTGCGTTTTTGATATCAACAACAAAGTGTCTTGATAAACCTAGCAAAATCTCACTGATTAACTGTCTTTTATAATTTCGGACCATTTTCCGATTGACCAACTTGCCCCTGAAAGATATTTTTCTTATGTTACGCCACTGATATCAACATTTTTGAGAAATATGCGAAAATGAATTTCACAGTTTGTTACCAAGATAATAATGCAACTTTGGGTAAAAAATCACTAGCCCTAATTGCTTGAGGTAAAATATAAAACGGAATTGGAAAAAAGGTAAAAATTCCCCACTATAATTAGATGAACATTTTAATTAGTTATCTTAAGGTATGTCACTTTTGACAGCAAAAACTAAACTGAAGTACCATTGATGTATGACGTCTGGAAAAGGGAGGGATGGAGAAAATCATGAGATGGGAACTCGTCTGCTCCCTTGAAAATATTCTCCCTTCTATCAAGTTCGAGAGCTGGCAATCTGGTTAAAGAGGGAAGCGATGGCAGCATACGTAGGATGTCTGCTCAGAAAGTATAGAAGGACAGAGGCATAGAGGTTGGCCACACTGGATTAGCTTCTAGTGTGAGGCGTGAGATACCGTTACTGGCGGCGGGACTGACAGCCACGGATGGAACACTCAGACTTCGCAGAATTTTGAGGTGCACCTTCCATCCAGGAACGAGTGGCGAACTACACCGGCAGAACCACCAGGTAACACACAGATCTGGTTTACCGACGGCTCAAAGGCCAACTCTAAGGCTACAGGAGCTGGAGTATACAGACAGGACAGGAATGCTGGGGAGGCTTTCCTTTTCGGAAAGCTCACAACGGTCTTCCAAGCAGAGGTTTTTGCTATCCTGGAGGTAGCAACGAGGAAAGAGGTTCAAGGAGGGACAGAAGATAACATAATCATCTATTCTGACAGTCAAGTGGCACTCCATCGCCCCAGCCCGGTCCAGAACCATACCTGTAAACGACTGATCTTCTAGGCCCTGTATGAGTTGGCTTGAAAGAACACAGTAGAAAACTGGAGGAATAACACGACTTGTAGGCAAGCCAGAGTGATAATCACACAACCCAACAAACCAACAATTATCATCAATGTTGGTCCAATAAACATAACTTCATAGCTTCATCAATTTTTTACCAAACACAAACTAACCCAAAGTCACAACTTATTCTGTTTAATTTATACTTTGAACACAAAAATGATAAATAATTTCACACGAGGAATTATGCTACCCGCGACGCGACGCATGATCGTCCAAATCGATGAGGAAATGAAATGGATGTCGCACTACATTTCCTAACTGGTAGAGACGACCAATCGCTGTCACATAGGAGGCATTGTAAATATGCGATACAAGGTCGGTTGAATAGTGGCAAAGTTGCGCAATTTTAATAAAAAAAAATCGCCCTTTCGAAACCTGGAAAACTCGGAAGACTTCCGGAGATATCCCACAATAACCGATTTTTTTGAAATCTTTTTTTATTTTGCCCTGAATTTTTTTGAAGAAATAATCGAAAACGAATGACATATCTTCACTGACACTTTTTCTGGTCTTCAAAATTGCGTGATCAAAACTGAGATCCGACGTTTCGAATTCTCGCAACCATCATCAACTTATTTTTTTTCAAAAACGAACCAGACTTTTTTAATTTATGTTTAGATAAGTCTTCGCTCCTTGAAAACAGTGATGCAACATTTTTTTTCTCTTTTTCTTGATTTTTTTTTCACTTTTTTCAAACTTTGAGGATGCAGCTTCGGTATTCAAGTCAAAAGCTATTTTGACTCTCCTTTCTCAATAGTCTGAGAGCCAGAGAATTTTTCCTTAAGAAGTTCCCGAAGGACATACTATTCTTGCTTAAAATTTGTAGCCTTACGCCCCGGAATCGAAAACCATAGTCTAGCAGCTTATAATTGGGAAGTTTGGCGTAAACGTGATTAATAAGTCATTAAAAAAATCCTAAGATACGAAATACTTGCCAATGATCAATTTTGAGGTTCATCATTTAAAAATATACCTCTAATAAGGCTGTTACAATGACAGACGATTTTCGCGGGTTTAAGGCTCTGCCAGACGCCCTCAAACTACAAAAAAAAAATAACAATTTTCGAAAAACTTGCCGAAACATGTTTTTTTTATAAATCAAGAAGAAAAAATTACTAATCGAATGCATTAGATGCCAGACGATTTTGTCGAGGATAAACCCTTGCCAGACTAGACGATCCGGAGGTGTGTGCGCACACACTCAAACATGCGCCATGCTGTCCCGCTGCCTGGAGTGGGAAAAACACAAAACAGAATATCTTATGATATAGTAGGTACCGTGGTACAGCCTGATAATAAGATGCAATGTTGAACTTTTGCCAGTAATAATTAGTAATGTGAGTCGAGAATATTTCCATGCGAATATTCGCGAACATTGAGAACTTTCCGAGAATATTCGCCGATAAAAAATGGTAACGTTCTCCTGAATACGAATATTCTCGGAAACTTTCAATCGAAAATTATCGAGAATATTTCCGAGAACTTTCGAGAATATTTTCAAGAACCTTTTTAGTATAATGTTATGATTGCGAAGATCAGATGAGTAGATTGTATAAGCTGATGGCAGGGAATGTGTATCAAAACTGATCTAAAAGATTTGGCGATTGCAATATTGGAATTACCTGCTTCTTCTGCTGAAACATAGACGAGTTTTAGCACGTACTCATTCATCTACATTAAAATGAGGAATAGGACTATAGACAGGGCAGGAAACATCATGTATAGATAAAAATGGAAAAATAGAGTTGTGTGATTAGACTGTTGCCAAAACTCATCTGATGCAGCCAGGTCCAGAGCATGACCGTAAACCTACATCGCAAAACGATGAACTGAGCCTGAGCGGAATAGACAGTGAATGCCTGACTATTCTCTGCACGATAGACTCAAGAGTCAAGCTTGGGTGAATAGAAGAAGACTTCTCCGATTTACGAGCCCAGGTTTCACAGGAATAGATTTTTTTCAAAGACCACTTCGATACTTTCGTTCTGTTCATTTCTAGTTAAAATTATCATTCCAAAGAGCTATTTGTTCATTTCATGCTCAATATATTATAGGTTGAGCAATAAATTTATCAATAACGGGTATTTTGATCAACTAAGTTTATTTTTTGATGAAGTTAAAAAAAAAATGTCTAAATATTTATAGAAGATTTATTTGCAACAGATTTTACAAAAAAAACTATTTTCATTGGTCTGTAGTCTTTAGTCAGTACACTCACTACACAGCAACACTAAATAAGACTCACCACTGATTTGTTTGATTTCGGCAAAAACTGTAGAAAGATACAATATTTCCATAAGTTCTCTAAAATTTCCAATATTTCCGGAAAGTTTCCGAGAATATTCGCGGCGCTTGAAAGTTACGGAAATTTTACATCACTAGTAATAATGAACATAACTCTGATTTGAAAGACAACCAATAAAATGTGATTTTCGTAATTCTAGTATGCTGAATACTATGATTTATATTTATATTATTACTAGCTGACCCGGCAAATTCCATACTGCCTCATAATCAATAAATGTTGTGGTAAATGAATTTGTTCCACAATTTTCTTTTTTTTTTAAATTTCTCCGATGTTTCAATAGCAGACATAACAAACTAAAAATCCTCCCGGCGATTCTTCAGTTGGGATGATGTTGAATATCTGACAACATTTCTAGCGTACTTTTTTTGAAGTGGTTAAACTGAAAACGCATCTCTTGTTACAACACTTCAAATCCCAAATAGAACCTACATAATCTAATTTGAACCAAATCCTTTGGAAAATGACTAAATTATGAAAACATAACCTCACTTAGTCAATTTTTGTTAAATTTCTTGATCAAACCTCAAATTAGAACTTTCATATCTTATTTGAACAAAATCCTTAGGAAAATAGCAAAACTTTTCAAACATAACCTCATTATGTCATTTTTTTTAAAATGTTTTGATCAAATCTCAAATAGATCCTACGATATATTATCTAATTTGAACGAAATCCTTTAGAAAATAACAAAATTAGGCAAACATAACCTCACTTGGCCAATTTTTGTTAAATTTCTCGATCAAACACCAATTTAGAACCTACATAATCATTTGAACAAAATCCTTTGGCAAATAATAAAACTATGCAAACATAACCTCACTATTTCAAAGGAAGGGAAGTTGTGTTTTCAGGTTTTTCAGGAAAATTTCTCCAATTTTTCTCTTCATAACATCACTCCTCATATTTCAAAGAACATTTAAAAAAAAATCGCCCAAATTGCTTCAGCCGTTCTCAAGTGATGGAGTGACTGAGTTTATACTCATTGACATTGGTTTGTTTTGTCACGGAAATGTGAAGTCCCGAAAGAAAAGTTGTGTTTTCTGTTTTTTTCCGGGGAATTTTCCATTTTTTCTCGCCATAAAAACAATCCCAAGACTGTAAGGAACAATTTTAAAAAAATGACTCAAATTGCCCCCGCCGTTCTCAAGTTATGGATCTTCCAGAAGAAATCTGTACTCATTTTTATATATTAAGATGATTATTATAATACCATAATATATTTTTGTTAACCCCTTTCTGGATGGTGCCTGCGCGACGCGGAGTTTGTGTGTGCATGTCAATGACCTCTAAAATAATGTGCGCGAACGCAAGCATAAAATTCTTCTAGTATGGCAAGGGTTTATTCTCGATAATATCTGTATCTTAAAAACTAGAAGGGCTATGAAAATGTTGTTAAGGGCATCTTCTGTTTTACGAAAAATCAGCACACTGTCGTGAAAACCGCAACTATCCATCTATAAAAATAACGGAGATACCCCGCAAAAGTACCCAAAGTCAGACACTTTGTACTTGAGGGGCCTTGAACTCGCGAAAATCGTCTGGCATTGTTACAGCCTTATTAGTGGTACATTTCTTAATTATATACCTCAATAATTGACCATCGGCAAGTATTTCGAAATTCAAGATTTATTTTTTTTATTGACTAACTAATTACGTTCACGCCAAACTTCCCCATTATACGCTGCCAGACTATGGTTTTCGATCACGGGGCATAAGACTACACACTACACAGTTTAAGCACGAATTTGTTCATCGGCAACTTCCTACGCAAAAAATTTACAGGCTCTTGAACTATATCTTTCTACAGTGTTTCAAAATGGCAATTGTAACATATCATTATTTTCAGGAAGCATAGAGTTATTCAAAAATGAATAAAAAAAGTTGGGATCGTATTTGAAAAAAAAGTTTAGGGTGTTTGCGAAAATTCGAAACGTCGGATTTCATTCGACTATGCTATCTTGAAAAGCAGAAAAAGTGGCAATGAAAATGTGTCATTCGTTTTGTAACGAAGTTTTTGAATTCTTTTTACCGAACGCCGTGATTTTCTAAGTAATTTTTCCGTTATAAATCTAGTGAGCCTCTTTTCCCCGTATCTTGGTTATTTATTTGGCGAAAGACCCCGTATTTCTCCAAAATAATAGACGCCGTGAAATAAGTAATATTCTACTTCCTATTCCGATCGAAATAGTCAAACTTGGTTCACCGGCAATCAATAAATCAATTATATAATTTCCTGATGGAAAGGAAGCAACGGGAGACTGGTCAAGGTTTGGCTCACTGAAGTCACAGAATCTCTTTTCTATTGCTTTCTGCTTAACTATTTTTTTTTTTAGTTTGCTTGAATAATGTGTTTTCAGGGGGACGAATTTTGCCGGGTGGGATATTTCAGACAAAAAGATCAACATCGCGTTTGTTGCCGGAATATTGTTAATTTGAATAACATTCTTGAGATAGTTCGAAAAACTACTACAGAGAGGCTTCTGGAGTTACCGCACGAGCGTGTAACCAGAGCCGTCTATATTGTAATCGGCTCTGGTGTAACACATTTTTGTAAGTTATACATTTTCTTTTGCCGCCGGGAAATCAGACAAGGCCAAAGTCTAAGGAAAATCTTTTCAATCGCGTACCTCTCTATTATTCGTTTGTCAGGCTACAAACGAATCCCGTCACGTGGGATTTTCCGTGTCTTTTTCTCTCTACGACGGCGACGTCGGCAAAATCTATCTTTCATGACCGCTATTTTTCTGTTTAAAATTTCGCCGTAGGAACCGGACCCGTCGCTAAAATAGCTATTTACCTAACAAGTGTGGAAAATGAATTTTTCGGCACGAGTCTGCCGTTCACTGAACGACGCGTAGCGGAGTTCGGTGAAGCAGCCGAGTGCAGAAAAAAGATTTTCCGCAAGTGTCGGGTACAATAGCTTTTCTACAGACGTGCGGAAATGAATGCAAAGTCCAAAAAACAAATAAATAATAATAATAACGTCGGAATGTCAGATAGTTGATTTACACGTTGCCAAGTCAATAGAACACACTCCGATTCAAGCAGCTTTTTGTTCATGTGCTATGCTATTGAAGTACGCGTGCCGAAAAATGAAGTTTGCGTGCGGAAAAACTTATTTTCGGCACGGATATTGGTTCAAAAAATTGATTTTTCCGCCCGGCTGTAGAAAAACTTCGTTACACGCAGGCTTTTCACGTTCTGTTTAGCCGATATGAGGGTATGAGGCTGCCATTAGTTTGCGATTTATTTAGCTGTTATTTGAATCTCCACCGGGAGAGTTTAGACTGATTTTTTTTCTAATGATATTTCTTATTTTATATTTCAATTTATTCTGCCGATTGAGGATCAGCCCATTGTAGCTTTTTTTTGTTATTTGTTTGACTGGTTGGAAACCAGTTCAATTGCTAGATTTGGGACACATAGACTGTTTTATTATCTCTACCACATCGTGTTTTAGTTCAGAAGTTCAGTAGACCATTTCAGAGCGGAAGTGTGTAGAATTCTGGAAACAACAAACGCTTGGACTTTCTCCACTGTTTCAAAGCTACCCGATAGACATTGTGGGCCCTCTATCATGTAAAATACAGCGGGTGGCGTCGAGTTTTATTTACATCTACGATTTTCCTCATCCCCGTCGGAAATTGAACCCGGAAAATCTCGGGAAGAGTCACAGTTTTCAATTATGTTTTCAAATAAATTCAGGACAGAATAAAAAAGGATTTCGGAAAAATCGGTTATTGTCGGATATCTCCGGAAAACTTTGGAATTTTCCAAGTTACAATGCGACATTTTTTTGACATTGAAATTACACAACTCTGCCTCGATTAAACCGACCTACTCTCTTACGGTTCACGAGATCCCCATGTATACACTCGAATTTGTAACACCCTGTATTGACTCATACAAAGCCTACATTTCTTGTCTAGTCTTTCCCAATTTTGAAAATGGTGTATTTTTTTTTGAAAAATCTGTCGAGACAAAAAAAAAAGCGAAATAAGTATGAAATTTGAATTTCAGGAAAAGCGCCCGCTAGGTGCAGAGTAGAGAGACATTTTTTCCACAGAACGTTACAGATAAACAAGCAGAAAAGCCCCAAATTTATCGATAGGTAACTCGAAAAATATCAAGATTTCGGATTTTTTATAATTGACTAAGCATCACTATTTTATCACATATGTATACAATGCCCTCCCTAAGTTTCCTAACGTTGTTCTTAGCAAGTAATCATTGTCACCGATAATATTATGAATTTAAATTGTTGATCTTAAATTTTCAATAATACTTCCACTGATTCTAAATACAACATCACATTGCTTATGTTTTTTTGCAAGTATTTGTATGTATTTTTCCTTGACCAACTTTGTTTATCTGAAAAAAGAAAAAAATGTTCTGAGTTCAGAGAAGAGAAGACCCATGCTTGCTAAGGTTGATTTACGATTTCTTTCAAAGCAAAGGCTATGCGATATGCGACATTATGGCAGTTAGCCAAAAGGTAACTTCGACTGGACCGGTTCTAAGTTGGCAAACTTTCAAGGATTGACATGTCTTGCTAAATCAAACAGATCCAGTTCTATTAGTCCAGAATTTCCACCACTTTGGGATAATATGGAAATTGAAATATAAATAGGCTGTCGGACTATCTAATCTGGTGATTAGAGCGTTGTATGGTAATTAATCGAAGTCAAATCTTGTGTGTTTCTTGACTGACACTCTTTATTTGATGTGGCATTGGATATTTCATTTAAACCGTCGAAGTAGCAGTAGTCCATTTTCTTCTGGTACTTCTTGGGAAGAATGAAGCAGCAAACCAATAAATCTTTGCTGTTGAACCTGAAGACCTCGTCAGATCTACAGCTTATTTTTGGTATCGTCAAATTCTTATGGATGATCTTGCAAAAACTTGACAACTCCAAGCTGAGCATTCATATCCCAGACATCACGATAAAAGCTGGTTAGTCGAAATAGTACTCAGCATCCAAATCAAAGTGATGTCATTTTTCATCAGTTGGAGCACGTCTACAAATGACGATCTTGATCTCTCAGTATTTTCAGTTGACCAGATTTTTTTCGGAAACACAATCAATAGGATACTGCTTTTACTATCTTTCGTCCATCAGAACGGCTGGTTCGCTTTGCTAGAATATCTTGATTCAGAATTGGGTGCTTGTGACATCGCGTAAACTAATTTGTCAAGCCGACCCAATATTCTTTCTGGTTTTCTGATCTCGAAGTCCTAGAAATGCTTGCAAAGCGCGTAAGGCTAGCTAGAAAATCTTGCATTCAAATCCAATTTTGGATTAGAAATCCTATATTGGGATATTTTCTTTGCATTTTCATCATTGATCAGTCGAGATATAAAGGCAACTAAAAACTAGGAGAATTGATATCCGAAGAAATATGTTATCTGGACAAAGTTGCCGTAGTAAATAGTGCTTAATTATTTCAATTTTCTTATTAACTTATTTGATGCAGCTTTTGCTAGGTTTCTTAATAGTCTAAGAGCAAGCGACATTGGAATTTTGTCATCAGGGATGTGAAAAAAAAAAATTCAGGAAGCATTTTGTAGGGGGGGCAGCCATGTCTGACAGGCATATCCTGTACTTTATTAATTGAAATAATTGATAAAATTTTGAAAAAAAAAATTTCGTCATCGGAGATGTTGACACTCGTGTTGACAATAACTATATGGCAATGTTGTTAGTAACGAGTACATCAAAAAATATATGTCTGCCAGCCAAAAGCCTGTGCCTATGGAGGACTAGGTATAACTAGGAGAGTAATCGAAATGCATAAGGTCCAGGTTTCAAATCGTAATTCAGCTTCAATTGTTACCCCCAGATGGCGAAGAGTCGTTAGCGATTTCATGTAAAAAAAAATGTTACCTAGGTAACATAATTGAAACAACGTTACGAATACTCTATCAAAATGCAACAATTTTTATTAGGTAGGTTGCATCAAAACTCTCACTATTTGATGATAATAGGTATCATGAATTTATTTCTTGTTATACATTATTCTGAAATTTCTAGAATTTTAATTTTTTTTTGTTTAATTGCTTTAGTTGATAGAGTAACTGAGTGACGTCATATCCTTCTTTGGCAACAGTCATCATTGAACAAACCAACACGATGCTTCGACGATTCAACCTCAATTTTTTCCTTCTAGAGAATGATATGTATGTGGAATGTGAAGTAGAAATTTGGAAAAAATGAATGAAAATGTGATAAAAGTATCTTGACAAATTATTGACAAGCAATAAACGTTACCATGACAATGAATAAATAAAAGCGCTACTAGCAACAGCGCCTTCAAATGAACCAAGCAAAAAGAGGGACAGAATTTCAAGGATTTCCGTATTTTCGATTGGTCTCCTAGTTATAGTCCTCCATACCTGTGCCAAACGCATTTTCATAAGTTACCGACATAATCAAGTGATCGGATTCCCGAGCGCGTGCTTATAAGTTACCGACTCATTGAAGTTTTTTAATTTGCACTGGAAAGTGACAATAGGTACATAACAGCTCGTGTACAAATTTCTTATATAAAGGATAGGTGGAAAAAAGGTCCGAAAAGTCTTCACAAAATTTGATATCAAAATCACACTCGACGCGTTTCGGCTAATGCCATTTTCAAGAGTTGAGCGGTCTGGAAATCATTTTTAAATTTTTTTTATCATTGGAGGTTGTCCAAAAAATAAAGTAAAAAGACTCACATATAAAAATAATACATCACATTTACAAAAAGAACAACGGCTCACGTGGAATCACATCACTTAAAACACGGAGAATTGGAAAAAATCCAAGCTAATCTGAACTTTAAAAAAAAAAACGTTTTTTTTGGTAATTTGCAAACCACTCCACTCATCATCGCAATTTTAACATTATTTTCGAAAGTTTTGAACAACAATATTAAACTTCTCATCTCGGTTTTTTAGTTATTTGAATCTCTAGGGGGGGCAACAGCCCCCCCCCTGCACATGCCTGGCGACGCCCTTGAAGCACACTAAGAAACAGAAGAAAAACAAATATGAAAGGGATACTTTCCTTAAACATTAGGTTATGTTAATAATTATTGCAGATAAATGGGAATAGAAGACTTAATGGCAGGAATCTTAGAAAAAAAAAGCGCTTCTTGATTTACAAACATGTATTGAGAAAAATATAGGGTTGGGAGACAATCAAAGAAACAAATAGATGCTTCCGCTTCTACGTCGCGAAGTGTCACTAAGCTATAATTTCTTCATATTGAGATCTCTACTTTTTGACCTTTTTTTAATTATTATCAGATAGTAGACATTAAATTGACCATGTTGTTCTAAAAATCTGTGCTGTTTCGTTCCAAGTTTATTTATCCGTTCTAATATTTATAAATTTCTATTTTTAGGATAATTTGGAATTTTTGAATCCTACCTTTTTAGTTTCTTTATCTCGTGGATTAAAATCATCTGTGGTCGTAAACATTATTCAACTTTTCGCCAAATTATTCAAGTTCTGATCAAAGATTTTGGGAAGAAGTAGGTATTCAACCGAAACATCTGATTTGCGGAAAGCCTTTATTCAATTGAAATAATCAATACCTACATAATATACAGGGTTATTTAAACTTAATACTAAAAAGGTAGCGAAGATTTGGAGAAGGCATCTCCTGCAGATCCTAGCCGTACCGATGAGCTGTGATACAGCGAAAGGCGTCTGGATCTACGCGAAAGAAATACATGTCTTTGGCAACCCTTAGCCTTTTAGTTTAGGCTCTTGGTAAAAAGGTAGGATTTAAAAAATCAAAATAATCCTCAAAATAAAAGTTAATCATCTATTTATTCATTGGAAAAGAAAATTTTGAATCATAACGTTTATTATGTAAGTTGGAACGATTTTTCTGATAAAGCGGATTAACCTTCATACAAGGACAAAAATCGAAGGGGCCTGGCCGACAATATGCTGGCACAGGAAACTGCCTGGCAGACATATTTTTTATTGTTCAGGGGACTTCAAGCTTCATTGAAAAAAAAATCATCCACATCCCCGATGACGAAACTTTCATTCATAAAATGGCCCTTTTGATCCTGGCCGACATGTGTTTGGCACAGACTTTTGGCTGGCAGACATATATTTTTTGATGAACTCGTTACTCACAACAAGGCCATCCTATAGCTATTTTCAACATCCCCGATGACGAAACTTTTCTTTTTATTTTCATTAATTATTTTGATTAATAAAGCACAGGATATGTGTGGCAGACATGGTTGTTTTATATTCCCCTCCCTACCAACTACTTCCTGAAACTTTTACTTCCACATCCCTTATGGAGAAAGGTCCATCAGTGTCGTTGGCTCTCATACCATAAAAGGACAATTTATGAACCTTACTCTTGGGCCCTCTATTCGAGATACTATCTTATGTTGATCAAATAGTAAAAAAAGTGATGAAGATCAAAGAATTGTATGAAAATCAGCTCTGGCAATTTCTTTCATCCGGCCCTAGTTTACATACAAAATTTAAATACAGGTTCTAAAAATTTTGGTGAAAAAAAGTATTGAGTTAATTTTTGTTAGTTTATTTTGATCATTAATAATAACTATAATATATTATTATGTACAGGGTGTCCCATTTTCGTTATCTTTGGGAGGAGATATCCCTTATAAGTGATGATAGAGAGATGCGGTTTTCGCGATGCTGTGCTACTTTTTCGATAATCGAACGATGCCACAAAAGGAATTTTTATTGTTCACTTTGTTTCTGATATACAGGCCGGAATTGATAATTGTCCATTTTCATGCAACCCTCGTATCTCAGCTGTCATATAATTTAGATAAAAAGTGAACACGCATTTTTTATTGACTTTTTTGCGTAGTGCGTAATGTGACACCCTGTATATTTGTGGTTATTTTCAATAGGCTACATCTGAGCTTTTCAAAAAATTGAAACACTTGCTATTTCTTTTCAATAAAAATCAACAATTTTCAAAAATCAAGCAATGTCTGGATCCGTGTCTATGAAACTAGAAAATTATATCATATGAAGATTTAAAAATCTATTCTTTCAAAGCTTCATAAATAGCGTCTAGAACTTTACTTAGAAGTTTTGAATTACCAAATTTGGGTATTTTACCTATATACCTACAGGGCCCAGGTTTCAAGCCTCTGCTGTCTTTCCTGTTAATATGACAGCATGTCAATTTAAAAAAAAAAAAATTATTTGATAAATAGTCTTCCGCAAAAGTGAACGTTTCCAAAGTGAGAGGCTATGATAAGGGACAAGAGTTCTTCAAAACGAGCTATTACTAAATCCTTTTGACGACAGTTATTTCTCCCCAATTTTTTTTTTATTGTTAAAATACATCCTCGTGAAATGGATTTAGTGATAGCTCATTTTGAAGATCTTCTGTCCCTCATCATATCATTTTGGTTTGGAGAAGTAAGTCAACTCTTGCAGGTAATTATTTATTGAATAAAAAAAAACAAACACTTTTTTGACACACAAAAATAATGGCAGAGGCTTAAAACTAGGCAATTGTAATCAGGGTCGAAAGACCTGCAAAATAAGGTATCACGTGACCTTCCTTTTCCATTCAAGACTTTAGGGGTGAGTTTTAATCTGCCCAAGGGATGGCAAATGAAGGCTTGCTTATTCGCCTTATAGACCTTTAGATAACGACATATTTTGCTGACTGATTTTCAGGACTTTCTTGTCGTCATCGCTGGAATTTTAACCACTGGAAATAATATCATTGTTGAGCTCAAAAAATGAAAAGTTAGCGACCGCAAGTGTGCATGGCATATAGTTATTTTTTTTAATCTTTCGTGTATGGCATTTCAACACATGAAAATAATTCAACAATCTAAGAGTAAGAAAACAGCCATAAGGTTTTAACGAATTTATATTGTTAAAATGAAGGCGCCATCTTGTACGAGAATACTCGGTTGCTAATGCATTTTTTCGCTCATGTCAATCAACAGAATGAATAACGATATCATCAAGAAACCGACAAAAAACATAAGCAGGTCAGCCGTTGACAAAAATATACCGGTCGGACAAGATTGCGAAGAGATTTTTGGTATGCCTAGCACACTTGCGGTCGCTAAATTTTCATTTTTTGTGGTCAACACTGGCATAATTTTCAGTAGTTGAAATCCCTAAAGCGAGAAAATCATTCAGCAAAATATTTCGTTATCTGGCAGTCTATTATGAGTGTCCCGTCAAAAACAAATTTGACGTGCCTGAGTGTTTTATTTTTTTACAGGGTGTCGGGATATTCAACCGACAACGGTCAAGAGGTGATAGACCTCGCATTTTTGTGAATTTTCAGATGAGGATATACGGCCTCAAAGTGCTTAGTTTCACAGATACAGGGTGTCAAACTTTTAAGGTTCATTTCGATTTTTGTCAATTATTCCTTATCAAGACGACACGGCGATACGCATTTACGCATAAGGGAGTTTTTAGGACGAGAAATCCAAATTCATTCACTGTTTTGATATCACTAGTAGGGGGCACAACCTACGGCACATCGAGCTTATCTAGATTATCAAAACTTTTTTCCAGTTTTGTGCATCGATGTGAATATTGAAAAAATCGATTGCATCAAGCTTTTTTGTCAAAAAAGGTGTATGTACTTCATTCAAGTCTCTAGAAGTAAGTAACCGTTTTCGAGATAGCCCTCATTAAAAGTTTAAAGAGATTGGAAAAAAATGAATAGAAAAATTAATCAGTTTCCCGTAAGAATTAATCTCAGGACGAAAAAATAGATCTTTGAGATATCCAATTATCGAGATATTATGCATGAAAGTTCAAAATCACAAAACAAAACTGCCAAAAATTGCTGAATTTGTGTGAATTTTTTGTCAAAAAAGGTGTATGTACTTTATTCAAGTCTCTAGAAGTAAGTAACCGTTTTCGAGATAGCCCCCATTGAAAGTTTGAAGAGATTGGAAAAAAACGAATAAGAAAATTAATCCGTTTCCCGTAAGAATTAATGTCAGGACGAAAAAATAGATCTTTGAGATATCCAATTATCAAAATATAATGCATGAAAGTTTGAAATTACAAAACAGAACTGCCGAAAATTGCTGAATTTGTGTGAATGCATAATTTTGTTCGAAGAACTGACAGAACTTGACTTCAATGACAAAAATCGAAATGAAAAATGAAAGCTTGACACCCTGTATCTTGAAAACTAAGCACTTCAAGGTTGTATGTCCCCATCTCAAGTTTCATAAAAATGCGAGGTCTATCACCTTTTCAACCCTTGTCGGTTGAATATCCGGACACCCTGTATGACATTGAATACCCAAAGTCAATAACGTTTCGTTTTCGATGGGCCACCCCTTTATACTCGGTAAAGATGCAAACGAATCTCCTTAAGCCATAAATTTTGATCTCATAATTGCAATTTTACAAAAGTTGGTATTGCATCTGGCAAGCGAGTATCTGACTTTTGAATTTTCTTAGATACACGTCCCAGTAAAATCTGGAATTAGTTCTGAAATTCTCAAATAATTCGCATGCGCTTCTAAGTCTTCAAGCGACGGTCATGCTTGTTTCGTCCACATAAAACGCTCAGCGGCATGAATGCGTAGGATAGACTTTGCAGTTTGTTAGAAATATTTTCATTATTGCTGGCGCTCGGGCTTTTTTTGTTTTATGTAGCCTACTTATTCCTGCTGGTCGTTGCACCGTACCGGCCCACCGGGCAAATGTCCGGTTGCCCGGTCATAGGCAAAACATACAACGGATTAGCAATAGGCACTTGAAGTCGAGCGCCGATTGGCTGTTGCTGAGGTTTTGCCCGCACGATTAAGGCAAAACGTTGAGCAATGGAATTTCTGTACGGACGTTTCTAATCCAATCACATCTCGATATAGCTTTATTTTTCCTGTTGAGCAAAAAAAAACAAACAAACACCTCTTGAAAAGCAAGATTTGTAAAAAGTCTTTGTTGCCAACATAACGTAATAAACGTTTTATATACTCATTTTCATTAGTTAGAATAGAATGTTTTTTATACCTAGGTAAATTAGTTATTTTTATACAAGGGGCGTGAAAATACGACTACACTAGAGGTACAATACTGTTATTTTGGCACCAAGGCTTGTGAGTGTTACTTTTTTGGCAGGATGCAGCTGAGGCAAGTAGGGCTGAAGTTTGCAAGAATTCGAGGACAAAAAACTATACGCTAGAAGTCAAGGTGTATATGAGATTTTTTGTGCTACCGTACATTTAGGATTATACAGTGCGACCGTAAAGGTTGAAACCAATTCATTTAAAATTCAGGGGTTTTGTGGGAAAACGCCCGGACACGTCGATTTTTATTTTTGACTGCGGTTTTTTTATTCTCAAATTTTTCATCAATCTCCAGATAATATGATGATGATAATTTGTCTACAGAGTGGTCCAAAAATAAGTTCCCACTATCAACTTCATTTTTTCAAACGGAAAACGTCTCTTTTGATTCAATTTCTGAGTTCTACAACAAGTTTTGAGTAAGTTTCATGTACGTACGATGTCCTTGACCTAATCCAGTTATCAAGAAATTCACGATTGTTCAGAAACACAGTCTATTTGATCAATCGTGAATTTCCCGATAACTTTTGGGATTAGGTCAAGGACATGTTACATAATACTGACTGTATACATTAAATTATCGTCGTATTACTTGGAATTTGATGTAGAATTCGAATATGGAATAAAAAATTGTGGATCCAATACCAAAAAAAGGAGTGGTGATACTTCATGAGAAAATATGGATAGAGCCGAACGTGCTTTTTTTGTTTTTTATTTTTTATTATTCAAGTACAGCGCTGCGCGTTCTCGATGCAGAAATTTGTAGATTTCTCGAAAACGGTTGCCTCTAGCGTTGTTGAGAAAGATACCTCTCTCTACACAAAAGATGTCGAAATCAGATTTATTCATAAAAAATCTCAGAGGTTTGCTGTCAAAAAAGTCAAGGCAAATTGAATGAAATAATAATAGTGTACGGAGTGCCCTCGTAAAAGTAAAAGTTAGCACCAAATCATAACTTTTCACCCCAATGAAACTGTGTGTGCAAAACATTTCATTTAAATTTTTTTTATTGAAAAAAAATGAAAATAAAATCTTCGGACCTATGTTCATAATATGAAAAAAAATCATGTTTTATTTTATTATTTGGACCAAAGACTTTGTATCATCTTTGTCTGGACGAAATAATAATACGCCCTGTGTAACTCAAAGTTACAAAATACACGCGGTTAACAACGTCAGTAATCTCAGTAGAATCAGAACAAAGCTCTACTTTAAACGCCTACCCAAGTCTAATTTTTTATTTCTAAAATCTAAACCTCTGTAGGCATTAGGCATTAATATTTCAGGGTGGTGTGTGTGGAGGTGTCTCCGCCTTGACGTAGTCTCTCCTTCTTGCGAAACAACAGGCTGGGGGTTGTTTCCAGAGAGAACAACCACCATGGAGGGGACAACCTTGGAGGAAGAAGCCGGGCTACTCGGAAACTCGGCAACGGCGGCAGAGAGTGTGCTGACAGGCTCTTTGAAGTCGTCAACCAAAGACTGTTCAGACCGACCGGTGGAGAACCAGGCGAAGCGTCACTGGATGCGACTGGTCAAAACAAAGCGCAGAATGGCTGTAGACCGGAGGATACGGGTAAAGTCAACCAACATGGCATTCAAGCCTAGTTGAAAAATATCCGTATCGACACCGCGGCCGAAGATGACTTGTCATCAAAAGGCAGCACCGTCGATATGGAGAATTCGGAGACTGAGGCTAGATTGCTGGGAGAAGAAGACACAAGTCTAACCTCTGGTGAACAGTCAACCTCCGAAAAACCGGAGCCTAAGTCTAAAACCTCGGCGAAAAAGCTAGAAATAGCTTTAAGAGCGCCAAGAACCACCTTAGGAAAATGGAAGAAAGAAAGGAAGAAGAACTTTCCAAGAAAGAGAAAGACTTCATCAAGAAGAACCGGAAGATTGTTGCAAAATTCGAGCGTATGCATCTTCCTCTTGGTCCCCTCGAAGTGCGTCAGACTGCCAGAAGTCGTACACCACAGTTGTTTTGCACATACTGGCTTCCTTCTCCTCAGCTCTATGCATGGCAGTGCTTACATAGCAAGGTCTTCTGGACAAGGCATCAGGCATCAGCATTCTTGTGGCTTGATCCAGCTCGATGTTCAGTGTTGAAATCGAACTCCTGGAGTCCTTGATGCAACGGGCCAATTGACCTTCCGGGTTCTTGAATTGTAGAAGACGCATGGTCGTTTCTCAGCAGATACTTTCTTCCGTAGAGGTACTTGGAGAAGTGCTCTACCCCTTTGACTACTGCCAGCAGCTCTCTTCTTGTAACGCAGTAGTTCCTTTCAGGCTTCGACAAAGTTTAGCTGGAATAACCGATGACCCTTTCATGTCCCTGCTGGATCTGGGACAGCACTGCACCAAATTGATACATTGCTGGCATCCGTGTCCAAGACAAAGTTCCCTTCAGTTAGTGGATAGCCAAGGATGTTTGAGCTGGCAAGTGCCGTTTTTAACTTGATGAAAGCTTTCTGGCATTCTTCATCCCAGTGGAAACGCCTCTGTGCCTCCGTAAGCCTATGAAGAGGTCGGGCGATGTTGGCAAACCCTTGGACATAACGCCGGTAGTACGTGCACAGACCCAGGAAACTTCGTAACTCGTGAAGGTTCTTTGGTACTGGCCATTCCTCAACTGCCTTCACCTTTTGCAGGTCGACAGCTACTCCTTCCGCCGACACGATATGACCCAGGTATTGAGCTCCACTCCGGAATTATTGGCATTTCTTTGGGCTCAGCTTCAAACCAGACATTCTTAGCCTCAGGAATACCTCCTCCAAGTTCTCCAAGTGGTCTTCGAATGATTTGCCAACCACGATTATGTCGTCGAGGTAAACCAGGCATGTAGACCACTATAAACCCTTGAGCACCGTCTCCATTAGCCTTTCGAACGTAGCTGGGGCGTTGCATAATCCAAATGGCATTACAGTACACTGCCACATCCCAGTTCCAACGCTTAAAGCAGTTTTCTCCGGATCTTCTGGAGCAATCTCCACCTGCCAATATCCACTCTTCAGGTGAAGGGTTGAGAACATACTTGATCCAGCCAAGGTGTCCAAAGTGTTGTCAATTCGTGGTAGCGGGTAGCTGACCTTTTTTGTCAAGCTGTTCAGCTGACGATAGTCCACACTGAACCGAGTTGAACCATCCTTTTTCTTGACCAGCACCACTGGCGATGACCACGGACTACTTGAAGGCTCGATGATACCGCCTTTCTCCATGTCCTGAATTATCTTGTCCGCTTCCTTCCTCTTCGCCAGGTGCGCTATTATTCTGTACACGTTACCGAGAGCTGTTGGTATCGTGTAGTCTAGGCTCAAACATAACGATGCTTCCTTCTTTGACTCTTCCATCCAGAAGACTCCAAAGGATCATTTCGCTCCCCTCTGGAATCGAAGCATCCCCAGCCAGCAGTACACGAACTATCTTCACTTTTCCATGAAAAATCACCTCTTTGTTGTTGACCCTCAATTTGCCATGCCCAAAATTCAATTGGAAGCCTTGGGAATTCATGATGTCC
The DNA here is from genome assembly GCA_958502075.1 of Orchestes rusci. Taxonomy (NCBI): domain Eukaryota; kingdom Metazoa; phylum Arthropoda; class Insecta; order Coleoptera; family Curculionidae; genus Orchestes; species Orchestes rusci. The sequence continues at coordinate 52,718,884 of OY293305.1, read as the reverse complement.
ATTCCAATGACAATCTCTTCTTCAATGTCAGCAACCAGCATTGGATGATTGAAACTGGTGCTTCCCAGAGTTACTCCTGCTTCCACTTCACCATGTATTCTCGCCAGGTCTCCAGTTGCTGTTCGTAGTCGCCACTTTGTTGGTCTGATCATTGTCGGTGTTGTGACAATATCGTGCCTGGTGATCGTCTTTGTCGCACCTGTATCCAGTAGCATGATGCGATGTTCTCCATGTTTCAAGCCATCCACAAACACGCTGTTCTGTTTGAGACCTAAAGAGGCAACTATGGCGATTTCCCTTGGGGCATACTGGTTACAGCTCGAAGATTGCCCCTTCGCATCGACCGTCGGAGAAGGTGCCCGTCTCTCCTTTTTGCATCAGCTACGAATGTGGCCAAGCTCTCCACAGTTCCAGCATCGTAGCTCCCTTCGCTTGGACGCATTTCGCATTTCCTTGACGACACTCCTCACATTTGCGTCGAAGGAATCTTCCTCCGCGTGATCCTGTTCCTCCATCCTTCGCACGCGCGCAGGAATCTTGACGGACTGCTTGGCCGCTTCAAACTCCAGGGCTTTTACCAGCGCATCCACCAGTCTGTCAGGACGATGAAGTATCAAGGACCGCCCAATCTCCTGGTTTCGAAGTCAATTCAAAAAGGCCTGAACTGCAAGCCTCTCGCCTCTCCATGGTGTTCTCTGGCGTGGCTGGATAAGCTAGTCGTGCAAGGCAAGCTACGTCAGCTTGAAAAGCTCCTGCAAGCTTTCGTTGGTCTTTTGAGAGCGGTTCTTCAGCTGGGAGTGGTGCTCCAAATGAGTTTCTCCATATCGCGGCTCCAGATGCTTGACCAGAACATCGTAGTCCTCCTGCTCTTGGATGTTTAGCGTCTGCAGGATTTCCGTCGCCTCTCCACGAGATGCCAGTGTCAATGCCAAAGCCTTTTCGCTTCCACCTCATCCATTTGCCCTTGCTGCTGCCTCGAACTGGCGATGGTTATTGTTCCAGGACAGCTTGCCATCAACTTGAGGGGCTTTCTTGTGGACTCTGACGGTATCAGCCTCTATCTTAGCACTCGCATCTTGGCTCTCGAATGTCACTTCTGGTTGTTTCATAATCACTGTTACTTGCCTTTTCATTTGCTCTATTTCTTCTTCCAGAGTCTCCACTGTATCTTCATAGCTCTAGAAGTTTCTTTGAGCTTCACTTCCAAAACTCTAGAAGATTCATCCAACTTCTCTAATTTCCTCGAATTCTCTTCCATAGCTCTATCCAAGATTCCTTGAACTTCTCTTCTAATTTTTCTTTCATGTGTCTAGAAGATTCTTCCAATTTTCCTTCCATGGCTCTAGAAGATTCTTCGAGCTTCTTTTCCATAGCTCCGGAAGTTTCCTCGAACTTCTTTTCCAATTTATCTTCCAATTTTCTTGAGTTCTCTTGAATAGTCTTGGACAATTTCTCCACTGCCTTGAGATCAGGAATCTCAAATTCGAACGTATCAGGATCCACGCCTTCTTTTATTAGAGCCTCACGAAGCCGTTGTTGTAGATCAGCCTTCTTCCCGCTTGCATTCAAATCACGCTCCTCCAGCTCCATCTTCAACTCGGTAACCTTCAATCCGGTCAAAAACACTGGTTTCGTAGCCATTGCAGCGAGCATTTATATCGGTCTCTATAGCACACAATAAATCCCACTTTTGATTTGACACCAATTGTAACGAATTTCCGCTATAGAAAACACTTGTCCAGTTTGAATTTATTTATTCAAAGTCACTTTGTGCAGCACTCACTATTCACAAACAGTTTATGTCACAACCGCAGCCTATTTATGTTTTTCGATTTATATTTCGCGGCCAATCAATAACTGCCTTCTCAAATGGCGGACCTCCTTATACAGGGTGTTTCAGAATAACATGCTAATAATAAAGGGGGTGATTCTTTGGCTCATTTTAAGAAAAAAAAATCATATGAACGTATGTCCTAAACGCCTTAACTTTTGAGATACAGGGTGTCAAAGTTTTAAAAAATAGATACTTTTTTTACAATAACTTTGTCATTACTGTAGATATCTTTATGAAATTTGAGTCATGTATTTTAGGAATTAATACTCATTCTTTGATGCACCAACAATTTAATTATTCTGACCAGTGCCGTCCATGCGGTTGGTTGGTTGGTTTGCATATTTTTTGGGAAAAAAGTTAAGGCGTTTAGGACATACGTTCATATGAATTTTTTTTCTTAAAATGAGCCCAAGAATCACCCCCTTTATTATGAGCATGTTATTCTGAAACACCCTGTATACCCTCATCGCTGAAACTGCCCGAATACCGCCGTATTGTATAGAACAATGTAGAATATAGTAGAAATCTGCTCCGTCCCCTGGTTTCGCTAGAATGTACCAGAAGGTACAAATCTATTCTTAGCAGTGTGGTGGCTGGCGCATCCACCAACTTTGGTCCGCTGAACACTTGTTTCGTCACAATACTGAAGATCATCGACAAGCAGAACAAGGATCTGAACACACAAAGCCGGAGAGTTATCTCTTCGACAAAGTGCAAGTTTGGGCCAGGGAAGGAGATCGTCTCCACGGTGTACCATACCTTGGGGATACTGAGACTGAGGAGCAACAACGGGAGCATCAAGTTCGGGTAGGGCACCCTGAAGGCAAGGCTCCCCAAGGACAAGAAAGATGGCGCCTAGGAACCTCAAGCTGCAAGCAGTGCAAATTAATTTGCATCACTGCGAAGCGGCATCGGAGGACTTGATGCTGTTTATGACGGAGAATAAAGTAGACATTGCGCTAATCCAAGAACCATGGCTCAATAGAGACAAAATTCAGGGATTAAAAGCGAAAGACCACCATCTACATATATCATTCTCCGTCGGTAGGTAAAATAAGAACCTGTATACTTGCAAAGCGGACACTAAATCTTAGCCTATCCTCACAGCACACTACAGGTGACCTGACAGTGGTAACATGCCAGCAAAAGAATAAGCAACCGCTTATTCTAGCGTCCGCATACATGCCATATGAAGAAACTGTACCACCACCACCAACAGCAATTCGAACTCTAGTACACCACGCCAAAAACAAAGGAAAGCTGTTGGTGATAGGCTGCGATGCCAATGGTCATCACACGCAGTGGGACAGCAGTGACATTAATAACAGAGTTGAGTCAATTTTGGACTTTATACTAACCACTGATCTTGTATAATGTATGGGGGGATGTACCAACATTTGTTAACAGGGTTAGAAAAGAAAGGTTAGATCTAACTTTGGCTACCAATTCCAACGAGCTAACGGATGCGATTTGGAGAGTCTCTCTTGTACAATCTTTTTCGGATCATAGGAGAATTCTCTTCGGAATCAACGGTGAGCTACAAAAGGTGGAACCATTCCGGAATTCTCGTAGAACAGACTGGCAAAAATTCTCTGGCTTCATGGAAGGGGACAGGAATCTATTGGCATCGGCCAAGGTATCACGATCACATACCAAAGAGAAAATAGAGGATAATGCGGCGAAACTAAAGGAACAACTAAAGAAAGCCTTTCACAGATCATGTCCCTTGAGTCGCCCACGCAAAAGCACCACGTCTTCCTGGTGGACAGCGGACACAGATCAGGGACAAGACAAGAAGGCTTTTCAACCAAGCAAAGAGAAATGAAACAGAGGAGAACTGGAATGAATACAACACCAGCTGTAACAGATACAAAAGTGAAATCAGGAAGGCCAAAAGAGACTTATGGCAGGACTTCTGCGAGTCTATAATAGATACAGATGAGTCTGCCAGGCTCAAAAAATGCTTTCAAGGGAGGTGGTGACCCCAAGAAGCATGAAAATACCAGATAACTCATGGACAGAATCCTGCAATGAGACACTGGAACTTTTAATGGAGACGCAGTTTCCAGGATGAACCGTAGCGGAAATCAGCAGTTCTGACGAACAACAGCTAATGCCAAATACGAGAACACATGAGTAGGTTGTATCAAGGATGATATCGAGAAAGAAAGTAAAGTGGGCAGTGAACGGTTTCGTATAAGGCGGCGGTACCGGACGGAATAATGCCAATCATGTTACAGAAATCCATCGACAGCATATCAGATGACCTGGTCAAAATATGCCCTGATTAACTTCCCTCCATCTACCTGGTGTGTATCCCAATTGAAGACAAAGTTGTTTTTATACTCAAATCGGGAAAATCAAATTACTCAATTTCAAAAGACTACAGACCAATCAGCCCATCATTCCTCTTGGTGAAGACACTGGGAAAGCTGTTTGACCTGCACATAAGAGAATCAACTAAGATAGAAATGCAATTTCCGGATCAACATGCTGACATTGAGGGTAAGTCAACTGACAGCACTTTGCATGAAGTTATGAGAAGAATTGAAAAATCTCTCGATGACAAAGAATACCCTCCGGGCGTGTTTCTAGACATAGAGGGAGCATTCAATAATGTCACGACCGAGGCCATTCAAAGAGAAATGGAAAGGATGAACATAGAACTAATCATCATCAACTGGACAATAAAAATGCTGAAAAGCAGGATCATAAATTCAGAAAATGATAATTGTTCCATGAGGAAAAGAACAACAAGAGGAACACCACAAGGAGGAGTTATCTCTCCACTCTTGTGATTGATTGTAGTAAACTCGATCTTGAAAACCTCCAGAGAACAAAGAATAACGATGTTAGCAAATGCAGACGATATGGCAATCCTGGTAGTGGGCAAAAGCTTGTCACTTATCAGTGAAATCATGGGATCTGCATTGAAGGAACTTTCCAAATAGGCAGCAGGACAGAACGGTCTTGGAGTAAACCCTGATAAGACACTAGTTCTGTTCACAAGAAAATACAAGGTGCCCAACAGTAAAATGCCCACATTCAGGGAACAAACTCTTAAGTTTTCCAACGAGACAAAGTACTAAAGGATCATCCTAGACTCAAAGCTCTCCTGGAAAAGAAACACAGAGGAAAATATGAAGACTGGCCTCAATGCATTATACAGGGTGTCCGTATCGAGTATTTCAGTGTATTATTGCAATAAGGTGTAAAACAAAAACCTATTTCTCTCGAAAACGCTTGGTTTTATCGGAAAAAAATAGGAGTACCTTTTTGGTTGAGAAAAGGTCAGAGTATTCGAAAAAGTAGTTTTCAACTCTGTTAAATAAAACCTGTCAAAAATTGGTTTGGTGGCAAGTCCGTTTCTGGTTCCCCCTACAATTTGAAATATTGATTTTACTATGGTTTCAAGTGTCTTCATGGCCTACACAACATACTAAAATGTCATCAAATTTTACAAGCCGGTTCAAAAGTTAGAGTTGAAAAATTAAATCGATGGGTACCCCTTCAGGGCTCTGTTACTGTTACAAAAGTAAAGTGATCTAGGCAAACTCACCTATATCCAAAATTGCTCAGTTAAGTCTACAGAGGGCGTCAAAGATGCAAAAAAGTTTTGAATTTTCCTACTTTTTTCAAAAACGTACAAATCGATGACGTCACCTTTATAACACTTCCGTTTAATATCAACTGGTCTATGGAAACAAAAAACCTTATTTCATGGTCCATGACTACGTACCAAAGAATATCAAAATTGATTGGCACGTTTTTGAAAAATGTAGAGAAAACCAATTTTTTTTTGGAATTTTTGAAGCCCTCTGTAGACTTAACGAAGCAATTTGGATGAGTCTGCCTAGATCACCTTACTCTTGGTTACGGAATCTGTGGTTAGGCGTTGTACAGTCATTTCGGGGACACCCTGTATATGCAGGAGAATAATTGTCAAAAAATGGGAACTAAAGCCGCACATTATCCACTGGATGTGTACAGCGATCATGAGACCCATAATTACCTACGGAGCCGTGGTATGTTGTAAAGCCATCGACACGAACTCGAACGTAAAGATGCTCATGAAAGTACAACTCGTTTAGTTTGGTCCGATAGGACCAAGTGGGTGGGGATATTACGGAAGGACCAATGCTTGCTTCTCGCCTGTTTGCACCGTCTTGCAACGCGTCAACTAAATGAGTACGCGCGCGATTCGTCAAATGTCGAAATTATTTATCAACACAATTCGTAACCAAAAAAAACATAAGTACGCTCAGATTGCCTTGGAAACTCAGAACCAACACAATTCACAATAATCACAATCAACATAACCCCATAATTTTGATCGAGATCGAATCAAATTAAGTTTGATACACCTGTTGGTGAATACCGAACCAAGAGCGGACCAGCTTGGTCCGCGACTGTTCACACCATGCGAACCAAATATTTTGTTCTGATATAGTTCGAATTTAGTCCGTGTAAACTAGGCTACTAAGTACAACGGGATCAAAGACAAGCACACCACCGGCAGCTTTAGAGGTCATTCTAAACATCCTGCCCATTGACTTGTTCATCAGAAGCACTGCCTCAGTCTGAGAGCTCCCCTCAGACTGAGGGAGGCCAAATTGTGGAAACAGTCAATAAGTGGGCCCTCAACGTTGCTAAGGGAAATCTCAGAGGCAATGGATAACCAAAAGGCGAAGCTGCTACAAACGGCAACAGACTACATGATGACCAAGAGCTCTTCTGAGAGTAAGGTAGTGGTTAAAATACCTACCAGAGAAGACTGGAATCAAGACTCAATTATAAGGGAGGAAGATATATCCATCTTTACAGACGCAGCAAAGACAAATACAGGCACTGGAGCTGGGATATACTCAAAGGAACTAAAATTCCAAGAGTCTATCAAGCTTGGAAAAGGATGTGGTATTCTGCATGCAGAAATCATTGCCATTAGGGAAGCAGTCAACCTGCTGCAAAGACGGGACAACACAACAAAAGACGTCACAATCTATTCAGACAGCAAAGCAGCGTTAAGACTACTAGAATCAGATACAGTGAGGTCAAAGGTAGTGATGGGTTGAGTGAGGCATTGTCCTGGATCAGAAACAAGAAGCTCGTTCTATGCTGGGTTCCTGGACATAGCAATATTGAAGGGGACACGATGGCAGATGAACTGGCGAAATTGGGACTTAGAAAGGACAAAGCCGAAATGGAAAACACATCGCCATCAACGATCAAACTATTGGAAGATAAAGTAGATAAAAACAAGATAAAGCTACACAGCGACAGGTGAAGCATTCGAAACGACCGCAACACATCGAGAGCTCTGTGGTCGAGCTTGGATATGGAAAAAAAACAGGGAAATTACTAGAGCAGAGCAAATCCTCTATGAGCACCCTTGTGGGAGTAATCCCAGGACACTGGAAATCGGAACCATGCTCCGAAAACTGGGCCTAGGGACTGATGATCTCTACAAGGACTGCATCGAGGAAGACGAGACGATAGAACATCTACTGTGCCACTGCTCAACTCTGAAGGAAAGACGCCTCAGGAATATGGGACAATACTACCTTGAAGACTTGGCAAATGTGGACATCGTGCTAATTCTAAACCTCGTTGAAACCATGGACCGTGGGATGGTTTAGAACGATGAAGAGAAAGGCTGCAGGTCAAGACCGAGGGGACACCTTTTTAAACAAGGTAACACATTGGGCCATATTTGGCCTCCGAGTGAAGACAATGCGAAGCAGGAAACTGTGGGGTAGGGCATACCCTTCGCAACCTTGAGGTTTCGGACCGATCAAAGACCTGTTGTTCTTTTAAACATAAGTTGCTACAGACGTGTTCAAGACGTTTGTTTTATTTGTATCAAAAGCTACCTAAAATAACAGTTTTTTTTCAAAACCATGTTCTAACTAATAAATATAATACAGGGTTTTTCACTTAAAACTCCGCACGCCAATATCTCGAAAACGAATATAAATATTCAATTTCTGTTGAAAGTGTTCACTGTATGGGGTCAAGTGGATATTTTTTGCGGTTTGAGAAATTCGACGCCTACCAAGAGCTAAGCGCCGCGACGCGTCAAAAATATAGATCGATTTCAGGGACTTTGAAATTACGCGCATGCGAAAGTACATGTTATTTATGTTTTTTTTGTCATTTAGTCGAACTCATTTATCTTACTCATTTCTTTTACCGGTTTATAGTTAACATGCATGCCTTGAATGACGAAAAATGCGATTCCGGATGATTTTCACAAGAATACCAGTCTCAATTTCTGTAGAAAGTAAACCGTCATAACTCAGAACTAAGTAAAATAAATAAGTTCGACCAAATGACAAAGAAGTTTATAAATAACCCGTACTTTTGCATGTGCGTAATTGCAAAGTCCCTGCAATCGATCAATATTTTTGACGCGTCCCGACGCTCAACTCTTGGTAGGCGTCGAATCTTTTTAACTGTGAAAATAACTACTCGACCCCATACATTGACTACTTTTTACAGAAATCAAATATTCCCATTCGTTCCCGATATATTGCCGTGCGGAGTTTCGAGTGAAATGCCCTGTATAAAACACGTTTATTACGTTATATTGATAGCAGTGATATAAATCTCGCTCTTCAAGAGGTTTTTCTTTTGCTCAATAGGAATAGAAATAATTTAATAATATCGATATGTAGGAAAAATTCAGAATAACATAATCTCAATGTGCGTTTGCAAAATGGATTCTATTGAAAACGTCCGTACAGAACGCTTATTGCTAATCAGTTGTCCGTTTTGCATTGACCGTACAGACAAAAGCTACATCGTATTAGCAACAGCCAATCGGCGCTCGACATCAAGCGCCTATTGCTTATTCGTTGTATGTTTTGCCTATATGCTGCTGGGTCGTCCCATCCATCCCTGAAAGTCATCCACCACGTAAGAGACGATAAAAAACGTATATACAGGGTGTCCAGTAAGTCTATGGCATAATTTTGGGAGCGTATAGAGGAAGTTTAAATAACACCAGTTTGCCATAAAACTTTTTTTTCTGAAGTGCCTCCTAACGGAGATACAGAGCCCTAAATGGGCATGCAGTCATCGATTTGATTTTTTAGCTCTAACTTTGAAACCGGCTTGTATAATTTGATGAAATTTTAGTATGTTATGTAGGTCATGAAGACTCATAAGACCATAGTTAAAACAATATTTTAAATTGTAGGGGGAACCAAGAACGGATTGCCCACCAAACCTTTTGGACCCAATTTTTGTTAGGTGTCATTTTACAGAGCTGAAAACTACTTTTTCAAATACTCTGACCTTTTCTTACCAACAAAGGTGCTCCTTTTTGGTTCCAATAAAACCTTAGCTCATCTATTGTAACGGATAAAACTAGCCGTTTTCGAGCTAAATAGGTTTTTGATGTACACGTTATTGCAATAATACACTTAAATACTACGGCGAGGCACCAGTTGTTGTTATAATTTTGGTATTCGTTGTTTTTATACTCAATGTTGGTATTGATTTTTTTGTCACTCACAGAGTGGTTGACTGAACTAGAATTTGTCAAATTAAAAAAAAACTCGATTTTTTTTTCAAATTCTCAACTAATTCTAGTATAGGCAATCAATCTAGTAGAGTGGCAAAAAAAAATTCAATACCAAAAATAACAACTGGTGTCGCGCCGTAGTATTTTAGTGTATTATTGCAATAACCTGTAAAACAAAAACCTATTTTCCTTGAAAACGGTTTGTTTTATCGGAACAAATTAGGAGTATCTTTTTTGTTGAGAAAAGGTCAAAGTATTTGAAAAAATAGTTTTCGGCTCTGTGAAATAGCACCTGTCAAAAATTGGACCCAAAAGGTTTGTTGGCCAGTCCGTTCCTGGTTTTCCCTACATTCAAAATATTGACTTTACTATGGTTTTATGAGTCTTCATGGCCTTCACAACGTATCAAAATTTCGTCAAACTATACAAGCCGGTTCCAAAGTTAGAGCTAGAAAATGTAATCGATTATTGCCCCTTTAGGGCTCTGTATCACCGTTAGGAGGAACTTTAGAAAAAAAAGTTTTATGACAAACTGGTGTTATTTTGACTTCCTCTATACGCCGAAATTATGCCATATACTTACCAGACACCCTGTATATACGTGGAAGCAGCCCTTCTTTTAGAATGATATCATGAATTATTATTTGTAAGACTTAATTTTTTTTTTGAATATATTGTAATCAAAGGCTATATCATATTAACAATGTCAGACTTAACTTACCTCAGCAAGAAATTCGGTTGGAGCTGATATGCTTTCATCTGCATCAGTATATTCGCTAAGGTCCTCATTACTACTTGAATTAGGTCTCAGCACTCCACCTATGTTGCCGTTATCCTCAGTTGTCATCTTTGGACTCAAGCTGGAACAAGATTTCAGAGTTTTCATTATTGCTTTTAATTTAGAGCTATCGTTTTACGAAAATTTTGATAATATTTAAAAAATACGGTTATTCTCGTCAAAATCACATTGTCAAAGGAAATTCAGTTCAAAGGCATGTTATGAAATGTATTGATATGCAACGATGTTGAAAAAAAATCTACATTCTGAGAGTAGCAGGATGAAGGGAGCTATAATAAAGCTTCAACTTTCAACCTTGACCCATTATACTGTGACGAAACCTGTTTTGTCCATCCTCATCGAGAATTGAGACCACTGTGCGTGAACCGTATTATTCGGCGGGACTCGCGAAGGTCGACGGTGAATCGAGATACGAGCGGCACAATTGCGAAGATTTGAAAAACGAAGATGGTAGCTATACAGGGTGCCACAGATTCGAGTGCATGCATGAGGATCTCAATTATCATAAGAGGTAAACAGTAGGTTGAATGAATACAAAGTTGCGCATTTTTATGCTCAAGAAAATGCCATTTCAAAAATTGAAAAATTCCGACCACTACCGAAGATATTCGAAAAAAAAAACGAAATTTCGCAAAAACGTTTTTATTATTTCCCGCGTTTGTTTAAGAAGACATTTTAAAATGAATTACACTTTGTCATTGCCACTTTTCCTCCTCCAGAAGATGGTGGTTTTATATTGAAAATCTGACGTTTCTTCTTCGAGCTTCCATCATCAACTTTTTTTTTAAATACATACCTGGATTTTTATTTTTAGTTATCTTTTGACGTCCTTGGGGCATTGAGGTGATAAGACGGGAATGTAGAGTAATGGGTTGCCTTAGCAACCTCGATATTTTCAGTTATTATTCAACTATTATTGTTCTTTTCGATATATTTTGTTGAAATGGCAATATTTTTGAGCAATTTTGCAGAAATTGATTCAGTTTTTTATAAGTAATTTTCTTATTTTTCATGTCATTTGTGGATTTAATCTATTTTCATAAAATGTATCGTTATTGGATGTTATTCCGATTTGGGTTCAGTCAATTAGTTTTCTTTAGTTGTGCAGGATTTTCATAAGAATAACGTGTCGAATAAAGATGGATTTATGAACCAAACTATGTGTTAGGGAGACAATAAGGGTTGCCTAAATAATTTTCTCTATAATTATTTTTTGGATGAGTATTTTTTTCGACGGTTGCGGAAACTCAATGGATTGAGAACGTCAAAAGATAACTTAAAATAAAATGAAAAATCCAGGTCCATATTTAAAAAAATGAACTTGATGATGGCCGCTCAAAGACGAAACGTCAGATTTTTAATTTGGTACTGCTATATTGTAGAGGAGAAAAAGTGGCGATGAGAAAGTGCAATTAATTTTAAAATATCTTCTCAAATAAACTTACTAAATAATAATGACGTTTTTGTGAAAATTCTGTTTTTTCTCGATTATCTTCGGAAGTAGTGGGAATTTTTCAAATGTCAAAATGACATTTTGTTGAGCATAAAAATGCGCAATTTTGCATCCATTTTATCGACCCTGTATCTCTTATAATAAGTGAGATCCCCATGCATGCAGTCGAATCTGTGGCACACTGTATAATGGGCGCGTTATGCGGCCAGTTTAGTTTAGTCGTGCTTTCTTTGAATCGAAGACATAAATGAGTTGTTGCGGTTGTGGTATAAATTGTTTGTGAATAGTGAGTGCTGTACATAGTGACTTAAAATAAATTAATTAAAACTGAACAGTGTTTTCCATAGCGAAATTAGTAACATTGGTGTCATAAGTGGGATTTACTGTTTGAAGGCTCATGTAGTAGAGGAAATCGGAAAAACTGCACGACTCCGACATAGGACAAGGGATTGCTTGTGGAAAGAGCCTGGTACAAGTGAAGGGGACTGTACCTGTCAGAGTAATGAACGTCAACTATCAGTCAGTGAGCCTCGCGCAAGGAACTGTTTTGGGGTTCTGCCCGTCAATTTCCTCCGTTGCGTGTGAGACTGAGACGACCGCTCCTGATGTCATGCAAGAGAGAAAAGTAAATTGCCACCTTTTCAAAAGACCTGGATGAAGGACAAAAATAGCGACTGACGACTGAGAGTCCTGATAAGGAATTTCGGCGACATCTTCGATACCGGGACCGGGTAAAAGGGTCGTGCGAACGTGGTGCGACACACAATCAACACAGTGGGAGCACGACCAATCCTCCAAACGTAGAAGACTACTTTTGGTCAAGAAGGAGGGGGCAAACAAGATCATTCAAGACATAAAAAAAGGCGGTATCATCGAGCCTTCTAGTAGTCCGTGGTCATCGCCAGTGGAGCTCGTCAAGAACAAGGACGGTTCCACTCGGTTCTGTGTGGACTATCGTCAGCTGAAGAACGTGACGAAGAAGGACAGCTTTCCGCCACCACGGATCGACGACACTTTGGACACCTTGGCTGGATCAAAGATCTCCTCAACTCTGGACCTGAAGAGTAAATATTGGCAGGTAGAGATGGGAGACTGGGAGAAAACTGGTTTTAGCGTTGAAATTGGGCTGAGGGTACTGTACTGCCATTTGGATTATGCAACTCACCTGCTACCTTCGAAAGGCTAATGGAGTCGGTGCTCAAGGAGTTATCGTGGTCAACATGCTTGGTGTACCTCGTGGTTGGCAGATCATTCGAAGACCACCTGAAGAGGAGGTATTCCGGAAACTGAGAAGTTCTGGTTTGAAGCTGAGCCGAAAGAAAAGTCGACTGTTCCGGAGTGAAGTTCAATACCTGGGTCATATCGTATCGACGGAGGAAATAGCTGTTCACAAGCAAAAGGTGAAGGCAGTTGAGGAGTTGCCAGTACCAAAGAACATTCACGAACTACGAAGATTCCTGGGTTTGTGTACCAACTACCGGCGATATGTCCAAGGATTTTCCAACATTGCCCGGCGTCTCCATAAGCTCACCCAGAAACAGAGACGGTTCTAATGGGATGAAGATTGCCAGGAAGCCTTCGACACCCAAAAAAGGGCTCTTGCCACCGCACTCATCCTATGCTTCCCACTGCCGGAAAGAGACTTTGTACTGGACGCGGATGCAAGTAACGTAGGACTCGATGCAGTGCTGTTCTAGATCCAGCAAGGGTCATCGGATACTTGAGAAAGAGTTTGTCGAAGCCTGAAAGGAACTACTGCGTCACGAAAAGAGAGCTGCTGACAGTAGTTAAGGGGGTGGAGCACGTCTACAGGGTGTCCCAACGATAGAGTAAAGCAGGTTTTATCATATAGGATATGGAAAATATCAATATAAATATGCGTCACAGGTTAGGGGTGTGAATAGCGCACATTCTGAAAATATTTGGAAACATACAGGGTGCGTCACAAAAGTATGGCACGAAAAAGTATGATTTTTTTAAATGGAACCCCCTGTATATTAATTGATATTTCAATTCTTTCTTCAATTTGGAACAAAAATTGTGATACAACTAATGTTCCTAAATTCAACCGTTATCGAGATATCGCGTTTTGAAAATGGCATTTTTGCAACTTTGACATGCTATAAAACTCAAACTATTCAAGTTAGAGGAAAATGGTTTGCACTTTCCTATCTTAACTTTTCAAGAGCTCTTCTGTCATTTGGATAGAAGGTAACGTCAACTGTCAACTTTTTTCGGCACATTTTGACATTTTTTCACAATAATGGATTTAATCTCCTTGAATAGCTCTTGAAAAGTTAAGATAGGAATGTGCAATCCATTTTTCTCTAACTTGAATAGTTTGAGTTTTATAGCATATCAAAGTTGCAAAAATGCCATTTTTAAAACGCGATATCTCGATAAGGGTTGAATTTAGGAACATTAGTTGTATCACAATTTTTGTTCCAAATTGAAGAAAGAATTGAAATATCAATTAATATACAGGGGGTTCCATTTAAAAAAATCATACTTTTTCGTGCCATACTTTTGTGACGCACCCTGTATGTTTCCAAATATTTTCAGAATGTGCGCTATTTACACCCCTAACCTGTGACGCATATTGATATTGATATTTTTCATATCCTATATGATAAAACCTACTTTACTCTATCGTTGGGACACCCTGTACAAATACCTCTACGGAAGGAAGTTTCTGCTATGAACCGACCATGCTGCACTCAAGTGGCTTCCACAATTCAAGAATCCGGAAGGTCAAGTAGCTCGCTAGATTGAGAGACTCCAGGAGTTCAAATTCGATAAAGAACATCGAGCTGGATCAAGTCAAAAGAACGCTGATGCCCTGTCCAAAAAATCTTATCCAGAACTCTGCGAGCACTGTCATCGAGCCGAAGAAAAGGAAGCGACCATTTGTAGGACAGCTGTGAAAGTTGATCGCTGGCATTTCAAGGCACTATCTGAGAACCAGGAAAAAGATCCAGATCCGAAGTTGATCATCGGATGGAAACAAACAAGCCAACGACCAACTTGGCAAGAAGTCGCGCAAATTTCTACCACAGTGAAGTCCTACAGGGCCCAATGAGACTCAATGGTGTTTAGCGACGGCATCCTGAAGAGGCTAGTGAAGAATCTGGATGACACGAAAGATCGGCGGCAGATAGTGGTTCCTCGGAGCAGACAGGTGGTGGTAATGCAAGAAGTCCATGATGGCGTCACGGGTGGACATCCGGGAATATCCAAGACGTTGGGCAAGCTGCAAGAAAAGTTTTACGGGGTCAACTGCCAGGCAGAAAGTACAGAAAGTGCGTCGTATGTGCTGCAAGTAACAGACCTCCGAAACGGCCGAGAGCTCCTATGCGCAAGTACGATGTTGGAAGCCTGTTTGAGAGATGCGCTATAGATGTGGTTGGACCGTTTCCCGAGTCAGGCAAACGAAACAAATACATCCTGGTCGTGATGGACTACTTCAAGTGGGCCGGAGCGTATGCTTTGCCGAATCAAGAGGCAGCAATTGTAGCTGATGTACTCGTTAAAGAATGGATCTGCCGTTGTGGTGTTCCATCAGAGCTGCATTCGGACCAGGACAAAAATTTTGAATCAGCGTTGTTCCAGAACGTGTGCAATGTTTAAAAAATCAGGAAGACGGGGATGACTGCGCTGCACCCAAAAACGGATGGAATTGTGGAGCGGATGAACCGGACCATCAATCGACACTTGGCCAAAGTTTTCTCTGACCATCATAAAGACTGGGACGAACATCTTCATCTGTTTCTTTTGGCAAATCGGTCTGCAGTTCACGAATCAACAGGCGAGACCCCGACAAGAATCATCATGGGTCGACTGCCTTGTAATCTGAAGTTTGGCTGTCCAGCTGGTGAAGATGTCGCTGGGAAGATTACGCAAGTGATCTTCGAAGAAAGATGGACGATATTCATCAACGAGTCCGTTTGAACATCCAAAGTGCCAGAGAAAGGATGAAGGAAAGTCCAGAATGGCGTTGTTTAGGAAAGACAGCTGAATTTGTTCGAAGCACCGGCCGAATACTCGTTGGCTCACTGGGTCACTGAAGACCTTGGTATGAGGAGTGGACTCAGCGCCGGACCGTGCTCTTCGGAGGCCCTGGGCTAATGACATCTAGGAGGCCCCGAATAATATCCGAATTATTCGAGGACCCCCCAATTTTTTTTCTGAAAAAATATTTGATGTGTGAAAATTAAAACAATAAAAAACGAAATCATATTCTTCATTCAAACAGTTAAATAAAATACATACTTTATCATTAGGAAACAATAAAAAATATGCAGGTACAATAATCCTTATCTACGGTGAACAACGAGGTGAACAATAACTCAAGTTTATGAATTCCTCGATAAATTCTCAATAAACACAAATATTGAACAAAATTAACAAAATAGTCATAACACAAACTGTTTATGGTATCTATCACATAGTTTTATACTCTTCTACATTTTTGTGCAGCAAATGCTTTTATTTGTTCATCACAATCACACACGTCACATCTCGCCAAACTTCAAACGGGTTAAAGCCATTGATTTTTGAATCAATGGTTAAAGCACGGTTAAAGCGGCCCACTCGACACGATACTAGAGCGTTGTACGATTTCGTCGTATTCCACAGAACTGGATGCAATTTATTCATAATTTGATTGTATGTTCAACCTTCAACCGAATTGTACGATTTGCCGGAGATTTTTTTTTTATCTTTATATTATATCTTTCACTTCAAATTCGGGGTTTTTGGGCCCCCCAGAGCTAGGAGGCCCTGGGCTGAAGCCCATAAAGCCCATGCGTAGATCCGGCGCTGAGTGGACTTGATGCTGCTTTTAAACGAAAGTTTGGACGACTGGACCATCTTCGACGACAATGGCCAGAGGTGGGGAGGGCACTTGAAATCATTGAAGGGACACGACACCTATTTCACCTTGTGACAACATCTGACCACCTACTTGAGCCCTCAGTCATCTTCGAGTCTTGATGCAGTCACAGGACCTGACTCAATTGACAATCCCAAAGATGAACAATGACCGGGTGCACTGGCTAGTGGTGAGGTGTATGCTGGAGGTAATCTTCAAGGGGAGTGGCATTGACATTGACATCGAAGGACGAACCAGAGGACAGTGAACTGCTATTTTCACCGTACAGCACGCTGCATGTTTGGGGACCGTTGCCGGTACCGACATGGAAACATTGCGAGACGAAATTTGTGTGAAAGAACAAACTTTCATAATTGTATAGATCGTCTTTAGCTTTGAATTTTGAATGTGCAATCGTGTGAATGAATCCGTTGGTCAAAGTTTGTACTGTTTGCACAATTTTGGATGTTTCAAGTTCAAGTATGCTTATTTCAGCATGGCTTGGATGTTTTCGACTTGATTTCATAACTTTTTGTAGTCAATGGTCACAATAACCAACGGATTCATGCACACGACATGTGGCGACTCAAATCAATTGAAACTTGAATGTTGGGTTGTGAAAATTATACTGGCTCGCATCGCACCTCCGCTTTATTTAGCGGCTGCCCACTCTATAACCATTTTTAGGATTGGGTCTATATACCTTGGGAATGAATAGCCTATAGTAAGTTTGTATTAAATCATATTCATATCTGGAAAGCTGACCTATTTACCTTGGAACTTGATTTTTACCCACTTCAAATGCCCAGATTGATTCCGATACTTTGCACTCTTTTCAAGAACCAAAGACAATACAATAATTTGATTGAAAAAAGATCTAAAAAGTGATCAATAATTTTTAATTAAAAGAAATCGTGATTTTGTTGAATTATCTGATTTTGACTTGTCAAACAGATGGTGAATGGAAGACTGGTTGACGGAACTGTGATTCTTAAACTTAAACCACCCGTTTGATGCATCGTTGCTGAGGTAATTGGTTATTGGGGAGGGGCTACAAAAAATATAGTTAAAATAAATAAAAAAACGCTTCCGAACTAAAAGTGCTTGCATGTAAGTATGTTCAAATGCCCAGATTGTTACAGTATTACCACTTGAAGCACCAACTGATGATAGTGTAGATAATGAATAAACCGAATATTTGTCACAAAAATGGTGTACTGTTATTATATCTTCCGAACTTGTCCCTCTCTCTCTCTCTCTCTCTCTCTCTCTCCCTCTCTCCCTATTTCTCTCTCTCTCTCTTTCTCTCTCACTCTCAACTCAAATAACTCTCATTCTATAGTTTGGAAGAAGTTTCTATTCTGCCAACTGTATGATGCTGCACATGATTTTCCAATTTTATACTTGAGAGTATTTTTAAATAAAAATGAATACCTACAAATTGATGTATTTCTGCATGTAAAAAAGGTGATCAAAGACCAATTAATATCAGGTATTTCCACCTCTACAAATTATGCAAGCCAGATAGGTGATATGTTGTTGAGAAATTCTGCCATTCTTCCACTCTAGTCGACAAACTTTGTGCTCAGGTTGTAGTCTAGGTACTCTGATTGGTCGACGACACCGCAAACTTGTCGCGAGTATTCGTCTTCGCAAAATGGAGATCGATTCGTAAACGTGACGAGCGATTCAGAAATATGAAAATTGATAAACAAGCCCACAGAAAATTGCTGATGCTAAAAATTATCTTATCTTTAAAAACAATACTTGTTTGGCAAATTTCATCCAATACAATTCATATTCTCAAACAATAGGTCTGTCCACAAAATTTGATTTTTTATTGAAAATGATAGATATAAGTGTAACATGAACCCCTATAAAGTTTTCAAAAAAATCGTCTAATATTTTCTGCGTTATTCGCTGAACAAATTTGACAAAACGCGTAAAGGATAGAAAAAGAGTGTGACGTCACCTACGCGCTTAATTACTAAAGTGATAGGCATTGAACTCCATACTACGTACCTGGAAAGGACTTGCTTATTATTGAGAGTGAATCAAGTAGAGATAGCGATTGTAACGGATCCCTATCTCTTTCTTACTCATTGGCCCATACGCATGGAGTAGAGAGAGAGGTGAGAGATAGCGATAGTCACGGATACCTGTCTCTTTCTAACCCATTGGTTATATATGGAAAGAAATGACACACACTTTACGATCCGTTGAAGACAACGACCGGGTCCTTTCCAGGTACGTAGTATGGAGTTCAATGGTGATAGGTAACGTTCTGTAGCCATAGATTGAGGTAAATAAAATATAACTGGTGTTACACACGGTTCGGCATCATGATACTATAACAAACAAGATATGCTCACGCGCAGGTTTCGCTGACGTCATTGCGTGTCCGAACCTCAAAATTCATAGGCTTCCTAGATACTGAAGATACGTTTGAAAGCCGAAAAAAAAACACTTTGTTAACAACTACATGTTATCAAAAACTACGTCACGTCTACCTTCGGCAAATTTTGTGAATCTCCTTTCTGGAAACCGTCCTCCATATTTGCGGAAAATAAATAAACTTTCCTGATAATGAATGGCAATGCTCTATACTGTAGAACTCAAAACACATTCAAACTTTAATATTGTTTTGACGTCACAAGCTCACAATAATAGGCCATTTCAAAAACCTGTCAACATAACGTCAAAATTGACAGCTTGTACCGTAAACAAAACATATTTACAAAAAAATCGATTGAATTGTTGTGAAGACATCAAGAATAAAGGGCTAATAATGTGCATAAAACTTTCTTCAGCCCTGATAATAATCTGGTCTGCAACAACTTCCACAGTGACTAAGAAACCCGGCCTTTTAATTTTTGAAAGCATCGTTCTAACTTTCATAAGCTTCCAACTGCCTATGCAGTATAGTAGCTTGTGATAAGCACGAAATAACTAATTATGCCCATGTTAGTTATTTTTGGAAAGCCCTGAGGGGCTTGCATCAAAGTGTGAATCGCTTTAACTAAAAGTGTGTATAATATGTTCTTTACAGTTGAAATTTTGTGTTTGTATCAAAATCAAAATTACTGGGCTTCCAGCTTTCAACTTGGCGAGATAATCACTCATTTCACAGCTTTTCAGGATCAGAATCTCAACAAAACCATATTGCACACTTTTCGAAAAAAGTGACAATTGGAGGTTAATGTTTGTTAACGGTACAATCAGCTGACTTTAAGGTTATGTTCTGAAATGGCCTATTGAATATAAGTACATTCCGTGTTCCTAGCAAGTATCTGACGTCACAATGCGTTTTGTTCGCTAAACCAAAGCACTCATTTTCAACGGCTGCTGTTGTATTTAGGGTTGATTTTTTTTGCAAGCACACTTCGAATATAGTTATTATCATATCGAAATCTTTGTTTTACAATACTTTTAATGTATATTAATTTTTTTGTGGACAGATCTTTTAAACATGATTTGTGCGTTTATCCATCACATAAATAAAACAAGAGAAACTATCAACACCGTAAGTGTAAGTGAGGCTTTTCTTGAAATACAAATTAATAAACTGTTAGGCTCTTTATTTGAGGTGTTTTAGACTCCAGTCAGGAATCGTTCGAGTGTAGCAGCTCCGAGAGCAAGTGGAAATCTAATGTTTTCGTCAGGATTCCACTTTGCCCTCGACTTTGCCTATCGTGTTCATTCGAAGCTCATTACTCACAAATTTGTACTTTTATCAGAGATATTCAATAGACAAAAACAAAAGAAACAAATTTGAGAAAACTTTGATCCTGCATCAGTTAAAATTACAAAAAAACTGATGGTGCATTTTGAAACTTCAATCAAATTGTCAGTTTGTCTGTACTGGCAATTTACCACTATAAAATGCTTATTTGCTTTTAAATAAAAAAAACCTTCGCCTTCGCAGTAAGATGGTGTAAGCTGAAACGGTAGCACATTTTTTGTTTTTTTCCAAAAAAATCAGATGTAATGGTATATTCATTTTTATATATTTTGAAAGGGGATACATTTTTAAATAGAAAAATGTATACCCGAGTGTGAACCCTTCTGAAATCTATAAAATTGAATATACTAAAATGAAAAGAAATACCCTACCGGTTCAGCTAACGCCATCTAGCGGCGACGGCGAAGGTCACAGATTTGAAAGTAAATTGGTATATTGTAGTGCAGATTATGCTCTTTCATATGAGCCCAAGTTCGTTAATATCGGTCAAGCAAGAGAAATCTCCGTTTGTTCAAAAAAACAATTGAGCTTCCCTCCCCTCATCACTTTTGATAGATAGAAAAAAATCTTTTAGACAACAAGTATAGGTAAATACACAGGTAATATGAAAATGTTATCATCGCTATATTTTCATCGGGCAAAATTCCAAAAAAATCCAATTTTTCTACTTAGTGTACAGTGGCTATACAGTGCGTTTTTTTTTTAAGACGGAACATAGGGATTCTCATGTTAAATATTCAGTCCCGTGTTAGCAGTACTTCTATTCAAAGTACACGGCTAAAACTTGGCGTGGATAAACTTTGATGCCTAGAGATTATGTTTTTTCATCAATTAACACGGAATAAATTGAAAAAAGATTAAAAATGCCTTTATCAATTGAAAAGTAATACTTTTTTTCTAGCCTTGTATATGACACTGTCAACCAATAACTTCATCGTCAAATTGTGATTTCATCTATTTCTAACAATGTCATACGATAATAAAAATCAAACATTATTTTTCAGATAAGCTGTTCAAAATGTCCCCTATATTAACGGCCAAGCAGTATCCTTGATGGTCATGAAAGTAAAAAAAAAATTTTTTGGTTAAACAAATCGACAATGAAGTTAGACACGTCAGAAAATTGATTGTCAACGTCATATACAAGGCATGTTAAAAGTATAACTTTCTGATAAGGAAAAGCCTTTTTTGAGTCTTTTTCCGAGTTATTCTAGCGTAATTCATGAACTTACTTGATCTCGAAGCACCTAAGTTCTTCTACGGCAAGTTTCAGCTTTGTACTCCGAATAGAAGTACTGCTAACATGGGATTGAAAATTTAACATGGGAATCCCTATGTTCCGTCTTAAAAAAAAACGCACTGTATACAAGTCAGTGACGACAATAGAGCTCAGGTTAGCTGCAACATGGCGGCTGTACCCAGAATTATGGATATTTTCGGCCCCGGTGGCTCAGTGGTTTGATGTTCACTTAGCGTGCAGAAGGTCCTGGGTTCAAATCCCAGCTCGGGCATGCTACTTTCTATAAAGTACCTGTACTGTTTTTTCTTCTTTTTACTTTTTTTTTATTGTAAGGCATTGAAATCGATTTTTTGATCAAAAAGTTATGAAATCTAATTCAAAAACACTCAGAAAGCAATAACGACGCACACATGACAAATGTAAACAATGAATGCTAGCTGCAACATGGCGGATCCGTCGCTGGCCAATAGAAAATGGGACTTCCATTGTCATCACTGTCTTGTATAAAGTCACTGTACTTGGTGCTGGTTGTTACGCTCCCTAGCGACCATTTCAAAAACTTGAAACTTTTTCAGGTTTTTTTCTTGGCCGTTTTAGTGTTAAAAATTTTTGTCGCAAGCCTCTACGAATGAATAGTTTCCGGTATATGGCCGGTGGCCATGCACCCTCACTGGAACACCCTGTATATCCAGAGCATATTCAAGGGTACATAAATATCTACCATTTTCCATTTTGTTGGGTACTTTAGGTACAATGACTAATGGTGTTCCCCAATCTGAATAGTCCATTTTTTGTAAAATTCTTCCGGCTTCTAGAGAATCTAGCTCATCATCAACAGCTGCTTGTATTCTTGTAATGCCTATGGATTTTTCGTAAGTTTATAGAAAACCGGTTTGGCCTTGGTCTTGAGAAGATGGAAACATTGGGTATCTTGAATTCTACCTATACAGTTGGAGTGAATTTTGTTAGGAAATCATCTACAGAGTGACCCTCGGAGTGACCCATTTGAAAGCGAGCCACCCCCATAACATTTTCAATCAAGGAGCAATTTTAACGTTTTTTTTTTCAAATGTGGAGAGTGGTAAGTTTTTTTTGAGGCCAGAGGGCGTCAAGTTTTTCCAAAATCTAAGGCCTACTATATCATATTTAGAGGCTGGAAAATCCAGAATCCATATTGGCGATTTAAAAAAAAAACTGCCAACGCCACTAAATTCGTCACACCCTGGAATGGACTTGTAACAAGTTTCATGAAAAAATATTCAAAATTGACAATTAATTTTATTATGCACCAAGAAGCATTTTACCTCGTAACTCTCGCGATAGCAAATCTGTCACAACAAATTTACCAAATAACAACATTTAATAGATATTCTCACGTCAAAATACAATGAAAACAAAGAAATGGAATTGACAATAAAAAAAAAATACACAAGAATAATATTTTTGAATTGAATATTTTTTCATGAAATTTGGTGCAGATCCATTTCAGGGAATAAAAAATCAAGTGGCGTAGGCAGATTTTCTTTAAAAAAATCGGCAATATGCTCTAGTAGGCCTTGGTTTTTGAAAAAACTGGGCAATTTATGGCCTCAAAATACACCTTTCCTCTCCCCCTCACTACATTAAAAAAAAACTCCAAATTCATTCATAAATTGAAATGTTATTAGGGTGGTCCGCTTTCAAATTGTGTTCAATTTTCGAAGCCACCGGATTCGATTGCATCCTCCAAAATGGTGTCGCTGTTGTATGTTACTGGAACTTCTACATAACCTATTGGTTCAACAATGTGACTAGTGTATGAGCGAAATTGAACTGTTGTCTATTTAAGAGGGATATTCAAATCAAGGTTTTCAAAATCTTTTTGTGAAATACGACCAAGGGCCGTTTGCATAAAGACTTTGAACTGTGGTTCATTGTTGATCTGCAGTTCAACGTCCAAAAGTCCATGTCATTTTTGACGTCGAACTGCAGATCAACAGTGAACCACTGTTCATAATTTAATGCAAACGGCCCTAACTGGACTTCCGGTATCACATTCGAATTTTACTAATCTATGTCTTATCTTGAGTTCAATCAGAAGTTTTGGTTCATGAACAGAAGTTGAAGTTTCAGTATAAATATCAACACTGTGGGCCAAATTGAGTTAAGAACATAATTTGACGCTTGATGGCCTCTTTGTTTGTTTATGGATTTTGATGATTTTTGGATGTGATATTAGTCAATATGTTCTGATTATTTCCCCTTAAATTGAGCTTCTGAATTTTAGCCAGGTCCAGACTTAGATTGTTTTCTGAAATTGTTGCAATTACTAAGGTCGTTGCAAAAACAAACTGCGCTATACTCACAGACCAACTGAGAATTATACAATATTGTCAATTTATCAATGGGCATTCCTCGGGGCATTCCTTACAAAATCATTTGATTAACCACTTGTTTCTACTGAAATATATTTTCTTGTGTTGTAAAAAGTGATGTTTTTATTCATCATCAGGTTGATGGGATTGTTACTCTTGCTGTACCTATTAGACTAGGTATACAGTATATAATAACCACTCACTATAATGAAATCTTAGCCCAAGAAAAGAGGAAAAGCAAATATAGGAATGATTCAAGAATAAAAGTTGATACCTACACCAAATATTATTGAATTTACAAGAAAAACCCCTTGGCTGATGTTTGCTAAACGTCATATCAGGCTTGCGGATGTTACTGATCCATATAGTTGCTCATTTTTCATTAAAACTTGCAAGCAAATAGCAAAACTCAAAACAAATCACTCAACATGAATTCCAAAATTGTTATTGATATGTTTTTCTAGGTTATTTTGTGACGTTGTCAAAAGTCTAACCAGGGATTAACGATCCTTGCAGCGAATTCTTTGGTGCATACAAAACACCGCTTAATCTAACTTTGAAAATTAATCGAGATTGGCTAAGCTCACGTACGGTGCATATAGCTGTTGTTTTGTTTTGTTTATGTTCGGGTTAGTTTGGGTTAAATCTTCACGGATTAATCAACTTAAGAGTGAATACAATCTATTCCCCAAATAATAATAGTCATTTTTCTTCGTACTTACTTGTGTTCAAAAGACTCAATCATCAGAGAAATCCTCTACATTACAAGGCATTATTTTGAACAACTGAAGTAATTATTATCTTGTGTGCATTTTGTCTTACAGCTATATGCACCGTACGTGAGCTTAGCCAATCTCGATTAATTTTCAAAGTTGGATTAAGCGGTGTTTTGTCAGCCATATGCACCGTACGAGAGCTTAGCCAATCTCGATTAATTTTCAAAGTTAGATTAAGCGGTGTTTTGTATGCACCGAAGAATTCGCTGCAAGGATCGTTAATCCCTGTTGAGACTTTTGACAACGTCACAAAATAACCTAGAAAAATATATAAATAACAATTCTGAAATTTATATTGCCTGATTTGTTTTGAGTTTTGCTATTTGCTTGCAAGTTTTAATGAAAAATGAGCAACAATATGGATCAGTAACATCCGCAAGCCTGATATGACGTTTAGCAAACATTAGCGAAGGGGTTTTTCTTCTAAATTCAATATTTGGTGTAGGTAGTCAAGAAAAGTGAATGAAAAGATCTCATTTGGGAAAACAAAAAGTGATGAGACCATCAGTTTTAAAGGTTTTTATTTTAGTTTATCTTTTAGTTATGATTAGTACCTAAAGCTTTAAAAAAAAGTAAATCAACGAGTCTTTTTGTTCATGAGTCTGGGTTTACCCGTAAACTTAAAATTTTGAATTGAATTAGAATTAGACAAAACTTTGAGATAAGTAGCCATTAGATACCTCTACAGGATATAGATAGGTAGGTACCTACTTTCAACACCAATCCAAATTGAGTCGATCGATTGAACGATAAAAAATCATAGGTAAAATATGCGGTAGATATCAGAGTGTGATAGGTACACTGTTTTTTTTGTACCTACCTACAAAAATAGGTACCTATTCAATTCAATATTCTATTGAGCAATTCGCATTATTATGAGTGTGTTGTGGAGCAATAAATATTGCTTGATATTGAGATCTTTTTTGTATAGTACATAGTACCCATTGACCACCTATTGGAATTGGAAAAGAATCCTACTCCAATCGATGATTTTTTAAAAATCTAAATAATCCTCCGTTGATATTCCACTTTCATAGTTTTGTCTTTAGTCGCAAAACCTCAAAATCTGGTAGGATAAACATAAAGAAATGAAAGACTAGGTTAGAATTCGTTGAAATTCTCCGATTAAGCCTAGAAAATGGAGCAATCAGAGTTAAGCGACCGATTCAGGCTTAAGCGCTGCGGTGCATACAAAAATTGGAATATAATCGCGATAAAGACTTCATCCGGATTAGATTTCTACGGTGCATATAGGTGTGTATGCACCGAAGAATTCGCTGCAAGGATCGTTAATCCCTGGTGATACTTTTGACAACGTCACAAAATAACCTAGAAAAATATATAAATAACAATTTTGAAATTTATGTTGCGTGATTTGTTTTGAGTTTTGCTATTTGCTCGCAAGTTTTAATGAAAAATGAGCAACAATATGGATCAGTAACCTCCGCAAGCCTGATATGACGTTTAGCAAACATTAGCCAAGGAGTTTTTCTTGTAAATTCAATATTTGGTGTACATATAGGTATCAACTTTTATTCTTGAACCATTCGTATATTATTTGCTTTTCCTCTTTTCTTGGGCTTAGATTTCATGAAAGTGAGTGGTTATTATATACTGTGTACCTAGTCTAATACAGCAAGAATAACAATTCCATTCACCTGATGATAAATAAAAACATCACTTTTTACAACACAATAAGAAAATATATTTTAGTAGAAACAAGCGGTTGATTAAATGAATTTGTAAGGAATGCCTCGAAGAATGCCCATTGATAAATTGACAATATTTTACAATTCTCAAACTCATCATCTACTTTGAAATTATCACAAATATGTACAACTCGATGTACAAACTTTGGAAAACGTATCGTTTGACTACTCAAGGAAAGAGAAAAAACAAATATAGGTAATTAAAATGATTTCTTATATAGTTGATAAAAACACAAACCTTCGCTCTATTGGGATATCTGTTATAAATTGGGACTTGGATGAAGACAAGAAAATTGAATGAAAAAATCTCATTTGGGAGAACAAATAAAAAGTGATGAGACCATCAGTTTTGAGGTTTTTATTTTACTTTATTTTGTAGAGATGATTAGTATCTGAAGCCTGAATAAAAAAAGAAAATCGACAAGTCTATTTGTTTATGAGTCTGGGTTACCCATTAACTTAAAATTTTCAATTGAATTAGAATTGGACACAACTTTGAGATAAGTAGCCATTAGATACCTCTAGGATATAGATAGGTAGTTACCTACTTTCAACACCAATCCAAATTGAGTCGATCGATTGAACGATAAAAAATCATAGGTAAAATATGCGGTAGATATAAGAGTGTAATAAAAGGTAAACTGTTTTTTTTTGTACCTACCTAGGTACTATTCAATTCAATATTCTATTGAGCAATTCGCATTATTATGAGTGTATTGTGGAGCAATAAATATTGCTTGATATTTAGATCTATTTTGTATAGTAGGTACCCATTGAATACCTATTGGAATTGGAAAAGAATCCTATTCCAATCGATGATTTTTAAAAAATGTGAATAATCCTCCGTTGATATTCCACTCTCATAGTTTTGTCTTCAGTCGCAAAACCTCAAAATCTGTAGGAAAAACATAAACAAATGAAAGACTAGGTTAGAATTCGTTGAAATTCTTCGATTAAGCCTAGAAAATGGGGCAATCAGAGTTAAGCGACCGATTCAGGCTTAAACGCTGCGGTGCATCAAAAAATTGGATTATAATCGCGATAAAGACTTAATCCGGATTAGATTTCTACGGTGCATATAGGTGTAATGCCCGTTTGCACCGTTCCCTTGAACAACTGTTTAAAAATATAAACAATGATTATTTGTGAAACGTATTGCACCGTCCAGTAAACAATGTTTAACGACCACTAAACGATGATTAAACTAAACAGCCATATTTGGACGTTTAAACTTCAAATGTAATGATTAGCATAGCAATTTTTGCGGTGAGCAGTGCGTGATTTTTCCTGGATTTATTATTTCGAATATTTCTATAGCTCGTGTCATTTTGATTAATACACATAATGGATCTTGACGATTTTGACGATATTTTCATAAATGATGATTTGGATATTTTCGACATCATTGATTATGAATTTCCTCGAAAAATGTATGCCAGAAAAAACCATTTTCATGATTTGGATGATTTTGATCAGTCTTTTTGTTTTCTAGTACGTGCTTATATTTGGCACAAATATTTGCGATTAAAAGTTTTTCATCATTTGAAAAACTGATGCACCGTTGTCTCTTCATTTTCGTCGTCGTCGTTTCCAACTAAATCCACTCAACTTAAGACCGGCACTAAAGAAATTCAGATGAAACCGTTGAACCGTTCACAATATGTATTTTCAAACCGAAAACAACGAACAAAAATATTCGAAAGTCGAAAGTGAAGTGAAATCACAAATCACAACTGACACTAGCCTAGTTTATACCGACAACTTGGTCCACGGACCAAGTACCAAATTTGGACTATATCCGAACCAAAAATTTGGTTCGAATGGTGTAAACAGTTGCGGACTAAGCTGGTCCGCTCTTGGTTCGGTACTCGCCAGCAAGAGTACCGAACCAAATTTGGTTCGATCTGGATCAAAATTATGAGGTTATGTTGATTGTTATTATTGTGAATTGTGTTGGTTCTGAGTTTCTAAGGCAATCTGAGCGTACTTACTCATGTTTTTTTTGGTTACGAATTGTGTTGATGAATAATTTCGACTTGTTTTTGACATTTGACGAATTGCGGGCGTACACATTTAGTTCACGCGTTGCAAGACGGTGTAAACGGACAGGAAGCAAGCATTGGTCCTACCGTACTATCCCCACCAGCTTGGTCCTATCGGACCGAACTAAACGAGTTATCGATGTAAACTAAGGTATGTTCGGTTTCGGTTAGCTTGTTAGCTACCACACTGAAGTTAGCAACACTTGTGAAATGCGTTGTTGACAAGTTGTTTTCGCTGATTACCTAAACGGTGTTTCATTCTTTGCGGTACAAACCTTATGAAATCTAATCAATGATTCAATTTAACAACTGATTAGTTAATCAACGTTTAAGGCAAGAACGGTGCAATCGGGCATAAGAATTATAATTTAAACCTACACAAACCCATTTTGACAAATAACACATCACATCTCCTTCACACCACAAAAATACGGTGTTATCAAAGATCAACCTGGGATGCATCTATGTCAATTCTTGAACGAAAAGCAGTGTGCGTCTAGGGTGCGCTCTTGATTATTCTGAACGGTTAGTGTGTGACACTTGGATCACACTCTCACCGGGTGTGACGTTTCTGAACTCGCCCCTGTGTTTAACTACAGGACGGTTTTCAGATATAAAATTGTAAATATATACTAGCTATGTTCGGGTTTCGTCTCGAACGCTCTTACACCTTTTCCACCTCAATCGAGATTTGAACTGCGCAAACTCTACTGCGATGTAATTTTATAATTAAATGATCAAATCAAATCGTTTATTTGGGTCATTACAGAACACATGCATACATCTTTAGATAAGTCATGTTGTTTTTTTCCCTTAGATAGTTAAAAAAAAATTGAACGGGCAGGCCTGGCCTTCTTTTGGTTGATTCTAATTTCACTATTTTTGTATCCAGAGATAGAAACAGGTAGCTTGGGCAATATCACTTCTTCAAGAAACGTCCTTCTCATTCTCAATCTGCAACAATTTATAATTACGATTTACAATCTACGCTATCCACTAAAATATATCTTTTTAGTTCCACTATTTGTACCCGGAGATGTGATAAGCTCCTCGAAAGGCAACTGCTCATTTTCAATCTATATTTATTAATAATTAAACAATTTATGCTTTTATCAGTTTACATACAGTGTAATCTTCAAAATCTGATTCCTGAGCAATGCTGGAACTAGTTCGAGGAACAACAGGCATGCTATCCATTATTGACAAAACTAGAAATTTATATTTTAAATCTTTAAATACATAACATAAATTGTTTATACCGCTTCACTTACCTGTAAACCAATAATAAACAGATTGAAAAGCTTTTATAAAGTCCAAATAGACTATGACAATATCTTAAAAATAATATGAACAATAACAATGAAATAAACACAAAAAAAACAAAAACTCAACAAAATCATATCACTTTAGGTTGATTTAAAAACTTGCCGTCCGCCGTTACGGTTGACGTTCGACGGTGCCGCTAACGTTTCTGTCGCCCAATGCATTTATAAACTATTATACCGTCGATTGCTTCGACCATACACGCTTGCTCTAGACACGGTATCTCATTCATAAAATGCATGTTAATATGTTGCCAAGACTATGGGTCGCTCAGCGGTGAGTGCGGCTAGAGGGTGGTCTCTCCGAAAGTGAGTAGGGAGCGTAGTTGCGATACAGCGTCAATCGGTATTCAGAGGCGTCTCCGATTTTCATTTATTTATTATTTATGAAATTAGTACAATCTCTGGAATGTATGCTTTTCAAGTTTGTGCGATGTTTTGTTATCTTATGCCTAAGTACTTATACAAGTTTTTGAAATATTTGAGTTTTTATTTCAAAAATGTCGTTTGTAGGCTTCAATTTAAATGTGAATAATTGCCTATAAGAAAACCTTTATTATTTAATTTGTGTTGCATGGATTCCTTGTTGAAAGGGACCAACTATAAAAGATTGTTTTACAATATTTTGAAAACTATTAATATAGGATGATCAAAAAATAAGACCAAAAATGAAATCGAGAAAACTGCAAAAAATCAATTTTTTCAAATGGTAACACCGAAATTTTATCATTGTATAGTATTAAGCACTTGAAATGAAGGTGAGTTTGCATAAGATTGTCCTGCTTTCCAAAACATTTTATTTTTTTTAAATTTTGCAATGGACGATGTTTAACCAGCTAACTTCTATTTCCAATGCTGCATAAGATGAAATTATGAAATTTGGTGGTTTCCATTTGAAAAAAATGATGTTTGGCACTTTCTTTGATTTAATTTTTTGACCACCCTGTATCCATAGTTCAAAATATTTCAAAAAATCTTCCATAGTAGGGCCCTTTCAACAAGGAATCCAATAATGAAGGCTTTCTAATAGGTTAGATTCACATTCAAATTGGTGCCTACAAACGTTATTTTTGACATAAAAACTCAAATATTTCAAAAGCTCGTATACCTAGGTATAGGACATATGACACATCAAATCTTCCTAAAATTTTAAGTAGAATCCAAAAATGTGATAATATATAGGGTGTTCCATTTGAAACAATTGAGAGAGTTGACACCCGCACAGTATAGCTATTATTCCATTTGAAGAGGGCATCTTTGAAAATCTCAAAATACAAATTTTCAGAATTCCAATCACTTTATTTACCAGGATATTGTGATGGACGGTCACCGTGAGAAATAGAAAAAAATTCTTACTCATCCAGAATAGTTCTTCAGAAAACAAAAAGATTTGAGAGAAGTTATTGAAACTACATGTATCAAGAAAAAGGATTTTGCAAAAAATAACCAAATTGGACGAAAGATCACCATTGCAAACAATACAGGGTGTTTCTGAAATAAGTGCTCATTTTATCATGGTGGATAAAATAGAGATGAAAAATCGAAATTATTACCATCTTGACGATACGCTGTGGACATAGTATTGAAGAATTTAGCAGATAATCAAGAATTCTAATTAATAGATACACGTGTTGATTTGAATCAGACATCTATTTTTTATCCAACTTAAAAACAAACTACATTGACACACTTCAACTGTCAGAAAATGTCTTCAATCAATACGAACTTATCAATACCAACCTAAACTTAAATATATATATATTAAAGGTTGCCAAGTCTCCTATTTAACTAGTGAAGTGGGTATGTTTTGATTATAAAAATTAACACCCCCACTTAATCGAAACATACAGTTTTCATAAGCACTAAATCTTTAAGAAAGTTAACATGTTTAACGTTACTCAACCCTTTAGTAACACATCTGCACAAATTTTATCAGTGGATAAATAGTCTAACTGAATCTGTTTATTATTTATAACTTCTCGAATAAAATGATGACGAATGTCAATGTGCTTAGAACGCTTGTGATACAAAGGGTTCACTGCAATCTTTTGCGCACTCATACTGTCGTTATACAATGTTATACATTTCCTAGTACCTCACTTAACAAGTTTGCTAGATATATGGCTTCCTTGGCCGACTCTGAAATTGCCATGTACTCGGCCTCTGTGCTAGACAAAGCGACAGTTTTTTGCTTTCTGCTTTCCCAGCATATGGCACTTCCAGAAAGTTTGAATACAAACCCAGTGTAAGACTTTCTATCGGACTTATCATTACCCCAGTCAGCATCAACATATCCAGTTAAATCATCGTCAGATTTTTTGAAAACTAGACCATAATTTTTAGTACCCTGCAAATACTTAAAAATTAGCTTTACACATTTTCAATGAGACTCTGAATATTTT
Organism: Orchestes rusci; assembly: GCA_958502075.1. Taxonomy (NCBI): domain Eukaryota; kingdom Metazoa; phylum Arthropoda; class Insecta; order Coleoptera; family Curculionidae; genus Orchestes; species Orchestes rusci. The sequence goes on along the minus strand of OY293305.1, from coordinate 52,686,816 downwards.
GTATTATACTGACTCATAAAACTGACTGAAAAAGCTATGTCGGGTCTTGTCAATACCGCGAGATACATTAGACTACCAATAGCTTGCTGATATGGTATGTTCGGGTTACAAATATTAGCTTCTAAGTCAAAATGAAGATTAGTTTCTATAGGCGTGGAACTAATTTTACAGTCATACATGTTGAACCTTTTCAAGATTTGAGCTGTATAGTCTGCTTGATCAATCGCAATTGTACCCTGCTCCCAATCTCTGGAAATATTTACACCCAAACATTGTCTCGCTTCGCCCAAGTCTTTCAGTTTAAAATTACTATTGAGCTTCAGTTTTAAAAAGTCGGTTTCCTTAACATTGTTTAAAAAAACAAAAAAATCAAAAATCATCAACATATAGAGCTATGATGGTCAAATCATCACCCCTTCCTTTTATGTACATACAATGCTCAAAGTTTGAACGTATATACCCAAGTAACACAAATATGTTTATAATTATTCTATAGACCGTTATATAACAGTTTCGTAAAACATTTTGCTCGTAAAAATATTTTTATAATCATTACATAGCCATTAATAACACACTTATAAACACGAAAAAGGACCACTTTATAAAATATTTTTGTCGTATTAAAATGTTTATAGGGGTTCTAGGTAACAACTATAAAGCTACTTTACTACTGCTATAGAGCTCTTATAAGAGTGAATTGTTCCAAGTTACACATTTATAAAACAGTTATAAATATATTTTGTTGTTGATATATTCGCGGCATTTACACTGCAATTTTGTGTATGTTCAGAGCATAATAAATCAGAACTGTTGTAAAAGAATATCAACTGTGAATGACGAAAAATTAATGGAGTCTATCCTACTATTAGACAAGTAGCATATTGCAAAATATTGAAAATTCAAGCATGATAATATGTTGATTTGACTTGCGAATTTGATTTTACTGTTAATATATGGGTACATTATGAACTAAATTTTCATGCGCCTGCATTTTGAGGCAATTCAAGACTTTTTATCCTGATATTTTAAAATTCATAACCTCAAGATCTTAATTACAAACAAAAACTACTCTATTAAATAATAATTGTCTGATATTTACAATGTTTTTCTTATAATGACGTTCTTGTTATCGTATTTCCTTGATAAATATTTGGTTTTTTTCCCAAACCTAAAAAATGACCGACAAAGTTCGCCTACCAAATATGGCGAACTCTTATAACTGTGCTTGTTGCGACAAATTTGTTATATAGGTATTGGACAATTTGCATACATTTTCAAATGACTTGAAATCTTATATACGTATTCTAGACATTATTTGAAAGTCACCAGCGAATACATTTTTCCAAAATACCCAAAAATATACTAAATAAATGGAAAAGAAGACGCGAATTTCACTGTATGATCGCAAACGGGGTGGGGATTTTTAGGCAAGACAATGTTGCTATTTCGTGCCCATTTTTATTTTATTTGTTTTATAGTGCTGTCTTGTACGATCGAAATCAAGTATTCTATAGAACATTTCTATAAGATATTCTCGTAAGCCAATTCAGATTTAAATACGTTTGCGACTTAACGATAAAATAATAAATCTCTAATAAAAATATTTTGTAACGATCTCATAAAGTTCTCTATAAAACCTTAATAAACCAATTATACAACAAATTAGACTTGAGAGTGATTCCTCTTATAAAATTGGTGCTATAATATGCTATAAGAATTCAATTTCTTTTGTTTTGTAAAAGGCTTATTAAATGGTCTTCTAGAGAGCTATATTACATGATTATAACACTTTTTTGTCTCTGAGAGTATTTTGTGCCAACTACTGCCACTAAATGATACAATTGTTATTGGAGTACCCTAATAAATCGGTTATTTAGCATTTTAGTTTGATAAGGCACAATCTGTGTTAGTTGGGATAAACTATAAGACAGTGTTGCTATTTTGTGTCCATTTTTATTTTGTAAGTGTTTTATATTGGTTTTATAGTGCTGTTTTGTACGTTCTAGATCAAGCATCTTATAAAACATTTTTATAAGATATTCTCTTAAGACAATTCAGTCTTAAATACTTTTGCGAGTTAACTGTTTTATTAAAGATAGCTATATGATAATATAATAAATCTCTAATAAAAATATTTTGTAACCCTCTTATAAGTTCTTTGCAAAACAATAATGAACCAATAATACAACAAATTAGACTAAGAGAGTGATTACTCTTATAACATTGGTACTATAGTATGCTATAAGAATTCAATTTCTTCCGTTTTATAAAAGATTTATTAAATGGTTTTGTAGAGAGCTATATTACATGATTATAACACTTTTTTGTCTCTGAGAGTATTTTGTTTTAACTAACGTCACTAAATGATAAAATTGTATATTGATGGACCCTAATATATCAGTTATATAGCATTTTGGTTTATTAAGGCACAATCTGTGTTAGTTGGGTAACCTATGCTGATAAGGACATCATGAAAGTTTTCATACCATACACGGGAAGACTGCTTGAGGCCATAAATTGCCTTTTTTAGTCTGCATACCTTACTTGAACTATCAGAAATTTTAAAACCTTCAGGCTGTTTCATGTATATAACCTCAGACAAATCCCCATTCAAAAAAGCTGTCATTATATCGTAATGACAGATTTTCAGATCAAGTTTCACAGAAAGAGCAATTAATAACCTAGACGTACTAAATCTAACAACTGGTGAAAAAGTTTCATCATAATCTATACCTGAACGTTGTGTGAATCCTTTCGCAACAAGTCTTGCTCGATAACGGATACTGCCATCACTGTCTCGTTTCTTCCGAAACACCCATTTACAGTCCACGATATTTGCACCATGTGGAGCGTCAACAACATCCCATGCCTTGTTGTCGATGAATGATTGATGTTCTTCCATCATGGCTGCTCTCGACTGTTGTCTCTCGGTTCCTGCCAAAGCCTCTTCTACCGTAAGTGGAATACTGTCACCTTCCACACAATCTGCGACACAGGAGTAGGTCACATAATCTTCGAAAACTTTGGGTTTTGGGAGTCTACTGGACTGCCTACATGCTACCCTCGGAGAGTCGACTTCCTCAGAGCTAATTTCGAAATCACTGTCTGATTGGCCATCATGAGGATTGTTAGATGATTCATTACAAGAATCATCAACAGACAAATCTTCGGAAGTATCCCCCACTGCAACTTGTAACTCTGGCTTGTCTAGGACAATGTCGTTTTTTCTTACGTCTTCGATAATAATCACATCACGACTGGACACCACTTTCTTGGTTACTGGATTGTAGCACCTATATCCCTTAGTATGCTCGCCATATCCAACAAGAATATGTTTGATGGCCTTTTGATCCAACTTCTTCCTGTTTACTTTCGGAATATGAAGCATAGCAGTGCTGCCAAAGATTCTTAAGTGACGAAGATTAGGCTTCTTACCAGTCCAAAGCTCAAAAGATGTCTTGGAAATACCTGCAGACATGGAACGGTTCTTGAGATAACATGCAGTATTGCAAGCTTCTGCCCATAAAAACTTGCTAACGTCAGCATCAAATATCATACACTTCGCCTTTTCCACCAAAGTACGGTTGAAGCGTTCGGCCATGCCATTTTGCTCTGGGGTATGGCTATTTGTTTTTTGATGCACTATTCCATGCTGTTTGAGATAACTCTCAAATCGGAAACTGCTATATTCTCCACCGTTGTCAGTACGTAGTGACATGATATGCTTGTTCCGCTGCTTTTCCACCATTGCTCTGAATTCCTTGAACCTGTCTAGTACCTCATCTTTTGTCTTCAGAAAATGAACAAAACACATTCTGCTGTAGTCATCGATGAAGGTTACAAAGTACTTGGCCCCACCCAATGATGTAGTCTCCATTGGGCCACAAATTTCGCTATGGATCAAATCCAATAAATCATCAGCCCTGCTTCCCTTAATTGCGAAAGGCAAGCGACTTTGTTTGCCTTGACAACACACTTCACAATTTTCTAGCTTCGAATCAGCACGATCCTTCAGATGAAAACCGTCTACCAACTGGCTCATTTTATTCATGTACGAGCTATTCAAATGACCCAAACGACGATGCCAAGTTTCACTGCTCACTTCTCCAGCCAAAAGGACTGCATGTTCTGGACATTTTATATTCAGCTTGTAGACGTTATTCTCCAATATTGCGGTGGCCACTAGCACATTTTGAGGGTTAAAAATCTTGCAACTTTTCTCATCAAATGTGACTTTGTTCCCATTATTTATAAGTTGAGAAACTGATAAAAGATTTGTGGTTAGATCTGGCACATACTGCACATTTTTGAGAAGAACTTCATGGTTTTGTGATCCTACGATAGTTGTGATTTCAAGGTTACCTGCACATTTGACTGGAACCTTGGATTTGTTCGCAACAACAATCTCAGTTAAATCTGGATCCCGTACATTTCTTAACCAATCCTTTCTAGTGGTTAAATGTATACTTGCGCCACTATCGACATACCAGTCACTATCTTTGAATTGTCCCATTGTGAAAACTGCACTAAATCCACCATCAGGCTTCTTTTGTGGACATTTCGACATGTAATGTCCCGATTGTTTACATCTAAAGCAGATAATATTGCTTTTGTCATTCTCAGCTGATTTATTTGAATTCCCTCCGCCACTGCCATAGTCCCTGCGATTATTCTTCGGCTTGAACTTGTTATACTTGGTTTTAGGATTCGCTATAAATGCCCCGCTGCTGCTTGCACAATCTGTTTGCATGTCTAATAGTTTTGTCTTAATTGAGTCAGAGGTTATCTTAATGCCGGAATGTTCTATGCCCATTATCATCGGAGAATACTTTTCGGGTAGTCCCGCCAGCAATAAAGATCCGACCCACTCTTCGTCAATTTTGAAACCCGTTCTACGGAGTTTCTGCGATGTTTCCACTACTTGGTTGATATAGGATTCCATAGACTCATGGTTTTCTAACCTTGCTGATATCAGTGTTCGTAACAGCCCTATCTTTCTGGTATATCCACTATCGTCATATAGCCTTTCAAGACAGTTCCATGCTTCCGCTGCTGTCTTTGCCTCCTTAACGTGCGAATACAAAGGTGGATCGATTGACAAGACCAATTTTGCTTTTGCCTTTGCATCCAGAGTGGTATCCTGTTCACTGCCATCAATGCACTTGTTGAGACCTTCAAGCACTAGTGCATTCTCAATAGCAAACGCCCATTCGTCGTAATTTTCACGACCCTGCAATTTCGGCACGCTGGTCAGATAATTCACGGCCATTTTTAACTTTAGTCTAAACCGCTACACGCACTGTATTTTCTAATTATCGCACTCACGATCAAGTCCACCGAATCGCGATATTACTTGATTATGCCAGGCACGAATTCTGGGCCCATAACCTGAAGAATTTAGCAGATAATCAAGAATTCTAATTAATAGATACACGTGTTGATTTGGATCAGACATCTATTTTTTATCCAACTTAAAATCTTAAAAACAAACTACATTAACACACTTCAACTGTCAGAAAATGTCTTCAATCAATACCAACTTATCAATACGAACCTAAACTTAAATATATATATTAAAGGTTGCCAAGTCTCCTATTTAACTAGTGAAGTGGGTATGTTTTGATTATAAAAATTAACAAATATTATAAACGTGATTATTCTATTATAGTCTACTCAGCATATCAAAATGAGCACTTATTTTAGACTCACATTGTAAAATGTATAGAATATGATGACGTATGATATCACAACAATAATTGAATACCACAATTATTATGAAGGTATTTTTTAAATTTTCCATTATTTTTTGAAAATTATCAATATGAAATAGTCGAGGAAAAAAGTCAACAACTTCAAACTGTATTGCTTGTTGAAAATTTACTTAAATCAGCTTGAAGGGCCTTTAAACCCATTATTGAGAAACTCATAACACGATGGAAGGCTTTGGTTTAATCTCGAATTTGAAAGACGCCACGGCACTGGTAGAAAAATTTGACTTACCTCCGGAAACATAATTCGGGGTTAGGTTTCTCCGATTTTCCACACACAAGACACTTTCCACCCATATCGGTCAAAACAGATTACTCACTTGCGAAAAAGACAGCTAAACACTCAAAAATCAGTTGAAAACTCAAAAAAACCACACTAAAGGTTTGTTCGTAGAACAATCACAAATCGATCAGCGATGTCTATCTCGAACGTCAAACGTCAGAGTTAGCGGTAACGGCGAACGGCGAGTTTATAAATCCCACTTTAGAAAAATTCGGGATTCGATTCTGTTCTCGAGGTTAAAATTCAATGTCAAACGCTTGACATATTAGGGAGTCTTTGAAGCTCTTATTTGACCCGTTATTAACGTTGCCGGTTATTCTGAGCTTGCGCAGATGTCTGGAAATAACCGAATCGGTTATTAACCGATAACGTGTTACGTTATCTACGGAGCCTTAACGTTCGCTTAATAACCGTCGGTTATTTTCTCCTGTTGTCATATTGATATACAGTATTATTTGATTATTACATAGAAATAGTGAAACAAACAAAGTCACAATTTGAATTGTTCAAAATTACTACAGTTGAACTGGAATTGTATGATTCTTGTCTTTTTATTAAATATCCAACAGAAACTGATCCTATGTTTTACAGCTTGGCAACAGTGTAATTGATGTTGATGGAGATCAGCTGTTTATCATTCCAGTCGGTGTTTTGCCCATGATACTCGTGGTTTTGTCTGAGTTACTCATTGAACTCGATAACGGTAGTATCGAGTTCAATGGAGTTACTGAGTTACATTTAATTTAACCTCGAAGTGGAAGTGACAGATTTCCGCTTGTCAAACAAGAATTATGTACTACCACCACATTGAATTTGGCGTAAAAGTAACTTTGAACACAAATTCAATGTAGATGGTAGCATATTATTATGATTCCCGTTTGACGTGAAATAAGATGTAAACCTTACATTTGGTAGTCTGAATCTGGTCCTATTTGGACCAAAATATCTTCCATATTTCATAATTCGTGCTGCTCTGCTAGGAATTCGGCGAAAATATCACAAAATCAAAACATCAAACACCAAAGACACAACAAAGATCACTCTGATAACAGATGACATGGTGATGACACAACGTCCTTAGATCATATATACTAACGTGGATACCTCAACCCCATAAGAACTGAGCTACGACTATGGCCCCGACATCTCGCCATACGTTTTTCTCTCTGTTTTCTTCTATCACATTTTAACGGCATAGCACTATCTTCGTGCTGTGCCCGTGTCTGTTACCTACGTTCAGATCTTTCGTGAGCTGTGCGACGTTGCCCAAGATATAAATTTGTATTTAATCCCTATCATTTTGAATAATTTGATGCAATATCAAATCCGAAATTCAAATTTTCCACTGATCACAAAAATGTAAATATTTAAGGTAGGTTTGGTTTTAACAATAGAACTACAAGTCCAAGAGTTTATGCTAGTGAAAATGTGCCTATTCTGTCTTTCAAGAAAAAGTTTCTGTTAGACGTGGCAACCATGCTGACGTCAAAACGAATGTCTGGTTTACATTCAATTCCACTTCGGAGTGGAACTGTCAAATTTCCGCTTGGCAAACAGGAATCATATGGTACCAGCTACATTGAATTTGATGTAATCGTGACTTTGAACAAAATACGATGTAGATGGTAGCATATGATTCTTGTTTGCCAAGCGGAAACTTGACAGTTCCAATTCGAAAACAAATTGAATGTAAACCTCACAAGCGAAAGCCAAGCCGAGCAGCCATTGTTGATTTCGTTTTTCGTTTTGGAGTTTGTGGTTTGTGTAAAGGTGTTTTTTGAGTTGTTGTGATTTTTGTGAAGCTTTTTTCTGATTTATCCAAAGGACTGTTATCAATAGACAGACATTTACAAAATACATTTTGTTTAAAAATGAATAAAAATACATGAGTATGAATAAAAAAAAATGTGTATGTATTTTTTATTCAAGGTTTAAATTTATGTTTCATGTCCATAATAATATGGGTATGGTTCTGATATTACTATTAAGTATAATAATTATGTGTACCAAATTATTGATAAAATCTTTTGTTCAATAATATGTGTATATATTGTCAAATAATAAATAAAGTTTTGATAGGTATAGTATTATTTCTTTACGGCCTTCTTTTGTTCTTTCCCATAATTTTTATATACCATTTCTGGACAATAAAACAAAATATAATACAAAATTTAAAATCAGAAACATTTTTTTTAATCAGTGATAATAATTCTTCCTTAAGTGCTACAGTTCACAATAATTTTGATCTAGAGTCAATTATTATGTCACACAAGCTTGAGTTTTTTGAGTCAACTAACCAAAATCTGTTATTTTGTGCCCATAGCCTGACGCACGTATCGATAGAAGGACTCGTAACAATATTGTCCAGCATTACACGTTATGTTCAAGCCACTGTGGTCTATATCGTTAAAATTATACAAAAAAAAACGGAAATTAACACACTACTTCAAATTTTGAGTCTCGATCTATCTACATATTATTCAATATGAAGCGACCACAAAAAATGAATCTTGATATTGATAAAGCCAACTGACGAAATCGAGATAAAAATATGCATTCTTATCTAAAAACGAAATACATACCAGCAAAAAATTCAGGGTACGTAATACTTTTTTTTAATTTAAAGTAGCACCCTATCTTGAAAATTATACTCAAGAACTTTTTCTCCTAACTTATTATAAGTAATCACATCCCTGATGTATCTCAGACTATAATTCAAACATCTTTTATATTATACTGTAAAAAGTTGATTTATGCAAGTATTGCATTTCAAAAAAGTTTTATTCACCTCAATATATAAACCAATCACCTACATTAGTAGATTTAGACATGGAATATGCATCATTTTGCGAAAAAAATACGAACATTTCATCCTTAGATCATAATATGATTTCATCATAACCAAATATCATTTTTAAACCATTCAAATATTCCGCCAAAGAACTCGTTGTTGATTCGTCACCTTGAGCTAGGTTCGAATATACACATATTGACATATGTGATGTTCGGTGTGACCGACGATTTGCAAATAAGAACGTTTGTCACATGACCGAACATCAGATTTGGATGTTCGAACGTAGCTTTGATCTCGGGCACAAGAGAGAGATGCAGTATAGAAGAAACCGTATCTTAAACAAAGACGGGTCAAAATAGAATGTCGTGGATATGTTGGAGCCATAGTCTGGTAGGTGTTGAGGCATCCACGTTAGTATATATGATCTAAGACAACGTCAAACGTAAAATACGAGTTTCAAAATGTTTTTTTTGTGTCCTCTCCGTTATTAATGTTATATTTTCTACGCATGCTTAGTATAGCGGGATACGTTAATAACGTTGAAATTAATAAGGGGTTCAAAAATTCCCTATCAACAAATGACGGTGATTTAGGAAATTTATTTTCATAACCATGGTGAAAATAACGGTCAAATCGTCCGTTCTTATGGACTTTGGTATTTTGTAGTGTTTCAATACATACTTTACTGACATGACCTTTTTTGTGACAGCTTCGACAAATGAGTTTACCAACTATACTCTACATTCTTGGGTTCCAGATGGTTATTATTTCCACAATGTGAGCAAAAATAGATTCGTGAAAATCAACACGAGATTAATTTATTGTTTTTGAATGTTGTTCTGTTCTATCACTGGTTCTTGAAATTTTGTTAATGCTTGATGTAGAGGGTGAATTATGGTTATGAATCTCTGTTTTGCATTTTTGAAGCTTCAATGGCTAATGCTGTTTGTAATGCTTGACTGAATGATATGTTGAATTTTTGTGAAATTTTTTCACGGATCTCATTGTCTGACGAACCTCAAATAAGTTGAGCTCTCAAAAGAGGGTCTATGATAGATCTGTTGCATGTAGCGCATTGGTGTCGGTCGCATTCTATTTTGAAATCACATGATTTCATGAGCTGTTTCAGAGAAGCAATATAACATTTAATGGTCTCACCATCAGATTCTGGTGTTCTTGATAAAAATTTATGTTGCTCTGTTTCTGCTTTAGGATATTCTTCAAATGCGTCAGATGTGTTCTTAGTAGGGACGTCAAATTTTCATATTATGATCTGGTGCTTGGTGATTCGGGAAGTGCTTCCCAAGCAATAAATAAGAACCATAACCTTGGCTTTATCGGTCTCTCTGTCATCTTTGATAAGTCCTCCTCAGTTTGAAAAATGAATGAATCTCCTTCGCTTCACTGGTGGAATTATTTTCTTGTTGCACAGTCATGTTTTCTAATAATTTGGTGATTATTTTGATGAGCGGAGTTAAACGTCTAAATGATTTCATTAAATCCTTGTCGCCAAATCATTGTATATTTGATAAATGCTTTATTTTTCATATGACATTCAAGTGAGTCTAGTAACAACTAACTAGGGTAAAATCTGACTATGTTAAGAAATACACTACACCCCGCTAACCAAAAAGTTTTGTATATTTTATCTCGAGAGAGAGAGAAAAGTATGAAAGTCTCATGCGATATCAGTCGCCTGAGTAAATGGGGTAGCGATGTGGCTGTGACTAGGCGATATTGAAGCAACTTACTAGCCGCACGGCAAAAATCGACCCGATGCTGACGCAGTTTTCTCAAATTTTAGGCGTTTTTTTTTGTTTTTGTTCATGTGTGTATACATTTGTTGCGAATTGCTAACAATCGAAGTTTGAAATGGTTATTTGAAATAAATTTTTCAAAGAAATTCTCAATTGAATATTCAGGTAAGCGATGAGTTTATCGATGACTAAAGAACCCGTATAACCAAAATATATATAACCTGTATCGGTTCTATATGAATATCTTTACTCTATAAAGATAATCTATATTCTTTCGGCACAGCGACGATGTGGGTTTTAATACAGTCTGGCTCCAGATAGAACAAAGGTTGTATTTATCGATTCGGTATAGCCACGATATAGCTTGGATATAGATTGAATACAGTTCAATTTATAGAATCGCTATGGCAGCTATACAGACCGACGATACGTTTTTACATGTTTCAAGTAAAAAATATTTAGATTATTTCAACGTCTTTATTTGTAAATCTTCAGTCTTTATTATAGCTTCATAGTTTTTACCCCTCTTTAAATCCATGTAAGCACATTTCTTCAACTTGATAATATTCTATTATATGTACCTATCTTGTTGGCCTCTGTCGGGAATCGAACCTGGAGCTCAGTAGCAGTGGTATAGAGCAGTGCAAGAGTGCGGCAGCTTAACTCACTCGGCTAACATCTCATGTGTTTAATTGTGGCTTTCACTCTATATTTTCGAGTCATAGATAAATAGGAAGATAGGATCACCTTTTACTTTGCACTTGATCAAAATCTAATGAATAATACCAAAAATTAAAAATAGATAACCCTCCCATCGCGTCGTTGGCATGATGTGCGACTTGATACGACTAGAGGATATCAAAGTCGTCGGGTAATATTAATTATATGATTAATTAAAAGGTATATATTGAATAAATTTGTTTTATTGAAACGTGCGTTCCAGTTTCACCCGATTCAAATGAAACCAATATCGATCATTTTGTAGAAAATGAAGTTCTCAGTATCTCCGGAACGCAAGTTATGTCTTTACCTATTTTAGGCCATCTGTCATGAAGATTCTGTACAGAAAACTTGAGATAATCTGTATTAATGCGTTTTTCTTTCTATTTGATATTATGCAGATGTAGGTACCGCAAAGTTAGAAACTAGATTTAATCGTAGATTTTGTAAAGAGTTAAATAACTCCTGAGTATAGAATACCTTTACTCATTTGTATAATATTATATAATTGACAGATTTTACAAAGAAAACATACATTATCAATTACACTAATTGTTTGTTGGGTAGAACTTTACCGCAACTATATTGATTTGATATCGGTAATATAACAGTACTTTATCTGTCCTATAAAGATCAAATCTATATTCTGTACAGGGAAAATATATATAGACCAAACTTTATATTTACTTTACCGTTTGAATGACGGATATATCTGTAAATATTATGTATAGTGATTCTATAAATATGATATATAGTTCATAACTTTATCGAAAAATCTTTATAGATTATAAACTAATCTATATAGTTAAAGAAAACCTGTATCGCTTGGTTATACGGGAATGACTTACTATTATTTGATCAAACGACATACTCTTTTAATCATCCAGCCATCACCGTTTTACCATTGACAAAGAGCCCTTATGCCAATCAAACAAACCTCAATCCGTGCTTGGAGCTATTATAGCATATCTGATGTAAAAAGACGCAAACGGCAAAACTTCAATAATTCATATAGGTATATTCGTGATATTATCGGGTAATAAAGGGTGTTGAGGTTTTTCCTCGTGTTTTTCTATAAAATAATTTTCCCCTGCAAAACAGAGGTTGATAACCTTCCTGATGGTTACTGGACTGTGACTGATTGTCAATAGGAATATAAAATTCTGTTCGGCAACAATTTACATTCATGTGAGGCTTTTAGAAGAGGACAAGGTAATCCAATAAATTGGTTGATTCATAAATTTGTCAGTTAGTTCTTGGGAAAGAGTACTTAACATACTTTTTTATATTGCAAAAAAAAGAGGCCACGTCTGAACTTATAAGTGGTGAACTTTTTTTAAGAAGAAGTTGCACATAGGAAAATCAGATATACAATAATTGCGGTGCAGCATGCGGATGCCTGGTCAAACCTGCACAAATATCATGGGAAAGATACTGAATGGCAAAGATGACGACGTCGACGACGATGGCGAAGACATGTACGACTTAACCACGGTAGTACCACTTCTACAACTGAGCAGAAATCTTTCGTCCAATGACTTCCTCGACGAATCGAGCGTTCCGGAAAGCGTAGAAAATGTACCATCAAAACCAAAAAAAAAAGAGTGGAAAACGCTGAGAGATAGGAGAACATAAAGTTTGATGTGGAATAGGCCTAAACTGGAAAAAACGTTGGTATTTTCACAAAAAAAAACAGCATTCCCACAGCGATTTTAAGATGTTATTTTTTAAAACCCCAGTGAAGCTCGACAAAAACACAATACTTTTGTGGATTTACTAAATTTTGCGAAAATTCTTGAGCATTATACAAAAAAAATACAAATGTCTTAGCCTTTCACAAAATAAATGTAAAATTACAAAGTCGTCTGTCATTTTTGAAATTCGAAATCACTCGATAATTGTTATTTCAAAAAAAACTTGCTTTTCCGCAACTTTTTTGTGTTAATTTATAATCTTTTCGAAAAAATTTCTTCAATAGTGTTAGTGAAATAATTGGTTTCTATACGGTGGAGTGGCGTAGGCAACAGAGCTTGTATGAAGTATGAACAAAAACTAATCGTTCTTCGAAACAGAAGTAAAACTGGTGTTATCTTGAGTGTTCTATCAGTTTCTTTGGTCAAAACATAAAAATAAAAGCGGAGCGTATTAAAAGAAAGTAAGTGCCATTGGTGAGGATGTTAAAGTCATGGAGCCTATCCTAATAATAGCTGGTGGGGGAATACAAATAAGTATTATGCTCAGTAGTTTTGTAGTGCATCCATGATTCACTGACAAATGAGTTCAGGTGTCCTGGCGATTTTTTTCAAAAAAATATTTCTCACAATGCTATCCATTTTTATCAAAAAACTACACAGAAAAAAGTTTTGTTTTGAATCCTTTTTTTAAACGTGAAAAAAGGTACCAAACAATGTTTTGAAAAATATTGTAAGGACACGTGAACTGATTGATGTAGTTCCTGAATGTTTTATTTTATTTTAGATGATGAAGGAGAGCAGACAGTTTTCATTTAAATGGAAAAAACCCTTCTTGTAAATGATACATAAAATTGTTGTGAAATTACATACTTATTTGCAAAATAAATTCACAAAATAGATGTGATTTTCCCAGGATTGTGTGAAACTGCAAAGTAAATTTAAGAATTATCCTGTGAAATCAAAAAAATATAACATTTGTGAATTTACAAATTCCAGTATTGCTAAATGAAATAACAAATTTGTTAAGTAATGTTACTAACAAAATCGGTGGCATCAAATAACCAACGATTTTGTTAGTAATTTTACTAAAGTATTTTTAGAGTGGCGCGCGCGTGGGAAAACCACAATAAAAAAAAACGCAGCAAAAACTCGATCTCCTGAGTGGTGTGAAAAAAGTTGACGACAATCTCATTCTAGGAAAACAAAATGAATGAATAATAACGAGATTCGCAAAAAATCATTTCCCGAGGTTTTCCACCTTTCACGCGCCATAATTTTTTTATTACTTTTTAAAACATAAATAGCTACTGGATAAGTTGTAAACAATCAAGTAAACACTTTGACATTTTTCTCCAGCCGTATAGAGTAAACAGCTACTTGAATGTCGCCTACAAAGAAGTACTCGGCAACATTTGCCCTAAAGTTCAAGTTTATTGCTCATTTTTGCAAAATTAAAATCATCAAAATAATATTTCCAAATTTTTTGACTTCGTCGCGTAATAACTTTTTTTCTATTCATTTTAACGAAAAAAGTTTTAGGGAAAAGTGATACACTATTTCATAACGAATACATAGATTAGATAAAAAGACTTCATCTTAATCGAGGTCTATATCGCATGAGTGTATACATTCACATTCACTATTTTCATCACCCATTTTGATCTATTTTATAAGATCCACACTGATTCTTCATTACAAATTTCCGTTTTTGTTTGTTTATCTTTATTATAAATTAGGTTAAGAAAAGATTGGTTTACAAAATACACGAAATAAGCTCCCCACCCTATTCTACACTACGCTACACTTGTCACACCTCCCCTTGACCTGTAGTAGCGAGTGCAGTAATGAGCAACCTACCCTGATATAACAAACACTCTACACTGTTTTTGGTCTAACAGCATAACAAACGTGTAGAAAAGTGTAGTTTTATGTGCACTAGTGGAGGATAACATACACACCTATTGTTAGATCACCGTGGAGATAAAATATGGTTCACACTTAACAATGAGAAGAGATTTCACTGTACCTACCTATATCAAAAGCCGTGGAATAACTTACCCTCAAACACGTTTCAAAATGGCCGACACTCGATGAAAAAGTCTTAGAACTCTGAAATACGGATATGTTATGACATTAAGATGACACACCGATGACAGGAACGTCAATAATGCAGCATGGGATCGATTCGGTTTAACGTTCGTGGATTTCCGATTTCCTAGTTACGGCGCAACCTTGACATATCAATCATGACCGATTGCACCAAACAATTCTGAGGATACTTAACGCTAAGGGACCCTTAACTTGACAATTTTGCATGCAAAACTGTCAAGTTAAGGGTTCCTTAGCGTTAAGTATCCTTAAAATGGGTTGGTGCAATCGGCCATTAACCCTGTGAACAACCCTTGTAAAATGCCAAACTGTCATAGTAACAGATCACTTTTGTCAAAATGACAAATCAGTCCAATCAGTCGTAAACACGAGGGTAGTTGTAGTTAGTCGTTTCTTCGGGACCAGTTTCTTGGTGAAACTCTTTCCCTATCATTCAGCTGGGTCACCATTATAGGTAGAAAATTTTAAATATAGTAGTTTTTTGTTGGAAAGAGGTAGAAGAAAAAAGAATAGCGGAATAATTAATCCGAAATGAAATTAAACACGAGGGTAAACATCAGAGCTGCTTTTTGGTTTTGGAACTGATTATTTCAGCTTAATCCAAATAATTTTAGAACAATTTGATGATTTCTCTCATATATTATCCAGTGATGCGAAGTGCAATTGGATTTTTGCGGCTAGTATGTGGGATATTTTTGTAAAAAAGAAAATGAAAGAGGTATTTAATAAGAAATACATATATTGCATCTCTTTTATATCAGATTGTTAAATATTAAAATATCATATCACTTAAACAAAACCCAGCGCAGATAGTATACAATAGACACCCCATTTGCTCAATAACTTTTGTTATACATGGTTTTAAACCAAAAGTCATCGAAGTAAACAAAGTACACGTGATCAGAGACAGCGTAACGATTTTGCAAATAAAATGTGTTGCTTTATTTCACCCTGGTCTAGTATTTTGGCATATTAGGACCAGGGTTCTCAAAAAATAACTGTTTTGAATGATGTGTGCGAATTCCAATGCTTTCCACTGTAGTACCGTGTGGTCATTATTATGTTGATACCATTTTAATTGGATGTAATTTAATTTGAAATATGGAAAGACGAACCAAACAACAAATTGTAAGGTACCTGAACAAGTTTTATGTCATAAGAAAAAAAAACAAAAGACGGTCGTTTTGACAAAGATACCAACACGAGTTCGGTTTTTTCAAATGGTCCTATTTTATTTTGATTCCAATGATATACAACACTTTATACCTAAAAAAAGGAGAAATTTCCTTTAAATTTGTTATTTTGATCTTTTTTCTAGCGTCTTAAAACTGTCAAATAAGACAGGTATCAGCTGTCAAATCTTACAGCGCAAGAATGCTCATAACTTTGAAACAACCCAACCGATTGACGCGATCTTGGTCTCATTTTGAAGAGGAGGTTCTCCTCTTCCACAATTTCTAGATTTCGAATGATTGCGATCAAAACAGACGATTGTATTCCGTATAATATGCGGACGGCGGACATTTTTTGAATTTTCTTGAAATTTTGAAATGCAAAGGTATACTGAAAATTGTAAGTCTGAATTCTCGACAAAATTCCGCACAACTTTCATGCATAACACCTGTTTCTGAACTTCGAAATTGTAAAGCTATACGCTTTTCTGTAATTTAATGTAAAATAGTGATACTATTCAAGACGCCCTCGTAAAGAAGATATTAACAAATTTTTGCGTTACCTAGGCATCACCCAGTCACTGTTTTATCCGAGAACAACCAATATTAGTTTGAAGAAGGGGGTTTTCATGTCGTATAGGGACAGATAAGGAAATGAGAAAAGTTGGCACCATGCATGCGGGATTTGAACCCATGACCTTCGTCATACACATTTCAAAGTGTATAGGTATTAGGAATTGAAAATTACAATGTTATATGGTTAAACTAAAACTATAGACAAGCAATGTCAAGAGGTAAATTTAAATATTTACACAATCACCCATCAAATAGAATAGTTTGTCCATAACTAAGTAAAAAATAAGAATACGCACATTTCCTACAAATCGTTTACGAGTGCACTTACTAACTAGAATTATTAAAAAGAACAATTTAACAACAACGGCAGATGTTATTATGGTGAAACTATGGGCAGAGAGCAACAGACGCATGACCGAACTTATTGTGAGGAAAACAAGTTGAAAAACCTCACTTGAATCATCTATTTTTTATACAATGTCAAGAACCGAAACTATGTTCTGAAAAGCTCAAATTTTGAAATGTCACAGCATCATTCTCCATCTTCATAAAAGATTGCCAATCTTTTATAGATGGGTCGATGTGTGACATCATTTAAATGTGTTGGTTAGGTTGGCAGTCAAGGGTGAATTCCCTATTTTGAAACGGTGAAAACGATCTGCCATATGTTATAGTGGGTCTTATCACTGTTCGATATAAGATGAGCTTCAAGTGTTTATCCGATTTGGACCTAGGACACAAAATTGGATATGAGCGCTGTCCCACCAAGAAGGCCTTTTGCAAAAGGTGAGAAGTATTTCGCAAAAATGACAATCGCGCGTCAATAATTACCCCAAGATGCTTTAGTTTGTTAACCATAGTTACTGGTTCATTATTGATTCGAATCGGCTGAATTATACGATTATTCGTAAATTTACGCGTCAGCACCAGACATTCACATTTTTTACTGTTAATGCCCAGTTTCCACTTGGAGTACCAAGGGACCAGGGCACTTTGACAGTAAGAATTTGAATGCTACGCACAGGTACCAGGACAACGCTCTACCAACTGAGCTACCAATGCCTATGAGCAAAGCCAGCCCAATGCAAACCATTCTCACTTCTAGGATGTAAGTTTTAAGGTTATGCTGAGCAACCTTCGGCGGTTACAATCCATTGGAGGTGTTATATGGGGGTAGGAAGAATCACACACATGTTCGAGGTTATTTAGGAGTCTTTTTCACCTTCAACCAAGATGCATCGTCGACATAATATAGCGACCTTAGCAGGTATCGGGGTTGACACCCTAACCATCGAAATTAAGCCAATAATGTAAATGTAAGGGAAGTTTCTTAGTCCAAATCATGTAAAGAAGGGGGTTTTCAGGGACAGATAGGAAAATGAGAAAAGTTGGCACCAGGCGGGATTTGAACCCACGACCTTCGTCATACCAGGACAACGCTCTACCAACTGAGCAACCAATGCCTATGAGCAAAGCCAGCCCAATGCAAACCATTCTCGTTTCTAGGATGTAATTCTGTGATGTAAGTTTCACCTTCGGCAGTTACAATCCATTGGAGGTGTTATATGGGGGTAGGAAGAATCACACACATGTTCGAGGATATTTAGGAGTCTTTTTCACCTTCAACCAAGAGTTTGGTTTTTCTCGGGCTTCATTTCAAACAAATTATATCCTGAATAGTAGGACTTTTTGCAATAAATAATTACAAAAAAGCGTTTAGCTGATTTATTTCGGGGGCTAAAAAAAAGTGTAATGCTTGAAAGATGTGCGAAATTCAGTCGACATTCCAGACGAACTCTTTTCACTATGCCTTTGTATTCAAAAAATTCTAGTTATTCTGAAAAATGTTCGTCGTCCGCATATTATATTGAATAAAATAGTCTCTACTAATCAAAATCATTTTAAATCCCAAAATTGTGGAAGAGGAGAACCTCCTCTTCAAAATGAGACCAAGATCGCGTCAATCGGTTGAGTTGTTTCAAAGTTATGAGCATTCTTGCGTCGTAATGTTTGACAGCTGATACCTGTGGAGGTAGAGGATTTAGTGAACTCACTGTACTGGTTGTTGGTCACTGCATATTAATTAACCTTGTTGTATGACTGATGGAATATAGACAGTATTGAACTGACATTTACCTGTGGTGTATCTTGTCTATAATCGAAATAGAATTAATTGATATAAAACGCAATATAACAATACCTGTCTTATTTGACATGCTAGAAAAAAAATCAAGATTACAAATTTGAAGGAAATTTCTCAAGGAATCGATAGGGGTACCCATTAATATTTGTTTCTATTTAAAAATCACAAATACAGCAATTTTGTGTTTTGATAGCACCATTGCGCCATCCTGTGGCTATTTTGTGAATTTCTAATATTATTTCCAGCATTTTCTCTATTCCATCTTAGCCTGTAATTTTTTTCCGCAAGTCTCTGAGATGCCTGGTTTCTGAGATCTGGCACCAAACTCACAACAAAATATAAAAATAGTGAGGAGGAGCATACTACAAAATTTTAATATTTTCACAAGCACCATTTTTACCTAAAAATGAAGGAGAATTACTTGCATAAACAGCATTTCTTGATAAACTAAATATCGCATTTTATGTATTGGGGGAGTTTTTGGGCTTGTGTTTTTATTTTTTGCATAGAATTTTTGCTACTGTTCATAATTTGGACCACTTGATTCACTGAAAACCCATCTTCAACATATTCCACAATTTTTGCTCTTTCAAGTTAAATTTATATTGAGCTGATCCCGGGATGGCTGGACTTTGGATGTTTTCGACTTTATTTGATAACTTTGTCAGATAGACAACGACAGCACAACTTACACATGAAAAACCTTTTTGTCCAATGGACAAATGCACACGACTGTACTTCCCAATACACGTATCACTTACATCACCTACATCACTCAATAAGTCCGTAGGATGATACATAGATGGCGTTGCTATGTGATAATCCATATGATTTGTAGGAAGTACCAACCTTAAAAAGATATCTGTCAAAATCTCATGACAATCCGACGATTAGTTTACAAGTTACAGAGGTTCAGGTGACGCTACTTTTGAGTTTAAAAAAAAATGAATTCAAAGCAATTTCGTGTGTTGATTTATCATTGCTTTTTGATTTGTAAAAATACCATCACAGCCAAAGCATAGCTTGATAAGTGTTATCCGGACTCTGCCCCATCGAGGCAAACGGTGGAGAAGTGGTTTGCTGATTTTAAACGTGGCCGTACAGACACTGACGATGCTGAACGCTCTGGAAGGCCAATTGAGGTGGTTACACCGGAAAAAATCGAAAAAGTCCACCGAATCGTTTTGGAAAACCGAAAAGTGAAATTGCGTGAGATAGCTGACACCTTGAAGATATCAGAAGGCAGTGTGCACACTATTTTGCATGAACATTATTTGTCCATGAGAAAGCTGTTCTCAAAGTGGATGCCGCGTTTGCTCACTGTGGACCAAAAACAACAACGTGTCAATGATTCTGAGAGCTGTTTGGAGCTGTTTAACCGGAATAAAAAGGACTTTTTGCGTCGGTATGTAACAATGGATGAAACATGGATCCACCAGTGTCCACCACCACACTCCAAAGTTAAATCGGCAGTCAGCTGAGTGGACTGCAGCCGGAGAACCACGTCCAAAGCGACCAAAATCGCAAAAGTCGGCTGGTAAGGTTATGGCGTCTGTATTTTGGGATGCACACGGAATTTTGTTCATCGACTATCTTGAGAAAGGAAAAAGAATCAATAGCGAATACTATATGGCATTATTAGTGCGTTTGAAGGAAGAAATTGCCAAAAAACTGCCCCACATGAAGAAGAAAAAAATTGGCAAATTGCACGAATTGGGCTTCGAATTGCTTCTGCACCCACCGTATTCTCCAGATTTGCCCCCCAGCGACTACTACCTGTTCGCAGACCTGAAAAAAATGCTCGCCGGAAAGAAATTTGTTTCGAATGAAGAGGTGATCGCTGAAACTGAAGCTTATTTTGAGACCAAAGACGAAGCATTTTACAAAAAAGGTGTTGAAATGCTAGAGCGGCGTTGGACTGATTGTATCACTCTTGAAGGAATGTATGTTGATGAATAAGATCGAATTTTGCCAAAAAAATGTGTTTTTCTTGGTTATCCTACGGACTTATTGAGTGATGTTAATTATCAATACTTGAGAAGTTCCATTTTAAATTTGTGTTTATTAATTATTAAGGATACAGTCATATACACTTCCGCCTTTGTTGGCTTTCTTTTTTTATCGCATCTATTTTCCATTAATTTGACACTTCACTACGTACATATTAATATTATGCATGAACCAACGTTCGTCTGGTTCGTCATTCGATATCAGTGAAGCATGGTGCATTGAAGTTTGGAATAATACAATTGCGACTTGAAAGTAAAGCTCTAGAAATATAGTTGAAGTGATTTTCACTAGAGCAAATATCGCTTTTCTGTAAGGACGATGTTTGAAACAGCATAAAAAGCATGAAATATATATGAGGATAAATTGGAAAATATTTCTTTTCTCTTATAAGAATCAGCTACATTTCGTTAAATATTCTCCTTAAAAATCTGAACAAAATCAGGATTTACCAGTGAAAAGTTAATTTTCTAATGATCATCAATTTCTGCGACACTGTGTAAACTCAAAATATTGCTGATTTGATGGGTGATGAAAATTTGTAGCTTAGACTGACAAAAATTAGTTGCCTCAAATAATGGCGCAAGTCTTTTGCTTTTGCATTACCGAGCTCGAGCCGTAGTCTTTTGAAGTTTCTGTTATACCATAGAGAAGGTTAGATTGTTCTTCTGGGAATCATAAGCGAGTGATTACCATTTCCTAGGTAGACTTTTTTGATCTCAATAACTTTTTCAAGTAGTGCAGTCATATTTTTTTTGTTGAAAGATTTCTGGAATATTATTAACTATTTGTTGGGAAACAATGAGATTATTAACGATAATTATTTGTTGGAATTTAATAATCCGTATTGTGATTAGGCTGTATGACACTGGACCAACCTATCCCACCAACATCAATAGGTAGGTATACAGTGTGATTCCTTACCTTTTCCCCCAACTTTTAAACCATTTTATGTACAAGAATGAAGTTTGTATCTCCAATGAATGAGCACGTACAATATTTCTCTATATACACAGTAGTGACAGCTGACAATGTAAAAAGGACAGTTGTTCGCCATTTTGAAAAAAAAACTAGTTTAAAATTGAAAAATTAGAACGTGACAGCGACTCCAAACTTCCAGGGTGTAATAAGGATGAAGATACCTTCAAAATGAGGAATCACTGGACACTCCTATAGTTTGATTTTTTTTTCCAAATGGCGTCAATTTGATTTTTTTTTTCAAAATGGCGTCCAACTGTTATTTTTGACATTTTCAGCTGTCACGACTATGTCAAAAATTGCGGATCGTCCTTATGGTGTCCCCAAATTCCGTTCTAATATATCAAACGGTTCAAAAATTAGATGGGGAATTGCACTGCGTATACATATTTAAATTCCGAAGAATAAAGACACGAAATTATTACTCCATGGTCTCGCAAAGTTTATAATACCTAATATAGTTTCAAACAAAACCTCAAACACTCAAAATCTGCATACAGTACAATTCTTCAATGTCCTCCCACCCCCTTCTAAATTTTGAACAGTTTTTTTGTACAGTGTGATGAATGGGACGTTTTCGAAAAAACGCTTGGAAACGTCGGTTGATATTTTGGTTGTACATTATTTCCAGCAAAAACATTCTATACAGGATGTGTCATGTAGCCGTGGCTAATACCAACTTTGTTATTTGAAATACAATACCCAGTATATTATTCAATTTTGAATTCTTTAGAAAATTCTTGGCATATTTCATGTACCTACTATTTCCTATACCTATCTTTAACTGTTTTTGTTCACGTGTTTTCAGATTTATTACAAACATTAATGTTACAAAAATAAAATTATTTCATAGAAGAAATACGCTAAAACTCACTCAAAAATCAATAAATACTTAGTAGTAATACTGTCTCTTGATAATTTAAAAAAAATAAAAAATGAAGTCTGATAACTACTGTTAAGTGGTAAGATGGTAAGACAATTTTTGAATATCTCCATATCAGTAGAAACACACGCTGAAATGGTTTTCACTCATTTGATCATTGTCAAGACTTAAATGGAAGATAGGAATTAACTGGATATGCTCTGTAGTTTTGTGGCGCATCCATGATTTACCTGTTTTTTTTGGGTATTTCGCCACACCCTATCAAAAAACAATCAAACTAGTGTTTATATACCGGATCTTCAATATTACCTAGAAAAAGTCTATCGGTAAACAATGAAACCTATCAATATCAAACGCTTCGGAAGCGAATCTGCTTCCGTCGTCAGTGGAACCCAAAAGAGGAACAATTAATTCAAATTCAAAAAAAATTGTCCGTTTTTTTGTGATTTCGCAGTAAAATTGGATTTTCTGTGTTTCGTTCGTATAAACTGACCAGATTGAAGGTGGATATATAAACTTGCCGTCCGCCGTTTGTCGTTGATGTTCGCCGGTGCCGCAAACGGTGCATCGATTGCCGTCGAAGAATTTAAAATTCTTTGTTAACCTTCTTTGACGTTATTTTGTTTCAGTTTAGTAAGTGTATAATTTGTGGATCTCACCGGTATGAGCTTGGGCTGCAGATATCCATTATTTATGTGAATAATAACTCAACTCGTTCAATTTTATCTCGGGTGGTGCTTCTGCGCTACTAAACTTTATCATACCGCCGCCCTTGGAATGACTGCGGTGAATTTCAAAAAGAAAATGGGACTAAGTATATATAATACTAATAGTGTCTTCACCAACAGTCTATTCATCATGAATTGGGAGAACGCACACTTTTACTACAATCGCGTTTCAAAATGGTCCCATTGGCTGTGTGTACACTGACTACACGGGTGATTCCATCCTTCCCTGGATGTAGAGCAGTGATTCTTGCAGTAGTCCACTTTGATGGAGGCTTGTTTTCATCCTTCAGCAGAACTAAAGCTCCTGATAGGTTTTGCTCGTCGGCCTTGAAGCGCCACTTGGATCGTTCATGAAGAGTGTGTAGGTACTGTTCGGACCATCTCCGCCAAAAATGTTGTAGCATGGACTGGAGCATCTGGTATCTGGTCAAACGGTTAGCAGTAATTGGTTGAAGGTCAACGTCAGGAACCATATTTGAAGGATGACCGACAAGGAAATGTCCAGGGGTTGAGGGTTCTAGGTCATTAGGATTGTTGCTCAGGGGTAGCAAGGGACGGGAATTCAAAATCGCCTCCACCTGAACCACAAAGGTCTAATATTTCTCGTAACTAAGGGGGTTTTCATCGAATAGTACTCTGCGCAAGTGGTACTTGAATGATTTCACTACTCCTTCCCATAAACCGCCAAAATGCGGGGAACGCGCTGGGTTAAAATGAAATTGATCCATGATGGCCTTAAGGTAAGATTGAAATACGGATGATTGATACAGTTTGTATATCTCTCGTAGTTCACTATCAGTCCCAACGAAATGTGTTCCGTTGTCGCAATACAAGTGCTGACATAAGGAAGTAAGGTCAGTGACCAGTTCCAGATGTACCGCCTTGGTAGCCAAACACACAAAAACGCATAAATATGCCTTGATGCAAACTCGATTTCTTAATTTTGAATTTTTGATCAAAAAGAAG
Source organism: Orchestes rusci (assembly GCA_958502075.1). Classification (NCBI taxonomy): domain Eukaryota; kingdom Metazoa; phylum Arthropoda; class Insecta; order Coleoptera; family Curculionidae; genus Orchestes; species Orchestes rusci. The sequence goes on along the minus strand of OY293305.1, from coordinate 52,662,238 downwards.
CCTGCATAATCCACGCCAGTGTGTAAGAAAGGTCTGGAGGGGTCAACTCTGGCTTGGTGAAGATCTACCATAAGTAGGGTTGCCACCCGTCCTTTTCTGAGGGCCAATGTCCTTTCTTCATTTTTTAGCTAAAAATGACCTTTTGGCGGGCTTTGCCGGCCAAAAGCCAGAACCGAGCAGTTCACTGGTAGGAATGATCGAACGTCGAGATGACCGGTCGACCGAATGTTGAGTTGTCTGAATCGAAAATGCTTTTATGTCTCGACAGGGTATCCTCAAGACTAGTAAAGCTGTGTCAAGTCAAGACTGTCAAGTGAAATGAAGTGTCAATGTTGTATGCTGTCGAAATTTGAAAAAAACATAACGCTCGTGTGTTTGTTCACAGTTTGCACTGGTTTGCAGAAAGTCTCGTTATTTCATGCTGTTTTCGCTTTACAAGGTTTATCAACTGAAAGTAGTGTAAAATGTATTTTTCGCCAATAGACAAAAGTTGTTTTCACACGACAACAAAACAATTGCTGTTGAGAGTTTTCATTTAAATTGGCACACCGCGTGAAGTCTCTTCCCGCGTTGCATTGGTCAGAAATTTACGAGGCAACGTGCTTTTTACAAATTTGTTTGTTGCAAGAAGATGTTAATGTCCGGTATCCGAGAAGTCGCTGGTGGATACTATAGAACGGAACTTCCCCTACCAGAAATGAGGGAAAATTAATTATAAAGGAGGGGAAATACAATCACAAAATTTTTCGCCTGCGGCGTCCTTTTCTGAGCTATTGAGAAGGTGGCAACCCTAACCATAAGTGTACTTGAAGTCTCGGGCTTAAGTCTATTGGCGATTCAAAAAGTCAGCGAAGCGGCCTCTGGCGTTTTGTGCTCGAACTTTCGAGAGCGTGATAGACATCAGCTGTCTCCATGCTGTTTCTATTGGGATCTTGATAACTTGAAGATATATTTCCGATTTTGTTATTATTTATGCAAAGATTTTGATAAACCACGTTGGTAAATGATTATAGTGTGCTAATTGAATGGTATTTCTCGGGTTTTGTTATAATTGTTGGAATCATAAACTTATCGGCAAGTGTAGTGGCTTTTAGCCAAGAAAATAGACGATTATAGTGCATAGATCAAAGTAATCTACTCTTATTAAATGTATATGTTACAGTAAATGTTAGGAATTCAGTGAAAGCTAGCTTTTACTAGTTGATGCTAGCAATTACTTGTACCGTTAGGAAATGTTAAATTTTGAAGAATATTGTACACTTTCACTTGTGAATGTTGGAGAAACTTTATCAAATCAACTTTTACTGAAAGCAGTTAGGAAAAGTTCTCTTTAAAACTTATTTCCGCCATTTAACTAACTCAAGGTGCACGGGGCACTAAATGATGTCGCTCACGCGACATCAAAATTTTTGCCAAACCCAAACTAACCCAAACAAACCCAGACTAACCCCTACTGAGAATAATTAAAAAATTTCTATAATACGGTATCTGAACAATGTTCACATTGTACACCTGCGATTCATAACTCTCGTATTTTCCAGAGCGTCTAATCTGTCGGCGAATTCCAACTCGGACCAAAAAGGATATTTGTAATGACGATAATAATTTTCAGTTTAACAGCTTTCACTAGAAAAGTTACGTGAATGCTAACAACTACTAGTAAAAGTATGATGAAGTCGATCGAATTCAACTTTCACTAGCTAAATGTTTCCAAATCAGGAAAAGCTTACTTCTCCTAGTAACAGTTAGCTTTTACTGATTACCAGGTTTTACTGTGACATATATATTTCATTGATTGAAAGATCTCACCGATATTGGTGATAAAAATCATCATCAACAATGGAAGATCATACGTATGTTCGCCGATATCCGAAGAAACTTCGTAATAGGCAAAGTTGTCGCGTACCTCACTGCAATGAGAAGACAATCCTCTGCATAATTTTTCGAAGGACCCACGTCGTAAAAAAACTTGGTCGAATCCCGACACACACTAACTTTTCCACAGCTAATCTTCCTTCACGAAGAGGCCGGTCAAATCCATTCAGAGCGTCCAATAAATGTTCCAGTTCATTAGAGGCGCTATTTTTCAATTGACAACACTCTGCCGATACGAAACACTCGACTGATACGAACAACAAATATAAATTCACGCGCGAAAACCTAATTCGGGCTATGAATAAAATGCAGTTGTCACGCTCTCGAAAGTTCTCGCGCGTTCCGCTGTGGCGCTGCTTGTGCTGTTTGAATCGCCAATAGCAAACCACGCATTTACGAATAACAACCTTAACAGCGGATTTGCCATGTATAGGCCAAAATGTTTGCCTTATGAAAGACAGGGTGGATTGAACTCCTGGATGGAAGTTTCTTTGGTGTTCATAGATTATAATCAAACGAGTAAAAGGATGGTTTTGGGGCAGAAACACAGGATGCTTGCTTTGGTACTCAAGGGCAGAGTTTTCACGTCGTCCACCAACTCTGATTACTCCGCGATCATCGAGAAAGGGGATTATTTCAACGTACTTTGAGACCTCATACCATTTCTTGACTCAAGGTCTCTTATGTCACCAGTTCTGAAGAAGTCAGAAGACCTATTTGACGAAAAGTCCTTTGTTTTTTTGAGTTTTGAATGAATCGGATACAATAGGCGTTGACATTATTCAATTTATTAAAATTGGAAAACTTGTCAGATATGCAGTTTCATGACATACAGTAGGTGAAACAAGAACTATAGATTTGGAGTTGATTTCTAAATCTTCAGGATCAAATTTTCTGCGATGAAAATTAGAAATATGGGTTTCGCTAGGCCAGAATTCTGTGGGTCTTGATAGAAACGTTGATCCATGCTACCATAGGGAACTATCTTTCAGGTCTTGGGGACTGATGCCCCTGGAAATAATATCAGTGGGATTCTCCGCCGAAGATACGTGGTACCAATCGTTAACATTAGTAAGTTGTTGGATCTCAGATACCCTGTTACATACATAAGTTTTTGATTGGCGAGGTTCTAGGGAAAGCCAACAAGGAACGATGGAAGAATCGGTGTAGACATTAATTTTGTCTGGATTGCAATTATTTAAAGCAATCATTGCCTTGTTCATTAATCTCGCTAAGACTAAAGCTCCGCAAACCTCAAGATGAGGTAAGGTTATCGCCTTTATTGGAGCTACGCGATTTTTTGCGCATAAAAGGTTTACAGCAATATTTCCAAATGAGTCAATCGAACGTGAATAGATGGATGCGCCAAAAGCATCTATTGATGAATCGCTAAAACCATGGATTTCGAAAAAAATATCATTTTTAATGGTGACCTCTCTAGGTATTGTGAAATAATCAACTATATAGAGATAAATGGTTGGTGAAATTTTTCCAAATTCGATAAATATCGATAGGAACAGGTTCGTCCCATTCTGTTTTGAGAATCCATAGTTTTTGAAGAAGTAGTTTCTTTTTGGGATTGAAGTACGTAACTTTCGTGAGGATTATCATGTCGATCGATTAGAGACTTTAATGATATAGCGAGTAGCTGAATGTGCTGAACTGGCCATGCCATAGGTGTCAGTATTAAGCTTGAAATGCGGAAGTTTTCCATCGGGTTGGTCGCGCCATATGATGCGCTGAAGATTGCGCTGGCTGGGATCCACTAGAATTTGCCGGTACATTTCAGCAATATCACCAACATGAACAAAATTGTGTTTACGAAATTTTTGAATTATGGAAAATAGGTCATTTTGATCATTAGGTCCGACCAAGAGGACATCATCAAGAGATACTCCGGTACTTGAGTTGCAAGAGGCATCGAAAACTACCCGCAATCGAGTGGTTGTGCCATCAAGTTTCTCAACGCAGTGATGTGGGAGATAGTAGTTTGGATATACGGAATCGGTTGGTTGGTCAGGATCCACTCCGGCCATGTGACCCAAGGATATTCGTTAATGAAATCAGTGTAGGCATTTTTAATTTCAGGGCTTTTGCTTAATTTCCGCTCTAGGGAAAAAACCGGTTCAAAGCAGGTTGAAAAGAGTCACCTAGCTCAAAAACAGTGGGTTTAAATGGAAGCTCTACTATAAATCTGCCTGTTGAGTAAACACGAGTGGTGGCTTGAAAATGTTTTTCGTATTCAAGTTCTTCCTTAGAAAGGGTTTGCAAAGCATGGTTTGAACTTTATGTAAAAGGTAGTGATGTTTACCTTGACATTTTCTGCAGGTTTGGATTGAGTGACATTCAACATTTCGGTGCCCTGGTCGCAAACAGTTGGTACATAGGTTGGCCTTTTTTTTTTTCAAAAAATGTGCTCGATACTGGTAAATCTAGGAATTTCTTGCAGGAGTAAATGGAATGTCTATCTTTGCAGATTGGACAAGGTGCATTAGAAATATGGAAAATCAAGGTTTTGCGTTCAATAGGCTTCTCAATTTTAAACTGTTGTCTTTTGATATTTAATTTAAAGTCAAGGCAGAAAACGGCAGCGTTGCGACAAAAACTTCAAGAAATCTTGTGTTGTAGGTTTGTGGACCATTGACCTACAGGCTCATTAGGCTTCTGCAATGATTTAAAATGGTTTTGAAATAAGTCTAGGAATTTTCTTAACTGAACATGAGAACGTGAGAGCGTCACGATGAGCTCACATATCACTCAAAATATATAGGAAACTTGAATGAAAGCCAATGTAAATAAAGTTTTAGGCAACTAGTTAATCAAGTCGGATTTATTTAGAGGACTACCCGTTGGATGGCGCTAGAGACGGAGGTTTTCCTCAACAATGGTTGCCATAAATAACCAATCCCTAACCCTAAACGTCATTGTCATTTCACGTGTAATTTGAATTTTGTGCGGCAGGTTTCTAATTTTTAGTACCTAGATCATTTTGAAATTTGTGTTTTAACCTTGGATTGGACTATAATGTAAGCTTATCGTGAGTTCTCTGAAAAATGTATCGTCCTCTGGATGTGTGGATATTTTCAACAAAACACATCCTTTCTAATAACAGTTAACATGTTAAAAATCCGATTTTGATCAACAAAACTGAAGCACAACTGGGCATACAAGTCCTATAAATTTTGTGGTTTGCATTTTATATACTTAACATTCGAAATTTAATTTAAATATTGATTCACATGGCTTATCAAAAGTTATAAACTGGAAAATATGCATAAGCTGTATTTGTCCAGGAGATAGCTTTTAGACATTATAAAATGAACGTTTTTAAAAAATAGTTATGCATTTTTTCAGAATAACTTTTGATATACCATGTGATAAATATTTGAATTATAACTTCGAACGTGTTATAAACCCTATTTTATCCAATAGATGGCTCCACCGTATGCAATAAAAACAGATTTCTTTACGTTTTTGAGAAAAAAAATCAAAAGTACGAGGACTACCCGTTGTAGGGCGCTGGCGTATTTTATTTCAGACTATTGTATGGGAGTTTCCTATATATTTTGAGTGATATGTGGATGAGCTACGAGTTTATTATACATATCTATGTGCTCCTTTGAATGAGCTTCTTGAGTTTCATCCGTATTAGCAATAATGCTGCTCAGCTTTTTAGGTTTAGGCATTTTGGTTATTTATGGGTTGGGTAGTAGGATAATGACAATGAGGCTTTTACTATAGTCAAGTAATAAATAGAGATCAAGAAGACTGGTTAAAAAACGCGAAAAAATGGTTCAGATGGTTTGAATTTTAAATATTATACGACCTTGCTCCTTTGGATGTACGAGTTATGTATATTGTGATTCCAGTTCCAAATCACACAGCAATGCCGCTTGTTCTCACTTCTTGCGGGTCAGGTTGGCTTTTTCGGACTTTTCAGCCACGCTCTTCTATCCGGTTACACGAAGGACCATGTATAATTTGTGGATCTCGCCGGTATGAGCTTTGGCTGCAGATATCCACTATTTATGTGAATAATAACTCAACTCGTTCAATTTTACAACGGAGAGCTTTTTATTAGACTTTTGATTAGATTACAATATATCAAAACATTACATAGCAACAGAAACTTGTTATTTTGGCAGCCTTCGTTTTTCATCCAATTTAGTGGTAATGTTTGGTATTTCGGGTCGTGCTTCTGCGCTACTAAACTTTATCAGTAAGACTTGGTGACTGACTCAAGTATATTTTGGCACAAATCTCAAATCAAATCAATCAAATCAAAATAAGCTTTATTGTGTAAAATACGAAGTATTCATTCACAAAGCAGAAATCATCAACAATAATTATTATCAAATACGCCATAATTCAAAAAATAATAATATTGAATAAATATAATATCACACAGCACAAACGAGTAAGCGCAAACAACAATATCGATAACCGGTAAAAAAATAATCGGAACCAGTCCGAAAGTAAAAAAAAATACACATAAAAATGGGTAGAATATTCAAGATCGGAAAATTAACACTGCGCATAGACACAAGTATCAAAGATATCTTCGAAGTATTCGGAGACATTGAGTGGTATGAATAAAAACGAAGTAAATGCTTATACTCCAAATTTAAGCATCTTCTTCTAAGTATCTGCTTAATCATGGAGCATTTGTTCAGTTCCGGTAGTATATACTTAACGTCGAAGCATCTACTATACTGTCTGAAGTATCTACTTCAAGCCCATAGTATATTCTTCAACAGGCTGTAGCATCTTCTCACTGCGTCCACTTAGTTTTTTTTTTAACGGCAGACTCGTGAAATTTTTGCTGATGTTTATAATATTTGAGATAAGGAATACAAAAATAACTTTAATTTAAACTGATTGACTGTAAACACCAAGTTTTGCGTTTCCCTGAGATAAAGCCTGACCGTTTAGTTGTATTGTTTTGCATATCAGTGAAATTGTTGAAGAATTGAAGTGGTAAACTGTATCCGAAGTTGGGTAAAAATGTCTTCAGATGAAGAGATGCCCTATGAAGAAGAGTCTCGAAATGAAAGATATACAATGAACATAATATTTGTTCTATTTCTTGCCGGATTTTGGAACCGTGTGAGCATCCATGGACTGAACAGCATATCCGAAATCGCCCATAAGTCAAAAGACAAACCCACTCTTTCTTGATTGTCATACATAACAGGATAAGGGGAAGAATTGTACCATATTTTAGAGTGATGGACATATCCAAGCCATGTCACAAGTGGCTTGTACATTTATTTAGGCAACGTTTCTATTCGTCACCATGTGCAGAGTTTTAAAATTTTTACGTGAGTGCAGTTAATCGCACCAATAACATCAGGTACTGTATGGAGTACTGCCCAATGATCTTTTGCCCTGTTCAAACTACCGCCCGTATCAGGAAATTTCATCCAATATTTTTTCTTGCGGCAAATTGCATGTGAGTGTGAGACTAGTATTTTCTCAACTTCATTTCAAGACTCTCACTTCATTTTTGATATACATTGCTTTGGTTTTTCTATTCAAACATACCCGAGGTCCATAAAAACATTTCTATTTGTTGAATGTGTTCAAGCACATCGCCCCTGGATTCGTTTACTTCTGTACGAAATGTTTAGGGTAGATAAGATACGTTTTCCCTATTGAACCAAAAAAAGGAACTAGAACATGACTGCCAAGTTATACCTAACTTCAGCTACTTATCGGAACATTGGATGATACAAATCATCATCATTGATATGTTGTCTTACATTGTATATTTTTCTTTTGCGTATTCCATCCATTTCAAACAAAAAAATAATCGTAGCATGCTCAGTGAAGCTGCTCTTACATCAACTTCACCAAAGTAAAGCAAATACTACAATTTCTTCTTCAAATCGAAGTTTCTACTGTAAGAATTCGATTCTTCAAGTTGTAGTAAATACTCAAATGGTGCTACTCGGTGAAGTAGCGTCGGGAAAATTTACCTTTGGAGAATCTACTACGTAGACAATACTAATACTTTTAGTATCAGCATTTACTTCGTTTTTATTCATACCACTCAATGAGTGGTATGAATATAATGAGCTTTATCTCTCAAAATTATGTGAACTCTCCTCTTGAATATGTGGAGTGCTCCAGAGGATCTGATGTTAGCAGGAAGTGATTGAACATTTTAATGCTTTCGTACATGACTGAATTTTTGGTCAGAGTAGTCTTTAGTATAGGCAGAGGCAGATTTGTTTGTCCAGTGTTGTAAGCGTTGGTATGACGGTAACTCCTTTGATGTTTTTTGTAAATTAGGCAAACGGTTTCCAGGATAAATATACATGGTAAAGTGAGTATGCCATGTTTCACGAATAATGGCCTACATGACTCCCTTGACTTCACTCCATAGATGTACCTTATAGCTCGTTTTTGTTCCAGGCAAAGGTCTGAAAGGTCCATAGATTTACAATCAAATTTAAAGTTGAGCATACTGTTTTTTTTTTTTTTATATCTAGTGAAAGCACATTTGACTCACACCAATGCCTAACCAGTCTGAAGTCTCGAGTCACCATATCCAAAAGTACAGTTGGCTGCTGGTGAGACCACAAGATGACAGTGTCGTCTGCAGAGATGGTAACATTTTCCTGGATATTGATGGAGGCAAGGTCATTTATGTATAACAAAGATAGAATCGGTCATAATACAGACCCCTGAGGTACACCATGCCTCATACGTAAGTCACCAGAAATATTTCCTGCAGGGTCCTCAACTAGTTCACCAGCAATTATTGAAGGAAGAAACTGGTTAAGGAGATTACAGTCCATTGTCACTTGTGTTCTTCCTGAGGTGCCCCTCAGCTCATTGACGATTCTCCAGTTTTCCTTGGATTTGTTTGCAGCTTAGCAAATTCTATCTTCAAAATGTATCCGTTTAGCAGCTTTGATCACTTTTCTGTATAACTTTCTGTAGTTTATCCATTTCATAATATAAAAATATCAATTATGTGAACCAAAACCTAATTGAGCCATTTTCCTACGGCTTTAGCTATGAACGGCGGACGACAAAAGATGAACGATCACTAGCGGTGCGCCAACGGCAGACGGCATGATATAAATGTATGCAGACGCGTCTATATGTTTATCTCGAACATCAAACGCATATAGATGCGAAAAAAGTGACATTCTTGATAGTTAACCGACCAATAGGAATAATGATATTTGCATTTATGAACCCCACTACTCTCACAATAGTCACCTAGTACCCTGACCACAGCTTATTTGTTGGGTAAGCTGGGCCCTGACCACGATGAGTAATTCGGATCATTACAATCAATCACGGCAGCTGTGACAGCTGACTGCCAAATTATGATTGTGGTTTCGTCATGGAGGTAGAAAGGGGTCTCGATGAGTTTCGTGAATTTTATTTGGGCAATGACTTATAATATGTTGGTTGTTTTGGAATTAAATCATGATGGAGATACAGAAAACTTTTATTATTTGTCACCTCACTGTAACTAGCATCTGAATTTGGAAATATATTTAGGTACGGATAACAAATATATGATCTGCACGTTCGGAAATTTGGGTAAGACATCTGATACTGGAATCAGCTTTTACGAACCTTAACCTATCTGATCCAAGATAATACGATTGCCAAAAAAGCGTCTATTGATTATTTCAGCATTAGTTACCACGGCTCTGTACCAACCCTCCGTTTAGCGCCATTTTGAAAAAAAAAATTAAAAGAAAAGGAGTGTCGAGTGATAGCACATTTTAATCTTTGAAATGAGGTATCCCTCGAATCCTCTTTCATTTTGATTTTTTTTTCTAAATGGCGCCAAGCTATCATTTTTCATCCTTATAACACCCTGGACGTTTTAAGTCTCCTAATTATTCATCACTAAAACCAGTATTTTTCTGAAAATGGCTCCCAATTGATGTTCTGACATTCTCAGCGACATCTTTAGCTGTCACTACTCTTCGAGAAAAAACAATTTTTTTTTCGGCTACTGTGTTAGGAGTTGCAGACGGTGCTCTTATATTGCAATCTAATTCTTGTTCTTGTATAGTGGTTTGAAAGTTAGGGGTGGGGGGCATTGATGAAGGATTGCACTGTAGCCTAATCAGAATCTTTCTAAGTTTAATGCGATGTCCATATAATATATCTTATACCTATAGATCAGTTCTTTGAGTTCTTTAGTCTTACAGATTCAAATCAGGAACACAAATGAATCAGAAAAGTGTATTTTCCGTTGTTATAAAGAGACGCCGCATATACTATAAGACAGTGTTGCTATTTTGTTTCCATTGTTATTTTGTAAGTGTTTCATATTGATTTTAAAGTGCTGTTTTGTACGTTCTAGATCAAGCATCCTTTAAAACATTTTTATAAGATATTCTCTTAAGCCAATTCAGTCTTAAATACTTTTGTGAGTTGACTGTTTCATTAAAGATAGCTATATGATAATATATCAAATCTCAAATATAAATATTTTGTAACCATCTTATAAGTTCTTTCTAAAACAATAATGAACCAATAATACAACAAATTAGACTAAGAGAGTAATTCCTCTTATAAAATTGGTACTATGGTATGATATAAGAATTCAATTTCTTCCGTTTTATAAAAGATTTATTAAATGGTTTTGTAGAGAGCTATATTACATGATTATAACACTTTTTCGTCTCTGAGAGTATTTTGTCTCAACTAGCGTCACTAAATGATAAAATTGTACAGGGTGTCCCAACGATAGAGTAAAGTAGGTTTTATCATATAGTATATGAAAAATATCAATATCAATATGCGTCACAGGTTAGGGGTGTAAATAGCGCACATTCTGAAAATATTTGGAAACTTACAGGGTGCGTCACAAAAGTATGGCACGAAAAAGTATGATTTTTTTAAATGGAACCCCCTGTATATTAATTGATATTTCAATTCTTTCTTCAATTTGGAACAAAAATTGTGATACAACTAATGTTCCTAAATTCAACCGTTATCGAGATATCGCGTTATAAAAATGGCATTTTTGCAACTTTGACATGCTATAAAACTCAAACTATTCAAGTTAGAGGAAAATGGTTTGCACTTTCCTATCTTAACTTTTCAAGAGCTCTTCTGTCATTTGGATAGAAGGTAACGTCAACTGTCAACTTTTTTCGGCACATTTTGACATTTTTTCACAATAATGGATTTATCTCCTTGAATAACTACTAAAAAAAAAAAAAAAAAAAAACTTCAATAAAACTTATTAATGTATTTTCTTTCTGTACAATCCGGTCAGAATCTCTTTATCAATCTCTTTATTTATAAAAATACATCAAAGCGTATTTAGATAAATGGTGTCATATCGTACAATTCAAAGGATTAAAAAAGTTAAAACCATAGATCCTACATAGAGTCGTGTCGCATCATAGATAAAACATATTATTGTCGCATAATCATGAGAGTGGAAAGAGTGCTTACCATCGAGATAGAACCTCCATGGTGCTTACATATAGTTGCCAAGTGACAGTGACAGACTATTTCCAAACACTCTAGAAGGTTTTCCAAATCATTGAAGTAATGCATGGGTCCCGTATATTTGGAAAATGTGTGTATTTAGCGTACACAGAATCGAAGCTTTCTTCTGATGCTGGGAATATGTTGTTGATAGAGTAGAAATGATCAACTGTGGGTAATGTCAATAGTCATAGTCTTAGTCTGTCATATCTAGGTACAGGTTATCCCACAAAGAATGTGACATAAAGAGACAGCGGATTCCATACATAAAAATATTGCGATAGACTCCAACTTTTATTTTCCAAAAGTTGATATCAAAAGAGAAACAAGGTGTCAAAGTTGAATTCTAATTTTGATTTTATCAGATATTTTTTAATATAATCACTAAGAAAAAGTTATTCTCCATAAAAAGTTCTGCATGTCCAAAAATCCAAAGTACAATCATCAGATATACATTTTTTTCAGTCGTATACGAGGTTTGTCAAAAAATATGAATTTCGCTCAAGAGTAAAGTACTTTATTTATTTTTGACAATATCGAAAATTGTTATTAAAAAAAGTTGATCAGAACTGAATATGCAATATTATCCTACCACTTTATAATTTTCACTTTTTTTTTAATTTTAAAATTATGATTGAAGATTTAGCAATTGTGATCATCAAAAACGCAATAACCTTTTTGTTTCTAGATTTTGTCTAAAAATTTGGCGATTTGAACACGTGATGATGCATATTATTATGCATTTGATATTGCCAATAAGAAAATGCATACAAATAATCTTTTCAAAATAAATGGATGCAATACCATATTTGAAGATAGTTTCTGGTTCTCATCAACTTTTTTTCATAACAATTCTCGATATTGTCAAAAATAAAGGTACTATTTTATGATAAACCTCGTATACGAGTGAGGAAATTTGATATCTGATGATTCTTTTTTTTTTGATTTTAGAACATGCAGAACTTTTAATGAAGAATAACTTTTTTCCTAAAATTAATAATGAAAAAGTTGTCCATATGGTTCCAACTTAGTGACACGCACTGTATAATTCAGTTATTTTGATGAAATTTGGTATCAGATGATTGTTCTCTATCTATCTATCTATCTGTCTATCTATCTATATCTGGCAGTCTTTTCAAATTCATTTATCACAGTCTTTTCTCTTCCTCTGTAACAACTGTATTTTTGAGAGATCCAATATATTATTGCTTCTTTAGCTTTTCCGAGAAGTTTTAGATGGTTTCATGTTTCATGTATGATGTCTTATACCGATTGGCACATGTCTGTCTGAGTTTTCCTCGAAGTTTTCATAAGCTATCCAATGACATCAACTTTAGATCAATCGTCCATGGTGATTTATCAAACCTTCTACCTATTATAGAGATGAAAAAGTTGTTATGATGTTGATGCGTTGATGCTTGTAGTTGGAAAGCAAAAAAGAACAAGGTGTACACTTTCAAATTAGAATTGCACAATGCAATAGTATTGATATTGATGTTTTTTTTGTTTTTATTAAAGTATACAAAAGAAAATGGCTTGAAAATAAATAGTAGCTAGGTAATTATATTGTTCTCCTTTAGAATTTCCTTCTCCAATCTAATTTCTCTTGAAAGCCATAGAGAAATGGACGTCAAAACTGTGGCAATTCATTACGGTTAGGTAATCTAGAAATATAAGTAGAAGTCACAGAGATTGGTCCAAATTGCCGTGTGCGATCAATAAACAGTGTATTCTATAAAAATAAGGTGTATTGTTATCAACAGATTCACCACAAAAAGAATTCGACAAAGCAGCAGCAACAAACTCATTCATAGATAGCTTGCTTTAAGGCCAGAACAAAAATCAGAGACAGAATTTTGGAAAAGTAGAAGTCTATTTAGATAATTATTATTTTCAGTAACTACAAACTAGCGACCAAACACCGAAACAAAAAAATGCGGTATTTTTTTTGACCACACTGCCTGATTATGAAATGATTATTATTGTGACGTCGAACAGTACTGTTCAGAGAAATATATAGGATCGTGTCCGTCTGTGTCTGCAAAAAAATGTAGACTTTTTCCCAGAAATTTGAAAACTTCAAGAAATTATATAGGAAAAAAGTGTGGTTCATTCGAAATATTGACGGATGTACCACAGGGATGTACTAAAACTGAAATGATCTCGGAAATAATTATCTGAAACATATGGATAGGTACCTATTACGGAAATCCTTGCCAAATTTATTCGTAAAACACAAATACATTCTGGGTAATCAGAATATCAATTATGTAGTCAGGTAGTCTACCTATCCTAGAGCTTGGGTCACATAAGAAATATACCTACTGTAATTATTCAAAAGCAAACAATTTGAATTTTATGGAGACTAAAGTGATATTGGATTATAATAATGGTAAAGTGAACGATTAGACCAAGAAACATTGTGAAAGTAAGACGCGCAAGTTTCTTAGCAGCGAGGGAAGGAGCTTCCAAAATTCTCTAAAGCTAAAAACTCACACCGTAATTTAGATGAGTAGTACTAATGAATCAGTCAGTGTTGATTGTAGGGATGACAATGACTTGCGATAAGTGTGTGTGCAAAGGATCATTCGGGCGGACTATTTGTTTTATGGCCACCTACCAATAAAGTTGTATCAGCTGATTGCTCTCGGGGCTAACAAGGTTTATGTTCTTCACTAACTTCCAGCGCTCACACAAACCACTTCATTAATGGTTAGGTTTTTTTTACTGCTAGACTTTTAGCATGATTCCACTCATTCTGCTTTGATTGATTTCTACTCACCTGGGACAAGATACTTGAATAACCAGATGTTTTATGAAATTAAACTCACCTATGAACATACTCCAAATAAAAGAAAATCCTGTCATAAAATCTCTTCATCCTGAGGCACATCTATAACTAAACCAAAATCTAGCAATAAAAGGCTTTTATTACTATGAATAAGTGACGTATTTTGGGTCGCGTCCAATCTAAGGGAACCCCACTGCGTATAAAATGACTGCAGTCAAGTCGCTATAACCAGTCTCATTAGAATATAGTACAAACATTTTGCCAAAACACACGTTTGGCGAAAGTTTCCTGCATACCTTTAAGTAGCATGCATCACACGCAAAACTCTCCTGAGGTTTATAGGAGTTTTTCATTAGCCAGACAGTAGCAGTGATAAATGGAAGTACACTGAGGAATTTTTATTTTATCACGGCTTATTCATAAAATGCTTATTTCTTGAAAAAATAGACAATTTCAGCACCTATCAGTGAGCTAACAATTTTATACTAGATGGTACACATTGTACAGGGTTTTTCCTTATAATCTACCACCCCTTTAGAAACTCTATTTACAGAGACAAAAACATTTTTCAAATGAAAGTTTCATGATTTTTTCTAAAGATTTTTAAATAATTAAGCGAAAGGACAAATCACTATTGGAAACCAGAAAAATTTGGAAAGATTTTTTTTTTATTATTGGAATGCCTCAAAATAGACGCTCGTCCTTCTGAGGTTTGATTAAGGAGGCTAAAACAAATCGAAAGTTAAGCGTTGAAAATGTTCCGATTGTCCTTCGTTATCGGGAAGTGTATCCCCGATAATAGATTCCGGACAAGAATAATTTGAGTCAAATTGATATCCCTATAACTTTTTTATTTCTTGTCCGATTTTAGGGAAATTTGTACCAGAGTGTAGCCCTATATTATATTGAGATTTTGATCCTTGATTTTGGAAAAATACCGATGACTTGGTCATTATACAGGGAGGAACAGAAGCTACTTTTTTACCCTTAAGTCTTCAACACCCTGTGGAAAAATTGAGCATCAAAATCTAGCTCAATTATATTCTGTTGTGGAGTGCGATCTTTTCTCAACAAAATGTTTTTTTGGTCATGTCAATATCTGCTGCTTTAGAGAAGACGCAGATGTTTAAAGAAAATTTTTCGATATTTTATCAACAATTAATGAAACATTTAGATCAAGACCAAGACTTCTTGACATTCAAGATCAAGACCTAGACTATTTCTCGAGAGTCTCGTCTTGGTCTTGATCTTGAAAAGAAAAATCGACACAATATTTATCAAAATCTGCAAATGTCTCTATCTACTATCAATAAGTCTTTTAAGTAAATCAATTCTTCAAAAATGTATTATTGGAATTAATTTTTCAATTCACAGTAGAGTAGGTATAGACCAGAACATGCTACCAGATCATTTAACAAATATGCGAAAATTGGATCGCAATTTTTCAGTAGATTCCGTGAAAAATTAGGAGCTTCAAATTTAGCATCTGGATGTGTATTGTTTTACATCACAAAAAATGATCATAATAATCCATCTGATCAAACGATAACAATGTTCAATTTTTTTTATTGAACTCTGTAACAAGTTATAAATAAAGGTAACAAATTGCTTAAATCATCAAATAATGTACACCTCGATGTACACTAACTTGCACAAAATATGCGTACATAGACACTGAAAGCTTTTTCGTAAGCAGTGTAATAGGCAGTCCAAATATTTACATGCGTTGCAAATAAACTTTTTATTATTTTATCAAAAAATGAGAACGATATACAGGGTGTTTCATTGGTATTGCGAAAAAAATCAGTATTAGTTTCCCTGTCTAAAAATTAGACTGCATCATTGACTGCTTCCCTACTACTCCGCCTTTTGCTTCAAACTTGGCCAGTCGCTAAACTACTCACTATAAAAATAAGATGAACACGTATACGGAAATGCTTCATTACAGAGCTACAGGGTGTAGAAGTTTTATTTTTATTTTCGTTTGTTCTTAATAATATTTGAAGCAATGTCAACATTTTAGTAAAAAAATGTGTTAAGAGGTTATTTGTAGTGCGAAATTCGAATTTGATCATAGTATGGCTCTATATTGCAGAGGGCGCTACCTACAATTATTTTTCCAATTATTAATAACCATAACTTTTTTGGACGTACCTCTATTATATTTTTAAGCAACAGAATAGATTTATGAGAATTTTCTAGGCGAAAAAAGTATACTTGTTAAAAGTCGCTACAGGCAACCATTCTCGAGATATTCGGATTTGAATTAATAAATAATACATCTGATTTTGAAATAATGGAGGTGGTAAAGTTATAAAATATTTCGTATAATTTCTTCATATTTTTAGTCAAATGATAAAATTCAACTGATGAGTGATGTGGACAACAATTTATATTGGAATAACACCCAGTAGCTTTGTAACGGAGCATTTCCGCACACATATCTATAGGAAGTTTTCTTCTTATTCTCAACAAGGGAGACTCATCCTATTTTTTTTTAAATGCAGGACCTTGCTTGACCATAATCCATAATCTGATAGTTCTGCCTGAGTCTGAGCCTCCAGTTTCTTTGGAAGTTAATTTTTACCAATCGTCCCTAAACATTTGCCATCGAATCAAGATCTGATTATTTATTGAGGTAGTTCTTCTTACTGACCATAGGTCGCCAGTGTCGCCGTCGCCACTTAGGTTTCAAATATCAGATTTTCCATACGAAATCTTGTATTTAAACGCCGAGTTTAAGTATGAACGGAGAATACGGCTAGGCCCGTATTCCCCGTTCGTACTTGAACTCGTTTAAAATTTGACGGCGTTTAACCACAAGATTTCGTATGCACCGACGAAATTGGACACGTTAAAGTCGGTTAAACGCATTCAAAGTTGAACGCCCGGCTTGGAGCGTTCAAGGATTTAAATGGCTTCAATCGTGGGAAGATGCGTGCGTCTTGAGAAAATATATCGTGACATTAGTACCACCGAACATATTATTTATTATATAATGAATATTTGGTTCCGCTACCCAATTGTTTTTCTTATCATCTCACTGTGAGTGTGTTTATTTTATTTTTAACTAAGGAGTTTGAAGACGAATTACTTCTTGAAACCGATATTTTCGACCTAATAATGGTTCTTGCATGGATTTACATGAAAATAAAAAAAACTATAAGCGGGCGGACCATTTTTTATAATTCAATGAACGTTATGCCATTTTTCCGGAGATTTCGCTTTTTTCGTGTTATCTACAAAGTCATCAATGCCATGGCAAATATTTGTTGATAGATTAAAATACCATTTGCAATGATTGATGAAATAATTAAAGTACAAAATAGTCTTATTCAAATAATACCTATCACGTTTCCCGGTTTATTGTATTGAAATGATGGAGGAAAATCAACGACCTATTATTGGTATATTTTTTTCTGCCACTGCGGTAACCTGGTGGACTGTTGAATGTTGTGACGCACTCACGCATCTACATAATGGAGATATCTTTGAATAATGGAACTTCCATTGAAAGCGTGGTAAAAATAACAGAGAAGCACAATTCTTCATATTTAATTGAAAAGATTTTCTTGTTTTTGCACCATAAATCCAGGAGCATCAAGTTTGAGGCACCCCTCACATAGAACAGACATTATGGGAATCACATAGTGACTACATTACATAAATTCTCAATTACATTTGATACAATCGCAATTAAATTTGATCATTCTCAACTTCATATGATTTATTCGCAATTTCATTCAACTTCACCCAATTACATTAGATATAATATTCCCAATTTATTTTTAATCTTCCCAATTATATTTGATATATTCGCAATGTAAATTCGCAATTCTCAAATACATTTGCGATTTATTCCCAATGTAATGTTACTATTCTCAAAATCAAGTGACATATTCGCAATTACTTGTGGAAAAGGTGTAGATACGTCCAAATAGATCATTTCCAAGTACGTCACGAATCTCAGCTGATTCCTGAAAGTGACACATTAAAATCATTGTGACATATTCGAATATTCAAGGTTGAAGTGATGCCTGAGTTACATTCAATTTAATCTCGAAGTGGAACTGTCAAATTTCCGCTTCGCAAACGGGAATCATATGCTACCATCCACATTGAATTTGGCGTAAGCGTGACTCTGACAACCTTGGCGACTTCAACCTAAAATTTTGAGCTGTCACTGTACTTTCAAAAAAAAATTACTTTATCACTTGCACTTCGAAGGGAAATTGAATGTAAACCAGGCATTAATGTCAACTGTCATCATGATGGTCTCCAATCAACTGAATACCACTAAAATGTTCCCAGAATTTCCGACGTTGCTGACCTGCTTTCTCTAGGTTTAACTAAAGTCCGTTTTTTTTTTTAAAATGCCTGACAAACATCAATTTTAGTTTTGAAGTATTGGCACTATTGATACTAATAACGTACTCGAAAAATGAAATGATCTGCATCGTATGTGTACCAGGTGAACCGAAATGCGTTATTTAGGGTTTTCCAACAATTTCAACAATAAACTTTTATTATTTTTTTCGCTTGAATAATAATAAAATACTAGGTAAAAAACATGCATTTAGTGATATTATGTAATAGTTAGAATAATTTGATGTATGATTGTTGCAATTAAACATTCTGCCGCCTCTCCACAATTGATGGACGAACGTAAAGACATCATGTCTTCGTTTTGGCCTCTATGTTTGTCCGCTTTCTGGTTTCGTCTCTTCTGTCTTTTCGTGATGATCAGTTTCACTGCACGACATCCTGCTAGGATCACCATTAGGCTATTGTCGTAATACTGCTGATGAACGCTATGCCATACGCCATACCGTGTCATGGAGACGATCTTTGATGTCCCTTTCTTTTTTTATCAAGTCTCCAAAGCTATCTGTTTGCTTGAGTATGGGCTCGGTGGCTTGGTATGGAGGTTTTTGGTTGACCAGGCTGCCATTGAAGATGATGGACACTATTTTGGAGTAACTGCCTATAACAGGAACGCTTCCGCTTCTAGTGTGTGTCAAGATGTTGGGATTTGTCTGATGATGATGATGATGGGGTATTTGGATTTTTTCGGTTGTATTCAATACCAAATCTTTCCGGATGGCGGCGTGCCTTTGAAAATCACTGCGACTGTTGCAGAATTTGCCATGAACATCCAAGTATTCGTTGCGCATAATTTCAAAGTATGCCGTTTGTTCTGTGCTGTTGGCTGTTGGATGTGACAATGTCTGGGAAGTGGTCGTTCGTATACTTCATCGATGACGCAAGACGGGTTTGATTCAATGCTTCGTATGGAGACAGGAGAGCAGACGAGCTTTAGCGGATGGAGTGGATACACTGTTGGAGTTCACTTTCTTGAAGCTGAAAGATAATTAAGTGTCATGATCGACTGCTGTGCACTCGTCTGATAGGTACCAGGTCCATCCGTCTTTAAGTAATTCATTTTGTCTGTTCTAGTCAATGCAGATTTTTCATGGATGATGTTTTTGAAAATGTCACAAATCATATTTGACATGGAACATTGGAATCTGTAGATGCTGTTGGGGTTGATTAAGTTGTACTTGTTGAATCGGTGCTATGACGTTTTGCTAGAGTTTGATGGTCAGATCGTCAACCACTTGTTCGAATTGTCTGCGGATCTCTTCTAATACGTTTTGAGGGCAATATTCGTTTTCATGTTCTTTTTCGTTGACTAAGATTGCTTCATGGAGGTACTGGATCACATCCCATTGTTGACTAACTTTATCTATAAGATGCTTGTGGTGATAGTCTGCTTTGTTTTGCTCCAACTCTGATTGTATTTGCATAAGTGAGTCTTTCAGTTGTTCCATTTTGAACTCTTTTATTTTTATCCGTTTTTGTTGGCTGCTGGAGAAAGTGGGATCAGATTGGGTGGTGGCTGTAGCTGCGGTCTCTGGGCATGTTAGTATAAAGTAGGTCCAGAATTCGTCATATTTGGCAAACACTTGTTGAAAATATGATTTGGTTTTTTAGGGATGCTCGAAGTCCTTTAGTTTTCTGATTGAATTGTCGTTCTTTCCATAATTTTTCCAGTTGTTTTCATATATGTTTTTGGATGTAGGATTCTGTTTTTCTGGTTTGTGAGTCTTTTTTGCTGTTGTTCATCGTCACATTTTCTTGTTCTAGTGCAAGGCGGTCGAGCTCGTTCTTTTCTGCCATTGTGTTTGACTAGTAGCTTTATTGAGAGTTGATCAGGATGAATGACCAGCGAGCCTCTATGGACTGTCCTTGTATGGATAGTTGAACAGCGAGCCTCTGTGGACTGGCTGGTGACGGCAGGCGGCTTGTTGCGGTCTGGAAGACGAGTCTCTGTGGACTGTGGCCCTTGGTGGGGAGGGGGACGTATTCATGTGATATTACCACAGAGTGTCTGCTTTCTCGAATATGATTCGCCATGTTATGATATTAAACGATATTTAAACAATAATTATATAGGTAATTTTAGTTAGCCGAACTACTCCCAGGAAAAATATGATTCATTATGATAAGACGTACAGCTATGCGGTATAACGTGTTAACCACTCAACTAACAATTATCTGTTTTATAAATGCCCCAAGAACATTAACGCAGAACTATTTTTATGCAACAACAGTGTCGCTAAAAACGTTTATACAAAGCTTATAAACACAAAAAGGGCGCACTTTTGTGCAGCAATTTGCTCAATTTGTTTTATTATGGCTTCCAAAGCTTTCATCGGACAGTTTTATAAAAATGTACGGAATAATTATTATAAAACATGTACTGTGAAACAATTTTATAATAAAAAGGTTTTATAAAAGTTGTGTTGTTATAATATCATGGGTAGCTTTTTTGTTTTAACCAACACCATAAAAGTGAAGTTTTGTTGTGGAATTGTACCCACTGAGAATAATGTATTTTTTGATGGTCCTCAACATAACTAAAAAGCTAAATATCGCATGTTTTTTGACTGTATTGTGATAGAATGATTCAGATGATCCATCTTAAATCATTATAAAATACTAAATAGTTATCCACAGCATTCTATCATTGGTTAAATGATTTTTTTGTAACAATTTTGAAAATGGACGACTCACTGATGGGCAGTCAAAATAACAAAAAATATGGCTTCCATGTTATACAATAATTTCATTCGTTCGCGAAAGAATGACCTTGTATCAGATGATACCGTTATAAATATATTATAAAAAAAATATTATGTTCGATAAGCAAAAATATCGTATAGAATCTGTTGTGTAAGCGTTTATAAAACAATATCAGAATTTGTCGTAAAACCATGTAGAACTGTTTTGTATTTTTGTCCCAATAATGTTCTTACGAGTACACATTATAAAGCAAAATCTTTCTCAAGAGCTAAATATTTTACTTGCAATGTTTATATAAAACATAATGATGTTGGAAGAGCAGTGATAAAGCAGTTATAAAACAAAATAGCACCAATAGTTGAAAATTATTGTTGTGCTAGTTGGGCAGAAATAAAAAATTTATTGAGGATATGACTTCAAAAGACATCTTCGATCATATCATTTGAAAATCAGTCCTCATCTTCAGAAGATAAATAGTCATTATCAGAATCAGATGATGAATCCTCTTCAAATGATATTATTAAAGGAGGTACTTCGTTAATACTAGTTACACCCATGTCTTTTGTCCAGTCGTCTCTAATTAATTTTTCTGTATGGTCAACACAATTATTCCACATATCTATACTGAATTTGGATAATGACTCGGACCACACTTGTAAAACTTTATCACTACCGACTAATTTAGAATTTGTTATGTTCTTGTTGTGATAATAAGTTTTACAAAATGCCCATACCATTTCAATAGGGTTATACTGACAATGATATGGGGGCAGTCGAAGAACTTCATATCCTTGCGACTGAAGAAACTCGTCGACTACGTACTTTTTACCACAAGAATTTTTAGCCAAAGGTTCTGCCAAATTCCACAATTGCATTCTGGTACAATCGGGACTGCATTCAATTTTATGTTTTTCCAAAAATGCCAAAAGGGTCGATTTGTTTGAAAATTTTGTAACCGGTTTTTCCGAAAGTACTGAGTGGTATGGCGCATTATCCTTCACAACGACACATTTCTTTTCAATTTTGCCCAGATCCGGAACCAATTTATTTTTAACCCAATCCATAAAGATATCTCCATTCATTGTTTTATGATAATCCCTGTCATTATTTTTACTAGCAAAAAGTAACCCACAATTTGGAAGAAACCCGCCCCTGTACCCAGCATGTAAAATTGTGAACCTTTCGCCCTCGCTGCAAATTTTGATAGTAGTCATCCTGCGATCATCTTCTTTTACCCACTTTCTAATCTGACTTCCATTCCGATAGATCCACGTCTCGTCCAAAAAAATAAAAACCACGTTTTCACTAGAATTTTCATATTCCAAATATTTTCGCAAAAAAGTTATTTTTAAACGTTTTACATAACTTTTTTCGCATAAAATTTTCCGTCCATCTATTTTTTTAAATTTAAAACCCATATCCCTAATAATTTTGTGCAGAAGACTTCTCGATCCATCAAAATCAACCACTTCTCGCACGTGACCTAATATTTCTGTCAAACAAAAATCTAGCCCCTCTTCCAAACTTTTAAAAATATATCTCCCAATTTCCTCCCTTCAAAAAATGTGGTTAAACCATGGCCCTTTCTTTTTTCTTCCCCTTTTCACGCTTCTTTTCTCTGCGGTTGTTTCCTTTTCTTCAAGAACTTTTAAAATAGTCTTCTGATGAATCTAGAAAATAATATATATTATGATCTACAATATTAACATATGTATTTCTATAGTGCCTAGACATTATTCGAACTAATGAGATTTAGTAATGGCTCACGGCTCTATAATGGATGAAAGCGAAACCAATGACAAAAACATCAAAAAGTAGTATTAAAACAATATTACTCGTTTTCCAATAAATATTACTTTGAATGTTCTTGATAATCTATCTATGCAGTCATTCCGGTCCTTGCATATGTCTCCAAACGCCCGATACGCATTGGTCATCGCAGCTTTTATCTCTGCAGATAAATGTTTACCATACGGCATGATGAAATTTTATAAAATTTTGACATATTATTATTATCATAGTATAATAAACAACAAGTAGCGACAGCTCCATATACCTAAAGGTGGTCAAATTTCGTCTGTCTCAATGACAGAAATTCGCCTCATTTATACACTGCTAACCTTATGAAATGTAAAATAAAACCATACGGTAGCCGATTCCATGACTTCAATGATACTGATACATAGGGGAATTATCAATCAAGTTATACAATACGATTGCCCACTATGCAGTATGTCTAAAGATTTATGCGAAGTTTCAAAGTCTTGATTTAGAAAACAGTTTCACATTACAAAATGTTAGCAGGGTATAAATGAGCCGAATTTCTGTCATTGAGACAGAACGAAATTTGACCACAGATATATGGAGCTGTCGCTACTTGTTGTTTATTATACTATGTTATTATCATATAGTCAAGGTGAAGTTCGGTGTTCCGTAAATTCTTACCCAGTCTACCATTTCCATTTCAAATTGCGAGTAATCTATACAAGATTGCCAACCTTTAACCTACAATTTTGGCACATGTCAGGCATTTAAAAAAAAAAAACGGACTTTAAACGTTGCGAAGATTAGCACCGTGCATACCGAGAAAAAGTCGAGGACGTTTAACTATTTGAACGCGTTCAGTTGAAGGCGCTCAACTGTAAAATCGGAAAATACGGTTGTGTTTGTACAAAAGTGGATTGTTATTGCAATTGACAAAACTTGACGTTTACTTGTCACCTTCATACACTGCTCAAACCAAAACAATTTTACTAGTGCAATTTAGTGTTATATACCCATGATACTAAAACAAACAAGATATGATCGCGCGCAGGTTTCGTTGACGCTCAAACCCTTCAACATTTTGGAAATTGGATAAATAAAAATGAATTATTATTCAATTTGAAGTGTGTTGTACTGCGCATGGTATCTAAACTGCTGGACACTCCAATGATATAATAACTATAGATGAAACATAGCGAGATAAATATGAGGACAACATCGAACTGTGCACTCGGGTGCAGAGTTTCTCCCACCACGTTGTTTGCCAAACTTACTCTATTAAAAGTATTACTACGCATGCAGCAAGAAGATTAAAACATTGTTTGGAACCATTTTTGAAGTCATTTGATGTATGAATTTTATCAAATATTAGCTGCTGGTAACCTTTTTGTTCAAATTGAAACCTCTTCAAGATTTGTTTTGGTATTCAGGATATAGAAAATCCAGTATTCTCTTCTGAAAATCAAAAAAGCTGAAGTACGGTAACACACCAAAATGGGGTCCGCCCCTATCGATCGGATTTTGTCTACACGTTTCATTCATATTTTGTCTCATTGGCGTCTCTTGTTTTTTGAGTGGGGTTTGATGTTGATTTTGTGAATGGTTATCGTGTTTTTATTCTGGTTTAGTTTGTAGTGCTCCATTATTTACTTATATGGTATATTGAAATGACTCGCAAGTGTCAAACTTGCAGAAAATAAGAATTCTGTAAAATAGTTACGTCATTGGCAGCCTCGCGTGTAGTAACCGAAGCACATTCTAGTGAGGTGCAAACGTATCCCCACTCAGTGCCCCGCTCAACTCCTTCTCACGTCTCTTCTATGTTCGATGTTGGCCACACAATTTTTCACAGTTTTTGAATGAAATGTTTCATCTATAGTTATCAGATCATTGGGACACTCGAACTTATACATGCACATTTTTTGGTACAATTCAAAGTCCAATATCTTTTACGAGAAAAGAGATATTTCAATGCGGTTTGCGGATTTTTGAGATGGATCTTCCGTAGAAACTGAGAAACATGATATACAGGGTTATACATGAAGTCATGCAAAAAATCGCAATTTTTGTGAATTCAGGAAATACAATATGGTTTTTTACTATGTTAATATTAATATCTCCAGATATTTTTGTCAGTTTTTGGATGCAAGCTCGTTGTCATTAGATACGCTAACAAACATCAGGGAGGGGGACCAAATGTTTCAAATGCTGTAACTCTGCAATTAATCGATGGGTTTCTACGGTTTTTGCAGAACTGGAGACCTTTATAAAAGAGAAATTGAAATGAAAATGAACACTTTTTTTTTAACGATAATGCACCTACACTCATGGTCAGATAAATAACACAGGCGTAGAATTTGATAAAACCTTGATACTGCATCAGTTATCAAAGAAGTATTGGTTCATTTTAAAACCTCAATCCATTTGTCAGTATACGGAGACTGTTGATTTTATAAATTGGGCCCTTTTACCACGTTCAAAAGATGTCGATAAAAAAACTATTTTCTGTGTTACTTCGGAATAAAATGGCTAGCACCATTTGAAAGGGGGGAAAAATTTATGAAATTTCACAATTACTGAACCAAGCTTTGAAATTTCAAACATGGCATAGCTACCTTGAATTAATTTCAAATCAACAAAACGCAACAATACTGCAATTCTAAAGTGTATTATTGAGATAAAAGATGTATTTTCAAGCTAGACTTGAAACTATTCAAACTCTCGGAGTTTTTCATTCTATTTGGGAGATCATTAAACTGTGTGAGACCTTTAAAAAATACACTATCTTTGGTTTTACTCGGTGGTGTGGTCGAAACATAGGAATGATCAGCACTCCTTGTGTTATGATCATGAATATCACATACAAGACTTGGATCTCGATATCGTATTCAGGTACCTACCAGTTTTTTATTTTGTAGATTGGTATTATTTGGTATTGGTATGGTAAGGGGGCAAACCACTGCCCGTCGAGTAGGCCTTAATGGCCCTTTTCGCCAACCCCAGGACCACTGTAGTTCGAACTAATTTGATGATGGAGAACATCAACTAGTTGTATATATGAACTAGCAGGACCAATTAATTTAGGCTAACTATTAAAACTTTCTGACTGTCAGTGATTAATAATACTGCAGTCTACCCAGAAACGATAGCCAATGAGAGTACCACTAAATGTCGAACAGAAATAATCTCTGGTCACCTCGGGACTCGAACCCGATCACCGCGAACTACCCTATAGTCAAAGGAACTACCTCTCCGATGACTTTTGTCGAATGGCGCCGTACACCACTCAGCCACCTAGTCGCTTTTGTAGATAAAAACATATGTTTTGAACAAGATCACCTGTTGGACTTATGCTTGCTACATCAGATCGAATGAATGTGGATTCGATCTGATGTAGCAAGCATAAGTCCAATTGGTGTATATCTATCACAGTGAAGAATTGTACAGGGTGTTCACAGATAAATGGACCCCCACTAACTATTTAAATTCATGTTTGAGAAAAAAATGTTTCGAACGAAAAATAGATGGTTCAAAATGAACTTTATGTCTCAGAACTTCTGGGCGTAGTCCAACTTTCTTATTTCAAATCGCAACCCAATTTTTTTATTTGATTTTATAATTCTCCGGAAAATTCTAGACATTTTTTATATCGCAAACCCTATACCCAAACTCAACCAATAAGAAGATATTAACATCAGAAATTTGCTATTTTTTCGAACATGTTTTGAAATATATGGTATTATTTGGAAACCTTGGAATCGAGGTAATTGTTAATGGATGTCAACTTCTTACAAAAGATTTGAACAACGTACAGGGTGACCCAATTTTATCCGACAATATTTAAAATTTAGATTCTACTGATTAAAATGAACAATCTTTATTCTATGGACATTTATTCTGAAAGTCGACGAAACAGCCTCTCGAACCATGACAAAATCCACTCAAACAATAGGAGTTATATTAATTTTCAGAAAAGCTTGAAAAAAACTGAAACACCCTGTATATGTGAAAAACCTTGTTTCCACAAAACCTGTTTTGAACCATCAAACTTTGATATGAAACATTTTTTTCCAAAACATCAGATTAAAAAGTTAATGGGGGGGTCCATTTATCTGTGAACACCCTGTACGCATACAACGATTTTGGATTTCTTGCAGTTGCTGTTTTTTTTTGTCTTCAACAGCGTGAATAATATGGTAGGACAGAATTCTAAATGTGGAGCTATAAATAATAGATCTATATAATAATAGCTTTACATATACCTCATTGCGAATTCTTTGAAGAAAAAATGTCTTTTCTGCGGACATGACATTAAAACTGAATTTTACTGACGCCAAAGAGACGAGAAAGTGGGACTTTCTAAGGCTAGGCCGACAAAGTAGTGAAAAATGGCTACGCGGTAAAAATTTTTTCAACTATTTCTAATAGAGGGCGTTACAAGATTATTTCCTGGATTCATGTGATTGGAGTGATTGCAGCATAAAAGTTATACCTACAAATTAATATTCAATGAATAACCATTTTATTCAGATATTTCTTATATATTCTGAGTTGATTGAATCCTATACATTCAGGATACAAACTTGAGTTCACACTTTAATATCATCGTTTGTTTTGACTTCTGACGCGTCAAAAATATAAATCGATTGTAAGGACTTCGAAATATTGCGCATGCTGAAGTACATGTTATTTATAAACTTTTTCGTTATTTACTCGAATCCATTTATCCTACTTATTTCTGAGTTATACCGGTTTATAGTTAACATGTCTTGATTGACAATGATGCGAGCAAGGATGATTTTTACAAGAATACTAGTCTCAATTTCTGTAAAAATTAATCAGTGTATGGGGTGAAGTGAATATTTTTCAAAGTTTAAAAAAACCGACGCCTACAGGAGCTAAGCGTGGCGAGGCGTCGGAAATATAAATCGGTTTCAAGGACTTTCAAATCACGCGCATGCGAAAGTCCATGTTGATACTTAATTTCATTGATATTCACTTGAACTTATTTATTCTCCTTCTTTCTGAGTTATACCGGTTAAGAGTAAACATTTCTTAATTGACAAAAAATGCGATCAGGGTTGATTTCCATGAGATTTTTTTGTCAACCAAGTAATTTTTAGGTACTAAACCAGTTCAATTCAGGAATGATCAAGAAAAATGAGATCAAGTAAATAACAAAAGAGTTTATAAATAACTTGTACTTCCGCTTGCGCATAATTCCAAAGTCCCTGCAATCGATTGATATTTTACAAGTGTCGCGACGCTAAGCTCTTAGTGGGTATCAAAATATCCACTTGACGCCATAACTGAACACTTTATTCCGCAATTATTGAGACTATCATTCTTGTAAAAATCATCCGTAATCGCATTTTTTGTCAAGCAAAGAATGTTTACTATAAACTCGTAGAAATTTGTCAGATAAATGGGTTCGAGTAAATGACAAAAAAGTTTATAAATACATGTACTTTCGTATATGCGTAGTTTCAAAGTCCCTGCAATCGATTTATATTTTCGATGCGTCGCGATGCTAAGCTCTAAGTAGGCGTCGAATTTTTTCAACTTCGGAAAATATCTACTTGACCCTATACATCGACTTCTTAATAGCTCTCTTGTAAAAATCATCCGTTATCGCATTTTTTTGTTAATCATGAAATGTTCACTATAAATCTTTACATCTCAGAACTGAGTAGGATAAATGAGTTCGGCTTAATAACAAAAAAGTTTATAAATAACACGTACTTTTGCATGCGCGTAATTTCAAAGTCCCTGCAATCGATTAATATTTTCGACGCGTCGCGACCCTTCAACGCGTCCTGAAGCGTCGAATTTTTTCAACTGTGCAAAACAACTACTTGACTCAATTCATTGACTACTTTTTACCAAAATCAAATATTTCTATTCGTTTCCAAGATATTGGCGTGCGGAGTTTTAAGTAAAAAACCACAGTTCAGCACACTTCAGATAAAATGAGAATTCAATTTTGTTCGGGCGGATTTCCAAAATTTTGGAGGGGCTGAACGTCAAGTTAGCCCCTCAGACTTATTTCTTCAATAAATTCCAAGCTAGAGCGACACAGTTCAAAATAATATTAGCACACTTTGAGCACAGTAGACGAGTATAATATTTTTTCAAAATTCGGTTATGGGGGCTTAGGAAAAAGAATCAATCTCTTTTCAATGATGGGGGGGCTAACTTCACGCAGCCCCTAATTATAATATCCAATGTTTTGCATTAAAATCGCAAATGGCGTCGAACGACAAATACGCAACGATTTAAATCAATGCAGATACTGTAACGCTTCCAAACATTACAAATAGCTGAAGAGAGGCTGTTAGTGCGCACACTTACGAGTATTCAGGCATACAAGCTTCTGACCGTAGGGGGAGCGCACCAAGGCAATTTTTTCGCGGATTTTTTGCCGTTTTTGGATTATTCGGACCACTTCCATTGAGCATCTATTTCAAATATCTATGGTTGTGAATAGGAGAATAAAATGCAAAATGAGTTAGGATGTGACGCTTTTCGGAAACCTTTGTTTGGCATGGATGCCTAGATAAGTTCTTACGGTTGTAAAAGAGAGTAGAAAAGTAGATCCCTTATAATTTGGCCCAATAGGCCAGTCTTTATTAATTTTTCTCGTAATGATTACTATTATCATGTTTTGTATTGTTTTCATACTTTAGCATTTTGCATTTGTACTTGCTTTGTCCATAAAATTTATTTAAATTTTTCTGTGGCAATAAAGCACAATTGATTTGATTTGATTTGATTTGGTCTTGGTCTTGCGAAGCCCCATACCTGAGGCGCTGGTCAGTAAATATCTGGTCTGGATTATTAAATAACAATGTAATTGGTCCACACATTCTACCTGACCGACTTAATTCAGAATTATCTGCAATTTTTAAATGGAAATAGTTTTCCATCGCCATTTCTTGATCAAGTTCCATCAGCTACTAGATTAAATTGTTGGTCCCAACATGATGGTGCACCATCAGATTATGGTATACAAGTGAGAACATTCTTAAATCAACGTTTTCCTCAAAGATGGATTGGAAGAGGTGGAGCCATAGCGTGGCCCCCTAGATCTCCGGATCTGAATCCGTTGGATTTTTTTTTCTGGGAATTTTTGAAAGAAAACGTTTACCCACCGCGAACCTCCTGTTGTGGATCCTGAAGATGTAGTAGCTCGTATTCACGCTAATGAGGGTTCGTGCTTTTATGATAAATCGTGCGAACGTTTGCCTTGAGGTTGGAGGCGATGTGTTGAACATCTTTTGTGACTAGTAGAAGATTATCTTATTTAATGAGTAATTAGTTATTGTTGATAAAGTAAAGAATAAAAGTAACATTTCAGTTTTTCATCAATAACTCAATAACGAAGGACAATCGGGAAATTTTCAACTCCAAACTTTCGATTTGTTTTCGCCTCCTTGATCAAACCTCAAACGCTCGGCGTCAATTTTTAGACACCCTGTATTTTATCACAGATCCAAGATCTCCTCATTTTCCACTTTTCAGAAACATATAGTTTGCTATGTTTGGACTTGCCGTTTTTGATTTATTTCACTCAGCTATCAAGAAGAACAACCAATAATGGTTACTCATATCAAGTAACTTTCCTGTCATTGATATTTTGTTAATCCTGGTTTTCCATGGCTTCCCATTGTGGTTGCGATAAATTATTGCGTTTTTCGCCCGTTCTCCAACTATACATCAAGTTATTCAAAGTCCAATAACTCGAAAACGGCTGGCCAAAACATAAGCAATTCATAATATTTTTGAAAAGCGGCAAATGGGGAGATTTTGAAACTTTAATAATGTGACGAGACATGCCCAGTGGTTCAAAATTCCAAGGCAGCTGACAGCGGAGACAGCATTCCAACCATTATGTCTCGCCATAACATCTCAACTCCTGTCCTTTTTGGTACAAAATCAACCCACCGTCGCTTGCTATCGATCATCGACCAGCTGTTTCGATGTTAATCTAGTACGTTCTAGCGAAACCAGAAGGCGGAGCAGATTTCTACAACATTCTGTTAGGGCTTCGCGAGACCACAAGACTATAGTCTTCTCAAGACCAAGACTTGACGTTCAAGACCAAGACCAAGACTCTACCTCGAAAGTCTCGTCTTGGTCTTGGTCTTGAAAAGAAAAATCCACACAATACTTATTGAAATCTGCAAATGTCTCTATCTACTTTCAATAAGTCTTTTATGTAAATCAATTCTTCAAAAATATATCTTTGGAATTTTCCAATTCACAATAGTAGGTATAGACCTAGACCAGTGCATGTTACCAGATCACTGGAACGAATATCTTTACATTTTATCGCAATTTTTCAGTAGATTCCGTGAAAAATTGGAAGCTTCAAATTTATTGTGTATTTTTTTTTCATCACAAAAAAATGATCATAATAATCCATCTTATCAAACAATTACAATGTTCAAACAGATTTATTGAAAGTTAATAATGTGTTAGGTACTGAATATTGAAAATATTCTTTTTTCTTGTATATTCATCATAGTTTTGAATGTTTTGATGAGTATACATATACAAGTAGGTATAGAGAACATTTCAAGGAGCAATAATTGTAGGTATACAATTATTGCTCTCTACATATCACAGCCTTCATAATCCAAACATGCGCTAATCCAGACAAATCTCTATAAACAGCTCGGACCATAGTCATAATCCGAACAAATCTCGAAAATCCGATCACTTGCTACCGTATTCTTGAGTTCAGGGAGTATAGAGTCTCAAAAAGTGAATATATTTTTGATGAGAAACAGATAAAATGTTTTGTCATTAGTTTGAAACTACATTCTCGTCAAGGAATTGGAAAAGAAAGAGGGCGAAGTAGCAGAAACATAAAACAAATAAAAAACACATTTTTTTCTGTCAACACTCAAAGTGCTTTTTATATAAGGATTTTTTTTGTCGTCACTTTATTTTGTTTTTTGCGTCATTTAGATTGTTCTAAAAAGTGTTTTGTTCAAAAAATCAAGCCGATAATCTGAACAAATCGATACTTCGAACAGTAGGTACTTTGCAATAACTAGTTCGGATTATCGAGGTTGTACTGTATTGACAAACCGTGCTAAAATCGGTTTATCGGAAGACAAGACAAGGCAGCGTTGCGAGTTACACAAACCGCGCATCTCACACAAACTAATCCAAATACATATAGGTACTTGTTGTGAATAGGCGAATGAGATGTAAAATGAGCTATGTGACGCTTTTCGAAAACCTTTGTTTGGCATGGGTGCCGAGATAAGATCTTACTGTTGAAAAAACAGGAAGAAAAATAGATTCCGTATAATTTGGCCCAATAAGCAATAAAATATGCAAACCATTATCACTGAAGAAAAACGCTCTAAAAATGCAAAAGATGAACGTTTTTGATGTCACATGCTATAAAGTTGAATGAAAAAAGACAATCTGCTATTTCGTGCAGCTTGTTAAAATTGTTCCGCCATCCCAGGTAATAATAAATAATAAGGAAGAGTACAGGGTGTCTATTTAAGAATGGCAAGGTGCCAGATCTCAGTAACTAGGCATCCCAGAGACTTGCGGAAAAAAATTTACCAGGTAATATGGAGCAGAGAAAATGCTGGAAATATATCAGACTTTCCCAAGATACCCACAAGATGGCGAAACGGAGCTATCAAAACACAAATCTTCTGTTTTTTCGTGATTTTAAAGTCGAAACATATATATGAGAGCCGCTATGTATTCCTCGAGAAATTTCCTTAAAAATTTGTTTTTTTGTTTTTTTTTTTTGGCAGGTCAAATAAGACTGATATCAGCTGCCAAACCTTACAACGCAAGAATGCCCATAACTTTGAAACAACCCATCGATTGACGCGATCTTTCTCTCATTTTGAAGAGGAGGTTATCCTTCTACAATTTGGGATTTCAAATGATTCTGATCAAAAGAGACGATTTTATTCAATATATTATGCGAACTACGAATATTTTTCAAAATCACTCGAAATTTTTAAATACAAAGGCATAGTGAAAATGGTTCGTCTGAGATGTCGACCAAATTTCGAACATCTTTCATGCATTACACTTTTTTCTATGTCTCGAAATAAATAAGCTAAACGATTTCTTATAATTATTTAATGCCAAAATGTGTTGATTTGTTTGAAATAAAACAGTGACTGGGTGGTTAGTGGGTAACGCAAAAATTTGTTAATATCTTCTTTACGAGGGAATCTTGATTGGTATCACTATTTTACATCAAATTACAGAAAAGCGTTTAGTTCTTTTCATAGAAATCTAGAAACAAGTGTGATACAAGAAAGTTGTGCGGAATTTTGTCGGGAACTCAGACGAATTAGTTAACAGCATTGCTGCCTTTCGCCGAGTTTGATAAAAAAGACATTTCTATCTATCTATCTTTCTAACAATTTTCAGTATACCTTTGGATTTGAAAATTTTGAGTGAATTCATAAAATGTCCGTCGTTCGCATATTATACTGAATACTGTTTCGATCGGAATCATTTGAAATCTCCAAATTATGGAAGAGAGGAACCCCCTCTTCAAAATGAGACCAAGGTCACGTCAACCGGTTGGGTTGTTTCAAAGTTATGAGCATTCTTGCGTTGTAAGATTTGACAGCTGATACCTTTTTTGAAATTTAATGTAAAATAGTGATATTATTCAAGATACCCTCGTAAAGAAGATATGCACAGATGTTTGCGTTACCTAGTAACCACCCAGTCAATGTTTTATTTCAAACAAATTATATTATGAGGTCATCTTAAATAGTAAAACAATTTTGCATCAAATTACAGAAAAGCGTTAAGCTTATTTATTTCGAGAGCTAGAGAAAAGTGTAATGCATGAAAGATGTGCGAAATTTAGTTGACATTTCAGACGAACTATTTTCACTATGCCTATATACAGGGTGTTTCAGAATATCATGCTAATAATAAAGGGGGTGATTCTTGGGCTCATTTTAAGAAAAAAAATTCATATGAACGTATGTCCTAAACGCCTTAACTTTTGAGATACAGGGTGTCAAAGTTTTAAAAAATAGATACTTTTTTTACAATAACTTTGTCATTACTGTAGATATCTTTATGAAATTTGGGTCATGTATTTTGGGCATTAATACTCATTTTTTGATGCACCAACAATTTAATTATTCTGACCAGTGCCGTCCATGCGGGTTTTGGTTTGCATATTTTTTGGGAAATAGAAAAATTTTTTAGGACATACGTTCATATGAATTTTTTTTCTTAAAATGAGCCCAAGAATCACCCCCTTTATTATTAGCATGTTATTCTGAAACACCCTGTATTTAAACATTTCGAGTAAATTTGAAAAATGTTCTTCGTTTGCATATTATATTGAATAAAATCGTCTTTTCTTATCAGAATGATTTGAATGAATGATCTCCAAATTGTAGAAGAGGAGAACCTCCCCTTCAAAATGAGACCAAGATCGCGTCAATCGGTTGGTCTGTTCAAAAGTTATGAGCACTCTTGCGTTGTAAGGTTTGGCAGCTGATATCAGTCTTATTTGACCTGCCAGAAAAAAAAAAAACAAAAAAAACAAATCTCCAAGGAAATTTCTCGAGGAATACATAGCGGTTCTCATATATATGTTTTGATTTAAAAATCACAAAAAAACAGCAGATTTGTGTTTTGATAGCTCCGTTACGCCATCTTGTGGCTATCTTGGGAAAGTCTGATATATTTCCAGCATTTTCTCTACTCCATATTACCTGGAATTTTTTTTCCGCAAGTCTCTGGGATGCCTGGTTTCTAAGATCTGGCACCTTGCCATTCTTGAATAGACACCCTGTACTTGTTTTTTTTGTGACATGAAGATCGTATGCCTTTCACATTTTTAAAACGTTTTTTTTTTCATTGACAATTGTTTGCAAATTTTATTGCATATTAGGCCAAACTATACATCAGGAATTTATTTTTCTGTTCGGTTTAGAACTGCGATTTTAATGAAACATTCACTGATTGACGCTTAATGAAAAACATCTCTTGAAGAATTGTTATGCTGTATGTTATGAGTATTTTGATCATCAGTATACATTTTTGTCAAGACCATCAAGACCAAGACCAAGACTATCAAGACCAAGACGAAGACTGAGCGAGTCTTGTTATGGCCTTGAGATATCAAGACCAAGACCAAGACCACATTTATTTTGCGAGACCAAGACCAAGACTGGCCAGTCTTGGTCAAGTCAAGGGAGTTGCGGTGCTGGAATTGCGGAGAACCTGGGCATATTCGTAGCCACTGTAAAGAAGAGATACGGGCACCTACTTTGGCATCGGAAAACAAGGATCATCGAGCAAGATCAAGCGCCAAGAACTTTGTTTGCTTGTCCAGAAAACCAGAACTCTGTCATAAAGCCGGAAAAATGAAAGCAAGCGTTCGCCGGACAACTGTGGTGGATGATTCCAGTCTGAGGCGCTTCGCCAGGACCAGAAGAGAGATCTGGACCTGAAGATCATCATCGTATGGAAGCTAGCAGGCCAACGACCAACTTGTCCAGAAGTCGCACGATTTCCAACTGAACTGATGACACTGGTGAAAAATCTGGATGGCACGGAATATGGGAGGCAGATGGTGGTTCCCCGAAGAAGACAGGCAGAAGTAACGAGAGAGGTCCATGATGGCGTCACAGGTGAACATCTGGGAGTAGCCAAGACGCTGGGAAAGCTGCAGGAACGGTTTTTCTGGATTAATTGTTAGGCCGATGTCCGTGAGTGGTACTGGAAATTGACCACCGAAACGTCCAAAAGCTCCTAAGCGCCAATACAATGTTAAAAGCCCGTTCAAGAGGATCGCCATAGATGTGGCTGAACCGTTTCCTGAGTCGGACGGTGGAAATAAATACATCCTGGTCGTGATGGACTACTTTAGCAAGTGGGTTGAAGCGTATGCCTTCCAAGTCTCTGGGATGCCTGGTTTCTAAGATCTGGCACCTTGCCATTCTTGAATAGACACCCTGTACTTGTTTTTTTTGTGACATGAAGATCGTATGCCTTTCACATTTTTAAAACGTTTTTTTTTCATTGAGAATTGTTTGCAAATCTTATTGCCTATTAGGCCAAACTATACATCAGGAATTTATTTTTCTGTTCGGTTTAGAACTGCGATTTTAATGAAACATTCACTGATTGACGTCTAATGAAAAACATCTCTTGAAGAATTGTTATGCTGTATGTTATGAGTATTTTGATCATCAGTATACATTTTTTTCAAGACCATCAAGACCAAGACCAAGACTATCAAGACCAAGACGAAGACTGAGCGAGTCTTGTTATGGCCTTGAGATATCAAGACCAAGACCAAGACCACATTTATTTTGCGAGACCAAGACCAAGACTGGCCAGTCTTGGTCAAGTCGAGGGAGTTGCGGTGCTGGAATTGCGGAGAACCTGGGCATATTCGTAGCCACTGTAAAGAAGAGATACGGGCACCTACTTTGGCATCGGAAAACAAGGATCATCGAGCAAGATCAAGCGCCAAGAACTTTGTTTGCTTGTCCAGAAAACCAGAACTCTGTCACAAAGCCGGAAAAATGAAAGCAAGCGTTCGCCGGACTGAAGATCATCATCGTATGGAAGCTAGCAGGCCAACGACCAACTTGTCCAGAAGTCGCACGATTTCCAACTGAACTGATGACACTGGTGACAAATCTGGATGGCACGGAATATGGGAGGCAGATGGTGGTTCCCCGAAGAGGACAGGCAGAAGTGACGAGAGAGGTCCATGATGGCGTCACAGGTGAACATCTGGGAGTAGCCAAGACGCTGGGAAAGCTGCGGGAACGGTTTTTCTGGATTAATTGTTAGGCCGATGTCCGTGAGTGGTACTGGAAATTGACCACAGAAACGTCCAAAAGCTCCTAAGCACCAATACAATGTTAAAAGCCCGTTCAAGAGGATCGCCATAGATGTGGCTGAACCGTTTCCTGAGTCGGACGGTGGAA
Source organism: Orchestes rusci (assembly GCA_958502075.1). NCBI lineage: Eukaryota > Metazoa > Arthropoda > Insecta > Coleoptera > Curculionidae > Orchestes > Orchestes rusci. The sequence goes on along the minus strand of OY293305.1, from coordinate 52,625,272 downwards.
ATAAATACATCCTGGTCGTGATGGACTACTTTAGCAAGTGAGTTGAAGCGTATGCCTTGCCAAACCAAGAAGCGCCTAACCTAGATGATGTCCCACTTGAAAGATGAAGCCGCCGGTTTGGTGTTCCATTGGAATGCCATTCGGACCGGGGCAGGAACTTTGAATCGGCGTTATTCCAGAACGTGTGCAACGTTTTGAAAATCAAAAAGATGAGGTCGACTGCGATGCACCCACAATCGGATGACATGGTGAAGTGGATGATGAACCGGACCATCAATCGATACTTGGCGAAAGTTCTCTCTGACCATCAAAGAGACTAGGGCGAAAATCTCCATCTGTTTCTTCTGGCATACCGGTTTGCAGTTCATGAATCAACAGGAGAAACTCCAGCAAGGATCATCATGGGTCGTGAATTCCGGCCCGGTATGCTGGGAATCATAACAATCAGGAGTCTGAAGTAAGGCAGGTCAGGTCAACCAAGGTGTACATGTCACTGAACACTTTCACTGCCCTATACTCCAATGGACAAGGATTCAAGAATGGCATTGTTCAGGATGGGCAGTTGGATTTGTTCGGAGCATCGACCGAATACTCGTTGGCTGATTGGGTTCTGAGAATCTCGGTATGAGGAATGGTCTTGCTGCTGCTTTCGAACGGAAATCGGAACAACTCGACCATCTACGACGGCAAAGACCAGAGGTGGGGAAGGCACTCGAAATCATGGAAGGGACACGACACCTGTTCTACCTTGTGACGAAGAAACTTCCACAACATCTGATCACCTACAGTGATGTCTGGAAAGCCCTGAGTCAAGATTTGCTGCAATCAAACTACCTATCTGACTCATTTGACAATTTCAAAGATGACCAATGACCGAGTGTACTGGCGAGTGGTAAGAAGCATGCTGGAAGTGATCTTCAAGGGGAGTGGCATTGACATCCTTTTGTGCTGCTATTCTTCCCGAAGGACGAAACAGTGAACAGTGGCCTGCTATTTCCACTATAATCACACTGCAGGTTTGGGGACAGTTGCTCTTAGGAGAGAGCAATGTGACGAAACATGCCCAGTGGTTCGAAATTCCAAGGCAGCTCACATTGGAGACAACGTTCCAACCATCATGTCTCGCCATAACATCTCGACTCTTCTCCCTTTTGGTACCAAGTCAACCCACCGTGACCTGCTATTGATCTTTCCAGCTGTTTCGCTGTCAATCTAGTACGTTCTAGCGAAACAAGAAGGCGGAGAAGATTTCTACAACATTCAGTTATTGATCGTCGCGAAATATAAATCGTAAAACATAATTAAGCTGTGATAAATATAGTGATTTTTGTGAACAGAGCGACTTTAAATAAATAAATTAAAGCTGGACAAATATTTTAATAGCGAAATGCGCTACTATAAAATATAGGGCATTGCATTTGAAAAAATTAAACTTTTCAAAATATTCCTTATTTGCAATAGTAATTTGTTTTTCCGTTTAGTTATTATAAAATCTTTAGGAAAAATCATAAAATGTTCTAAAGAGGTGGCAAATTATAAGGAAATACACCGTATTAAATAATTAAATGAGGATCCACTTGAACAAGCTTATCACTTAAGCCCCGTCCACACCTGAGGCATAAATCGACATATATAACGTTCCGGAAAATATGAAAGTTTTTTATTTTTCTTTATTTTAAGCCTCGTGCATGTTTTCAAAGTTATCTCAGAAGAACGCTTTTTTGTATTCACTAAGCCTCGTTTGACGGTAGGTAGCTGGTTAGCATAGTTTGATAAAAGTAACATCAACGACAAAGTTTTTGGGTAGCTTGCGAAAGAAAGTTGTTGATAACCACGGCCAGTCTACTGCCCTCACCACCTACCCAACCCTAGATGTGAAACTTGAACGTCGCGCGTCGCCATCGACTAGAAGACACTTGAATGCTCTCAATCAATTGAAGCGAAGATATTGTACTACGGCAAATGATGAAAATAGAATGGTTCCACATATTCCCAGAAGATATCCCGAAAGAGCCAAATGCGGTGGTAAGATTCACTTCCAATATTTTAAATGGAAAGGTAGTTCGAGTGACAACTTATTTTGAAGGTATTTTGACTCTATCACAGCTTGAAGCCTCTGGTGTCATCTCCAGATTTTTCTTTATTCCAATTTTGGGATATCTTCGAAATGGGCCATCACTTAATTTTTTTTTGTTATTTGTGGTGGATACTTTTAGTTGGATAATAAGCAACAATCACCAAAGAAGAATGAACGATTAAAATTGTCAATGCTTCAAAATGGTTTCTTTTTTATGAGTGTTACAATAGGAACACCAGGTGTAAAAAATTCCGGAACGGTCAACTATTTCGACTTTTTGGGACACTATGTATAATTGCAAGATTTCTAGTTTGATAGATTTCAACAGGGCCCAAATATGGGAAGTTTTTTTGTGTACAATTTCCAAAATAATTGACTGTTCTGGGACTTTTTACTCACCATTAAATTCAAATTAATTCGGAAACAGATGTGTTAATGGGTTAGAATATTTAGATGAATCAGGAAATGCAATTAAAAAAGGGTACCTATTCCATTGAAAAAAAAAACGAAATTTGATTTACCACGACTTTATTGTATAATTGAAAGTGTTCTAGTTTGATAGATTCATTTTATGTAGAAAGTTTTTATGAATTGTGCAAAATTTCCGATTTAATTGACTATCCGGGATTTTTTACACACATTGTATAATCAATAGGCCTCTATCTGGAGAACGACCCCTTTAAGCAATGACCAAATAAACTTATTTGCACCGAAATGTACAAAAATACATAGATAATCTTTGACGTTTAGGGTTGTCGACTAATATTGATCCCACTCAATTTAATCCATTCATTTTGCATCATGATCACTGAATCCAGCCGGTATGATTGAAGTTTCAATGCTCATTTAACCTGATACAAGCTTTGAGCGATCATGATTAGTTTCGCGAGTAATAATAATGGATCGTTGGACCAGAATTCCGTACATTCCGTCATTTATCACTCGAGTGATAGCGATTTGGGTTTGCCTGGTCTGGATTTTCAATTTACGCATATCACTGTTGAAGAATTTCTCACAAAAGGCTTCTCACTGACATTTTGATATTCTATTGGTTTCGAATGAGATTCGCTGGATAGATAATATTTACTTGGAAAACCTTGGAGGAAATCCAATTAAATAGGTCCGCGATATTCAAACGGTCCTATCTTTGAGAAGCGTTATGTGATGCCATTTCCAATTCAGATCCACATTATTGGCCTCAACCATGGCGTTCTTTGAGAGATTCAGGTATCTGAGTTCTAGACAAATAATCTTTTGTATGGAATCAGTGGAACTGGCGTCTGGAGTTTCTAAACGGGAATTTTTGTGGGTAGCAAATGAAACGATAAAGAGGATATGATGAAAATTAATTAAAACTAAAAAGAATGAAAAACACTTTTGAAAAAACCTTATTGGTCCAATAGATGAAAAAATAGGTAGATCATGGTTGAAACTACTAATATTTATTGTCAAACGCTTCTGAGAAATCCAAGAGAACCAGATCAGTACCTAACCATATTCTTATCAGATGCTCGAGCTCGAATGAAGTCACCAGTATTTTATGGAAGCTTATGAATGTCGAAGCACTTTCCAGAACTGCATTGCGTATATGGGATAATACTATTGGTGATTTATTACATATCGGTTTTTAAGTAATGATTTGATTCCTCATACACTCGAGACCCTTTTTGAGGTCTCAAGGAGTTGAATCAGAATTAATGCAACAGTCTCCCAGGGACTATTGTAAGATGTACAGGGTGATTCATGCGACAGGGTGCCAGTTCTCGTAAACTATTCATGATAGAGACTCAGGAAAAAAAATCTGTCAATTAATGTGCCCAAGAGAAAATGCTGCAGATATATTTCAAGCTTCTAGGATCGCCGCAAAGGGGCGTAACGGTACTGTGAATACAGAATATCAACATATTTTCGAAAGTCTCCCTAGTGAACTACCAAAGAAGAATATGGAAACAGATTTTAGACAATATTCTCTACAAAATTGCTTCCAAGCACTTCTCTCTAAGTTGTCAAATGAGACAGCTACAGGCCGTCAAACTTGGGCGCGTATTCTCCGTTCGTACTTAAACCCGTTTAACATTTGACGGCGTTTAACTACAAGATTTCATATGCACCGGCGAAATTGGACACGTTCAAGTGGGTTAAACGCATTTAAAGTTAACCGCCCGGTTTGGAGCGTTTAAGGATTTAAACGGCTTCAATTGTGGTAGAAGATGCGTGCGTCTTGAAAAAATATATCATCTAATATAAACTTATACCAACGAACATATTATTTATTATAATATGATGGATATTCGGTGCTGATACCTAATTGTTTTTCTAATCATCTCACTGTGAGTGTGATTTTATTTTTTATTTTGAAGACGAATTATACCCATTTCTTGAAGCAGATATTTTCGACAAATTAATAGTTCTTGCATGGATTTACATAAAAATGAAAAATACTATAAGCGGACGGACGTTATGTCATTTTTCCGCAGATTTCATTTTCATGTTATCTACAAAGTCAGTAATGCCATAGTATGTTCAAGATAAATCAAAATGCCATCTGCAATAATTAATGAAATAATTAAAGTATAAAATGGTTTTATTCAAATAATATCACGTTTTGGGATGTCCGTGAAATGATAATTCATCACGTAATTTCATTTTAATTCATTCAAGCTTCCTGTCCTTCTCCCGTATTATCATTTTATCAATAGAACTGAAATTATTGGTTCTGTAGGTGGTGCTGAGGGTATAAGAAAAATCAAGCCAAAATCACGTATCATAAAAGAAAAATCAATGATTCTATGCGTAAACACATACGGAAATGGAGCAGACACAAAAATTAACTTGGAAAAAAACCTATAGGTTTAAACTTTATATAATGGCGGAAATAATAATAAAAAGAAAATAATCTTGAACCACATGAATGCCTTTGAGATTATATTTGGTTCACGTTCACTTCTGCATGAGCAAATATGGATATTTTGACCCATCCTAAAAAAAGGTCTCATTTCTCATGATTTTTCGTTTCGTTCCTTTCTACCTTTTGCATAACGTATACCTACATTGAACTTCACTTCGAAGTGGAAGTGATCGATTTCCTCTTGCCAAATGGAAATCATAAGATACCATTGTATCCGGCATTAGCGTGAGTTTGAACACAAGTTCAATGTGGATGGTAACATATGATTCCCGTTTTCCAAGAATAAATTTGACAGCTCTACTTCGAAGTGAAATTCAATGCAAACCTTACATAACTATACATCCAAATGTCTAATTGATGTCCACTGTCAACATCATGGTTGCCAATCAACTTGAATTCCACCAAAATATTCCTAGAATTTCCGACGTTGCCGACCTTTTTCTAGGTTTAACTAAGCGTTGCGAAAATTAGCACGGTGCATACCAAGCAAAAGTTGAGGACGTTTAACTATTTGAATGCGTTTAGTTGAAGGCGTTTATCTGTAGAATCGGAGAATACGGGCCTTGATGTCACTAAATTAACTATAAGAAAATCTGCTCTTTCTGGTGCATGTACTATACAGGTAGATTTAATTTGCTTTAGCTGACCACTCAACATTAATTGTGAAAGTCAAACGTGTATTTGAGGTTCTTTAGAAATTTTTAAATGCAAACTCACTAAATAGATGCCTCCGTCGTGTTATTTGGATAATTTTCTATCACTTCCATATTCCATACAGATCATTTTTCTATATCTTTTAAAATAGAAGAGTTACGGAAACTTCATCGTGGAATACTTTTGAGACAGCCCCTATAAATTTGAATGTGTCAAAAAGATATACATCAGATTTGTTTTGATTCGCGTTCAACATTTTCTTCAGTGGATGTTAATTTTTTTTTTCGTATTTTTTTCTACGAGCCGCTGAAAGTAGAATAAAATGCACTCCAAAATCCCCACCACAGGTGCTGTTTGAAAAGTATTCCTCGAGGGACTCCTGATGACACGACGGAGGGTTCTATTTAGTGAGTTTGCATTTGAAAATTTCGAAAAAATCTCAAATACAGGTTTGACTTTCACAATTCATGTTGTGTGATCGGCTAAAGCAAATAAAATCGACTCCGAGTGAATTCACCAGAAAAAGCAGATTTTCCTCTTTGGAATGAGCTTGCATGAGAACAGTCAAATCGGTTGAGGAATTTCGAAGTAATAGGCAATTGTAGAAGACTGTAGCTATCTTCTTTAACAACTTAGAGAAAAGTTTCGGGGATCAATTTTGTAGAGAATATCGTCCAAAATCTGTTTCCATAATATCATTTGGTGGTTCACCGAGATTTTTTTTTTAAATGTATCGATTTTATGTTTTTACTGTACCGAGCCCTTGCGGCGATCCTAGAAGCTTGAAATATATTTCCAGCATGTTTTGTTGGGCACATTACTATACAGATTTTTTTCCTGGGTCTCTATGATGAATAGTTTACGAGAACTGGCACCCTGTCGCTGAAAATCAATCACCCTGTACAAGCAATGAAGGTATTCATGATATTACAACAAAAAAGATAAGCTTCCGCGCATCTTCTCCGGTGCCGCCCCATCTAAAATGAATATGATGTTCGGTGACCGACACCAATTTTTCCCATATCTTTCCTATGCGATGCGCGAATCGGTTTGAATTTCGTCGAGCTAGTCGTCTTACCTTGTGTGTTTTAGTATCATGGTAGGTATTCTACTTCCATTATTACTGGTTCATGAAAGTCACGACGGAAGGGGGAACAAAAAAGGGGTTTTCCTAGAGCGAGGAAGGCTTTGCTACGTTCACCTACCAGATGAAAGAATCACTCTCTCTGTGCGGCGCCACTCAACATTCTGGTTTGTTAAGAAATACTTTAAGAATAAACCATCATAATTTCATATTAACCGATACAATATGTGACACCTCAGTGAAAATTGTGCTAGTCACTCTCACTGCATGAAACTCCACAAGAAAAAAAAAACAAATACTTTCTCAAAATATGTTGAAGATCACAAGGCGGGTAGCTTCTTGTGATAATGGGATTCAGGATACAAAACAAACAAACAATCCTGAGGCTGGGCCTTGTTGCACAGCTCAGGAAAACAACAATCTCCGGCTATCATCACAAGCGGAGTAAAAGAATCAACGGAGCAGAAGCCAAAAGGAGGAGGAAGGCACGTGAGCAGGGGCAGTACCGCCTTCAGAGGTCTACGGATTGAGTTGTTCCTCCAAAAGAAGCGCGGAACGCGTTCCCCTCAAGGATGGGAAGAAAACCTATGGATAAAATGGATCCTATGGATAAAAAAAATAAGGTCAGTCCACGGAAAAAACTCCGAATAAACGAAAAAGGCCACGCCACGTGCCCCTCCCCCTCTCCCGACCTTGTTCAAAAAAAGCTACCGCGACGTAGCTCACAGTCAACTTAGGGTGGCTGTCATTGATAAAGACAACCCCTATGGCAGGGTAACGGCCGATAGGGAGAATTTCATCAAGAAGACGCTATTGGAGGAATTGGATAGTACCCTGGTCATCTCCAGATACATAAACCAGCCTCCCACCTTCACATGATGGGCATATGCAGGGCAGGGAAGATCATTAGAATGACCAACGATAATACCTCACTAGCCTGGCTGGCTAACAAGGTGAAGACCATCAGTGATAGTCTGAGAGCCAGTGACATATTTCAGTGATGATTCAGTTAAGGCCTATTTCCTGAGAGAATTTTGTACGCAGCCTTATGTAGTGTCATCCGAAAGGATTCGCCCAGATCGCGGTTCCAAGGGGGTGGCGGGGCGCCCTCAACATGTAAAAAATTTGCATTTTTTTTATGATTTAGTTAAGGCTGAATTTTTTACCAGTTGTTCTTTGGTGGCTCACAATTACCCAGAAAAATTGGCGGATCGATTGGCCGGTTCCTACAAGATGGCGGGTCAACCCCAACATGTCGTAAGATCGATAAACTTTTTATGATTTAGTAAAGGCTGAATTTTCTACCAGTTGTTCTTTGGTGGCTCACAATTACCCAGGAAATTTGGCGGATCGATTGGCCGGTTCCTACAGGGTGGCGGGTCAACCCCAACATGTCGTGGGATCGATGAAGTTCCTATGATTGAGTCAAGGCTGAATTTTTTACCAATTGTTCTTTGGTAGTACACAATCACCCAAAAAAATTGGCGGATCGATTGGCCGGTTCCTACAGGGTGGCGGATCAACCCCAACATGTCGTGAGATCGATGAACTTTTTATGATTTAGTTAAGGCTGAATTATTCACCAGTCATCTTTCATAACCTCTAATCTTCCAGAAGAATTGAAGGATCTATTGGTCGGTTCCTCAAGGGTGGTGGATTAGCCCCAACATGTCGTGGGACCAATGAACATTTCATAATATATGATTCAGTCGAGGCTGGATTTTTCACCAGTTGTTCTTTGGTAAACTACAGTCATCCAGGAAAATTGACGAATTTATTGGCCAGTTCCTCAAGGGTGGCTGATCACACCCAAAATGTCGTGGGACCGCTTTTCATGATATAGTGATCAGTGGCGGATCTAGGCTGGAGTCAAGGAGGGGGCTTCAATCTTCAGAGGCGAAAAATTTAGAAATATTTTTGGCGCAGGGCTAAGTTGCAAAAATGAGTCCGTTTCGAAAAAATTATTGATTATCCAAGGTTCAGATCCGGATTTTTTTTTTTTTCTTACTGGTTCTATCGGTTTTTGTTCTGCTGAATCTGGATCCGAGGATTGCCACCTTGACAGGCGTCGCACCAACCCAAACCCTGCAAAAGCTGCTAAACCCCCCTTCGCTATTTTGGCACGAAACTTTTGTTAGGTACCCATGTTTTTTTAGATGAAAAATCTAAATTCAAAGTTAGTTTTGGTCTACAAATCTGCCCCACCCCTTGGAGATAGAATGTAAGAAGAATAAATAAAAAAAATGGGATTCTTGATTATTTTCCGATGCAACTCTACTTTTTCAAACTCTAAGATCTCCTATTATTTTAAACTGTAAAAATTGGCTCCGACATTTTAATTCATGAAGCGTAGTTTTTCAATTTTCACATAACTCATTGGATGTAGAGAGTTGTGTGTACATAATATGTCCATTTTATGTCCATTCATGGTCCAGAACAAACAGAAAGTATATGTTTGATACAAGTAGATTCAAATGGTCGTCCATCTATCGTCCGATATTGTGTCATTTGTATCGTATATGGATGTTCAATGGACGTCCGAAGGTTCAGATATGTCCGTTTTTGTTCAAATATTGGACATCTTTGAGCTGTCTGCGATGTGTCAATATTTTGTTGATAGACGCCCTGTACATCGGATCCAAACTCCATTACCCCGTCCAGAAAAAAAGCTATCTACGCCCTTGTATAATTCTGCATAGTAAATGCTTGTTTTGGTGAAATTAAATTATTCACATTAAAGGCATATAAAATGTCTTAGATCTAGTAAGGAAAAATGACACTGAAAGTCTTGATAAGTTTTGTGCCAAATATTGATTTGTTCTATTGGCACATTTTGTTTTTCTATGATGTGTTCAGACATACCAAAATTCATTTTTGCGCCAATAATGGGAAAAGATGGCCGACTACGCGCGTCAAAGATAATATTATGTACAGGGTGTCCTTCAACGCTTTCTTATGGCAACACCCCTTATTTGAAGATGTAGAAGAGAATAAACTGATGTGCATGTACGAAACTCAAATTTAATGAGAGACCTACTGGCGCAGACAAAACATCGGTATCTCTGATTGGTTGGCCGCTAGAGGGTTTTTCTCGAATTTTGTCGATTTTTTATATCCTATTACTTTTATCAATGAAGATGATTGATTTTTGGTAAAACCTTTCTCAAGGCACTTTTTTCCGTAGAATCCAATGCAATATTATTATGCGGTTTTTTACACGGCGCGGCGTTTAGATGCGTTTTTAGATGCCCCAAACTAGACGCGTTCCTATGGGAATCTAAAAAACTTATCTAAGCGCCCTGTAAAAGAACTGCCTACTGCAATGGATAAAATATAATCCTCATTGAGAAAGCTTTTACCAAAATTAATTATCTTTATTAATAAAGAGGTTATATGATATAAAAAAAGCGAAGAAAATCGAGAAACGCCCTTTAGCGGCCAAACGAAAAGAGAAAAAGTTTTCTTTGATCCTTTCTCATCAGATTTGAGCTCCGGACACCTAAGTTGATTTTTTTCCATATCTTGAAATGAGGGGTGTTTTCATAAGAACGCGTTCAGTATGGGATAACCTATACAGGGTGTTTCAATATCTTTGATAACATTTCAATCAGCTGTATTGAAAGCAAAAATATTATCAGATTGTATAGTTATCAAGCAAGTTTTTTCCTGTTTGAAAATTAAACAAAAGACTATCGATTTGCTGAGATATTAACCCAACTTATATTTTTTAATAAATTTAGTTTTTTATTTTATTAATTCAATTTTTAATTATAATTAAATTAAATTATAATAATTAAAAATTATAATGGATATTTCGATCCTACTCGAAATTCATGGTCAGATACACATATGCCTAAGATTTGATGGAACTTTGATTCTGCATCAGTGATCAAGGAAGTAATGGTGCATTTGAAAACTTTGATCCATCTGTCAGTTTAGGTGTCCTGGCGATTTTTTTTTAAAATTAGTTTGGGGCCGTTTTGTCACTTTTGAAAAAAAAATGTTACTGATGAAATAAATGAGTGTATATGGATCTCTCTCGTTTGCCAATTCTTCAGATGTAACCAGGACAAATCAGGTAGTCAGGTAGTTATGAAATAATTGATTTTGGAGGTGCATAAAATGCGAACTAAGAATAATGTTTTCAACTTTTTGGCGGAAAGTCAAGAGATGCCATTCTTTCTACATGATCTATCGACGCCATGAGATGTCCAGAGTTCAAAGTGCTTATACGTGTTTGTAAGAAATTTTGTCCACTCTAATTTGGTGTTCTATAGTTATCATCAAAAAAAGTTTTTAAAAAACTGAAAAAAGAGCCGAAACTTTGTGGTTTCCTGCAGTCTTCGTTGTGAAGCTGACGCCTGACGAGGTGGCAAATCTCAGATTCGGATTCAACAGCTTCATAGTGATTACAGCCCTTCAATTACCTCTAGCGAAGATAATATTATTACTCTTATTCGGAAGGCAGCTAGAAAATAGCTTTGCAACTATACAAGTCACGGAAACTTTGGATCATTTTTTTTAAATTTTATATCGCTGGTGAAATTTATTTTTAAATTGCATTTGTATCGCATAAACATCGGAATATTAGTTAATTGGAGAGCTTTGATAACTATGAAAAAAAAGAGAACATTCGTATTTCGTAATATTCAAGTTGTTCCGCCAGGTACTAAAAACCGCTATTTTGTCCGTCAATTGACACAATAACATACTACAATATTCAGCCTTTTACTGAATCATATTATGAAAAGTTCATTGTTCCCGCGACATGTTGGGGGTGATCCGCCACCCTTAAGGAACCGACAAATCGATTCGTCAATTTTTCTGGAAGATTATAGGTTATCAAACAAGAACTGGTGAAAGATGCAGCCTTAACTGCATCATATCATGAATAGTCAATTGTTCCCACGACATGTTGGGGCTGATCCGCCACCCTTAAGGAACCGGCCAATCGATCCGTCAATTTTTCTGGATGATTGTAGATAACCAAAGAACAACTGTTGAAAAATTCAGCCTAAACTGAATCACATCATGAAAAGTTCATTGTTCCCGTGAAATGTTGGAGGTGATCCGCCACCCTGTAGGAACCGGCCAATCCATCCGCCAATTTTTCTGGGTGATTGTGTACTAACAAAGAACAACTAGTCAAAAATTCAGCCTTAACCAAATCATAAAAAGTTCATCGATCTCACGACATGTTGCGGTTGATCCGCCACCCTGTGGGAACCGGCCAATCGATCCGCCAATTTTTCGGGGTGATTGTGTACTACCAAAGAACAACTGGTGAAAACTCCAGCCTTAACTAAATCATGAAAAGTTTATCGATCCCACGACATGTTGGGGTTGATCTGCCACCTAGTAGGAACCGGTCAATCGATCCGTCAAATTTTCTAGGTGATTGTGTACTACCAAAGAACAACTGGTTGAAAAATCTGCCTCAACGAAATCATAAAAAGTTTATCGATGCCACGACATGTTGGGGTTGATCCGCCACCCTGTAGGAACCGGCCGATCGATCCGTCAATTTTTCTAGGTGACTGTGCACTACCAAAGAACAACTGGTAAAAGAATCAGCCTTAACTAAATCATAATAAGCTTATCGATCCCACGACATGTTGGGGTTGATCTGCCACCCTGTAGTAACCGGCCAATCGATCCGCCAATTTTTCTGGGTAATTTTGGGCCACCTAATAACAACTGGTAGAAAATTCAGCCTTAACTAAATCATAAAAAGATGCAATTTTGTTTACATGTTTGGGTTGTTCCGCCACCCCCTTGGAACCGCGATCAGGGCGAATCCTTTCGGATGACACTACATTAGGCTGCGTACAACACTTTCTCAAAAAATAGGTCTTCTTAATTATCACTGAAATATGTCACTGGCTCACCCACTATGAGGGATCTATTGGCATCAACTTGGAGGTTCGGAATGTGGACAAACGGCCAAAGCTGACAAAAGCCACTCTGTGGGTCCCAAATGAGAAGAAATCAGAAGGCTTTCAAGAAAGATCCATTCAGCAAAATCGGCAATCTACGCAAAGAGGATGGATCGCTTACCTCCAACCTCCAACAAAGCTTAGAACTACTACTATCACATTTTTGATTTCTTGTTTACATTAACATCCTTTAAAAAAACTTGATAATGTTTTGATCCACATTTGAAAAAGAAACACAATGATATATGAAAATCCGAATGCAACGTTGAAGTATACAGGGCTTAGCTTTGCCTAGGAAATGACCAACAGAATCTTCAAACGTTGTTTTGCAGTTTAGAACTCAACCGGTATGATTTTGTATTTTTCAATCTGCTCCTATCCACCTCTTTGTTGATCAAGTCACAAACGCAGATGCGTCTTTACCGAACATTGTCTAAACTATTTTGATAAAATATTGTTTTATTTTATCTTCACTGAAAACGCAGCAGACATTCAAAAATATAATTATTTTTCATCGTGAAACTGGAAACTTGGAAGACAACCAATTAAAAATTCCGAGACAGATACTGAACGAGTCCAAGACCGAGCATGGTTATGATTTTGGTCTCGGTTTCAAAGTTTCAAGACCAAAAACACCACAAAATAGCTCAGTGGATTAACTTTTTTTTCTTATTATTAATGGTCTGTGGTGCCCACAGACAATTAATACCAAATACCGATTTTTATCAAAACTTCAACGCCTTGTATTTCAGAAATGAAGCAACTCTGAGCACAGGAACTCTTTTCCTCAAAACGATCTAATGTATCACCCTCGTTGGACATAACAAAATATCATCACACAGCTATGAGTTATTAGTAGAACGAATGATACCTTTTGAAATATACAGTTGGACACAGTGGAAAAAGCATTCCATTCGCATTCCTAATGCAAGGGATAACATGTCATCAGGTTTTATTTCGCTGAATGAAAATATATTCCATGATTTTGATCTCTGCTGATATTCATATAATTGACCATTCAATGTAAGTTTGTGTTTACAAAGAATGTGCTGTCATTTTGATGATCGGCTTTCTCGTGCGCACCTATACTCATTATGAGTACCTACATACATGATTCCACTTTTAAAGGTGAGTCCAGGAAAAAATAATGTCGTTAAGAAAAGGGAAGATCTATAATATCTGAATAAAAAAATAAAAATCACTTATAAAAAGATGGAAAGAATAATAACTGAGATTCAACTCAACAAATAATAGAAGTAGCTAGATACTTGATACCCCACTATGCGGAAGTAGCTGAGCATATAATGAATGGAAAAAAGAGTGAGTGCATGAGTCTTCACAACAAAAAAGCATGCTAGGTGCGACCTGCTGACTGAAAGCAGGAAACATGCCACTCATTTTATAACTTATTCAATACAACCATACCACATTAGCCTGGGTTTTGTATGAATTTCTCATTCCAATGTAAGCACAAAACAAAGAGAGAGAATAATGCGTTTGCTCGTGTTTTCTTTGTCAGTATCATGAGACTATTCGATATTTTCAGGATACCGTTAACTTGGAAATTAACGCACGTGCATTAATTATTCTTCCATACATACCTAATTACGACTGTATTCACACTCCAAATCACGTAGGTAATTAACATTGCATAATCACTTTATATGTATGGCTAAAACAATTTGAACTCCATTTGCCAATTAAGTAGCATGGCCAATTCTCCAATCTATTTAGTTCCAACACTTCTACCCTCAGGACGTCGATGAGCGCCATAACTATATTTACTCGGCTGTGTTGCTTATCGCGGTTATTTATTGTCCATTTCCAATTTCAAGCTTTTCATTGATTACAGGAAATGATGTGCCAGAACGATCTAAAATTAGCGGAGAAAAAATGGAGGATATGAAAGTGCACAACAAAGATTTTTTAATTAGCACTTTATCAATTGTTTTCTGATGATCCTGCAGGAATTTCTTGATAATTTTATATTTGCTCATGACCGAAATAAGTTTATCGTGCATCGGAATCAATTATATTATTGTGAATCAAATTCTATTGAAGATACAATAGCTCCGCCTTTTATTGGTAGTAACCTGCGATTGTATTTGGCATTTTTATCAACTTTCATTGACATCTTTGTTTCTTTACGTTGTATTCACAGTCAGTAGAGAATCCTCTACTCATGTCTTGAGAGAAGAAACTCAAACTCCTCAAACAGTTTTGCCTGTTTTATATTAAATTTCACTTCCGTTTCGGATTGACTGGCAATAAATGAAATTCGCTATTTTTGGTTTTTCGCCGATATTTCCAAAACCAATTGACCGATAGTGAATCTGAAGCCGGATAACGAATGCACCAAGTTTTCTCTAAAAATGTCTCCATTCTACTTTTGCTGTAGGTATAATAGGAGCCAGAATCCCTGTATAAAGAAGCGAATTTGGGAAACACTGTATAGCCTTGATTATGATTACCGCTGCAATTGAAATAAGAAATTAGCTTTTTTTGCTGCTTATCGCTCTGGTTGAGTTTCCTATAGGCAATTTCAGAAACCTGTCAACTGATACGACAGCGACATCTTGTACCGTAAACAATTCCTGAATACAGGAGAACATCAAGAAAAAAAGGTTAATATGACTCACTTTTGCTCTGATAATGATATGGTCTGCAACTTTGAAGCTTTCTCAGTGACTAACAAACCTTGCCCTAAAATATTTGAAAGCATTCAAACTTTCGTAAACTTTCAACTTCTGTACAGTATAATAAGTTGTGGTCACCAATAGGTAACTAATTATGTCCATGTTAGTTATTTTTGGAAACTCCTGAGGGCTTGCATCAAAGTGAATCACTTGAAGTAAAGGGGTCTATGTTGTTAACAATCGAGATTCTGTGTTTGTATCTAATCAAAATTCACGGGCTTCCAGCTTCTAACTTCGCGGGATAATCACTCATTTCACGGCTTTTCAGGATCAGAATCTCATCAAAACGATATCGAACACTTATTATTTTGAAAAATGTCACAGAAAGTCAAGATAAATGTTGAAAATACAGGTTAGTATTTGTTTACGGTTTGAAGAGCCTCTTTTATACATTCTTTCGCGGATGATAGAAGAATTCGAAATCAACGGCGAGCTCTAAAAGGTAGAACCATTCCGGAATCCTCGTAAAACAGACTGGCAAAAATTATCTGATCTCATGAGAGGGGCCAAAGCCAATTGTTTTCTAATTGGCTTTGGCCAAGGTATACGATCACCTACCAAAGACAAAATAGAGCGACGAAGCTAGAGAAACAATTATGGACAATTTGTACATTTTTTGGAAATATGAAAAATATAAGGATTAGTGAGTACTGATGCCATTGATGGTTTTAAAAAAAATCAACCTACGACCTCTATTAATGAACTGATCACCGATTAAAGAGCTCCAAGCAACATCCACTACGTCACAGAATACATTATCTATCTCTGTCTGGCGTATTGACTGTAATGACTCTCTCTCTCTCTCTAGAGACAGAGAGGGTGAAAATGCCTCCGCCCCGTTTTCGATTATACGGTGAGATTTGCGTTTTCTTTTTCACTTATTTAGTATAGTTTTGGGTATTTTGGAAACATTTTTTCGCTGATGACTTTCTTATATTGTCTAGAATACGTATATGGAATTTCAAATCATTTGAAAATGTATGCAAATTGTCCATTGAAGAAAGCCATTCACAAAAAATCATGTCCCTTAAGCTGCAAGAGCACCACGTCTTTCTGGTGGACAGCGGAACTGAGACAGATTAGGGACAAGAAAAAAAGGCTTTTTGATCAAGCAAAGATTTATCCAATCAAGCAAAGAGAAATGGAACAGAGAAGTACTGGAATGAATAGAAGATCAGATTTACCAGATATTAAAGTGAAATCAGGGAGTCCAAAAGAGACTCATGGGAGTCTGCGAGTCTATGATGGATACAAATGAGTCAGCAGTGCTAAGAAAGATGCTTTCAAGGAAGGTAGTAACCCCAAAAAGCAAAAAAAGGCTGGATAACTCATGGATAGAATCCTGTAAGTAGACACTGGAACTTTAAATGGATACGCACTTCCCAGGAAGTACCGTAGCAGAAATCAGCAGTTCTGATGAACAACAGCTGATGCCAAATTCGGGAACACAGATGAGGTTGTATCAAGGGAAAAAGTAAAGTGGGCAGTGAACGGTTCCGAGCCGTATAAGTCAGCGGGCCCGGACGAAATAATGCCTATCATGTTACAGAAGTCCTTCGAAAGCATATCCGATGACCTGGTCGAAATATACTATGATTGTCTCCTTTTTGTTTTTCCACGATTCAAACAACTTTTTGGCGAGATTTGGGCGTGGCACTCCAAAAATGTTTCGACCTCGGTGCCAGACTTTGCGGGGGGCTTTTCGACCTTTCTGTATCGGCCCCACCCTGATTTTTTTCCTAACAGCGCCTCAGCGCCTATAAGATAAGATAAGATAAGATAAGATATTTATTCATAATAATACACAATGTGCTTTTACAAGTCATAAAATAGATAAAAATAGAATCAAATACTAAGATTTGTTAAGTAGGTAAATACAATCCACAATAATAGATACTACAAAACATCAAATGTCTTTCGATGTAAAATAACAGTAAGTGAGCTAAAACCACAGGCAGATACAATAATATTGAAAAGCAAAACAATAACAGTCACATCACTATCACATTAGTATTATTGTACTGGTGAAGACACTTCACAACCGGTCAAAATTGAAGTTGAGGTATTCATCAGTTGAGTAAAACGAGTGCCTTATAAGAAAAACCTTCAATGTTTTGATGAAATTTCGTTCCTCAAGGATTCTAATCCTCTCGGGCAACTTATTGAAAAACTTTATCCCGTAATAATCACTGCCCCTTCTAGATCTGTTTAGCCTATGAAAAGTTAACACCAAGTCATTAGCGTTACGGGTGATACCACTTCTCTCACTATGTCTAGCAAACTGTGAAATATTCCTTTTAATATAAATTAAACAACTTAGGATATATAAGCAAGGAAAAGTGAGTAAATTAAGCTCCACAAAGCAGTGCCTACAGCAGTCACGAAAACGCACGCCAGCAATAACCCGTATGCATCGGCGCTGCAGTTTGAAAATGTCAGCAGCTCTTGGAGAGTGCCCCCAATTAAGTATAGCATAAGAAATATTAGAGCCAAAGTATCCATGATATGCCATGATAAGGGTCTTCCTAGAGACCACTCTAGTTAAATTTCTAATCAAGAATGTTATGCTGGACAGCCTACTAGACAATTGGGAAACATGTTCAGCCCATGTTAATCCAGGATCCAACCAGACTCCCAGGAATTTTACTGCTCTCTCAGTGGGCAATACAGGGTTGGATGTCCTCAGAGAGAAATTCAGTTTTTGGGTTTTGGCATCATTAAGGCTGAGTTTATTCGCCAAAAACCAGGATTTGATTTGTTCTCCTTTATCTAGCACTACTTGGTGGATAGGCTCAGAAGGGTGAGAAGGGTGATAGTGCTCTAAATAGGTGGTATCATCAGCAAATAATATCAGGTTAGTATTTTCAGCAAAGTTTGGCAAATCGTTGACATACACCAGGAATAAAAGGGGGCCAAGGATGGAACCCTGGGGCACTCCATGGCGAATAATCTGCCTGTCTGATAGGTTATTCTTGAACTGAACATACTGATAACGATCCTGCAAATACGATTTGATAAGATTAATACTTTTAGGATGAAAATTGTAGTAGGCTAGCTTATTCAGTAGAATATCAAAAGAAACACAGTCGAAAGCCTTTGTTAAGTCTAGGAATGTCGCATAAGTACCCAGTCTGGATTCCAGACCGCAAGCCACAAACTCTGTGAGACTATTTATCGCAAGGGAGGTAGATTTATTATTTCTGAAACCAAATTGTTTGTTACTGAACAGATTATTTGATTCAAAGAAGATCACCATTTGGTCTTTCATTAGAGATTCTAGAATTTTTGATAAAACTGGGAGCAGTGAGATTGGGCGATAATTCGATTCATCACTAGCACTACCCTTATTTTTAAATATGGGAACCACTTTAGCAATTTTTAGAGACAGGGGAAAATGACTTCCAGTAATACACTGATTGAACAGGTATGTGAGGGGTTGAATTAATATGTTTTTCAGATATTTTATGATTCTGGTTGATAATTCATAACAGTCACAGCTTTTTGTATTCTTCAGGTGGTCAATTTTGTCTCGGACTTCTATGAAACTAACTTCACGGAACTGGAAGTTTTGTACTGCATGATGACCTAGAAGATAGTCATCGAAATTGGGTACAGATGAAGGCTGGTCGTTGATGATGTCGTCAGCTATGCGAGCAAAAAAGTTGTTAAAGTTCTGAGCATTGAGCTGACCAGAGTCTGAAATAGGGGAAGTTTTTGAACTGGAGTGTGCTTTTACAATACTCCACATAGCAAGGGCCTTATTGCTAGCCTTATCAATGAAGTCGTCATGAGCCTTTTTCCTAGAATTAGATATTTCAACTCTGTATTGCCTTTTATAGTTATTAACTGTTTGTTTAGTTACAAGAGTTGGATTAGATTTATTGAGTAGGCACAGCGTGTTAAGCCTTTCCCTCATATCTTTCAGTGTAGCATTGAACCAGTTAGTAGCAGAGATATTTTGACGTGCACTTGTAATGGTTCTAGTTTTCATTGGAAAACACTTATCAATTGCCACTAAGACAGTCTCGATAAACGATCCAAAATTGTTGTCAATCTCCTCACTCGTCGCGCTGTTACTCTGCCATTGTCGAGGCCATTGTATACCCTCAAGTTCTTGAAACAGAAGAAAAAGGCCTTGTTCAGTAACAGGTCTGTATGAGAACCTGCCTTCTCCCCGAGAAGGAGGTACCGACAGATTTAAAGTCAAAACCAAACCAGAATGGTCCGAGATTCCGTTAAGACTGTATGGAGTAACAGTATATTCACCCTCATAACGAGGACTTACGTATATGTTATCTAGACAAGCATTCAACCGAGTATTAAAAGTGACAATATGATTCAAGTCATAAGATTCCATAAAAAAATTTAAGTACATAGTTTCCCTGTCCTCAAGTACATTATAATGGACGTTGAAATCACCCGTTATGATGGTAGGCCGTGAAAAGTTAATTTTCGGAAAAGCTGATGACAGCACAGCAGTGAAGTCACAAAGCGTGCCATTAGGAGATCGATAGGCAGTTATGATTTGGGTATCTTGTGATTTAAGATAAATCCCAGCCAATTCACCATGTACCTCCACCGAGTACTTGCTCAGGTTAAGCTCCTGAAAACATGTTTTTATTACCTTCTAGCTAGATAAGTAGCTCTAAAGGTAGGTGTTCTGGTGAAATCAAGGATAATTACATTTCTGAATTTCTCATCTCAACGGTGGATGCAGAATGTAAATCACTTATTTGAGAAACCCCATATGTCACGAAGAGCTGTAACGGTTCGAAAAATACTAACTCTATCACTTACAATTTTCTTGAAATCGACCTTGAAAAAGTTTTGGAAAAAACAATAAAAACTCTATAGCTATTCCGGAAATAAGATATGTATATGATTGTATATGTTGATGTTTTAAAAAACTCATGATGAACTACAGTTTTTTTTCTACATTTTTTGATATGAAGATGAATGGATCTCCAAAATAAGCATCCGAACGTTCTGAACTAATGGAATTTCTCAAATAAGCACGATTTGAAATTAAAAAAAATGATAAAAACCGATATTTTAACCATTCATTTTATCAAAAATATATTTCTTCATTCTGTCCTTCATTCTGCTCAAAAATAGTCACGGCATTGTTTTTTATGTGACCTGGATGTTGAGTTGGCTGGAGCGCCATTACAAGAAATGCAAAGTATTAAGTTTCTTGGGATCAAAATAGACACGAATTTGGAATTTGAGGATCACATTAAAAGTTCAACAACTTTTATACAAGACAGTTTTTTCTAACTCGTGTGCCTTTTGAAATAATCAACCGTTTTTGTATGTATACAAAATCCGACTCGCACGCGATTCACCGCTGGAAGAGGCTCCAGCTTTTTCGTATTTTTATTTATTTTCTTTTATTTTTCGTAGCCTTTAGAGATCAGTCAGCGCAGGTAGGATTCGGGTTTTTGGCATTCCTACCTGTATTTCTAGATGCCTTCCGGAAGGTAACCCGGTACCAAAGAGGTCAAATTAAGTGAGGGACATTAAAGGGCTTATCCCTGACGTCCTAATGCGAAGGAGCGGTTTAGTGGGTCAAACCCCACACTTCTCTATGGTCACGGACATAGAGTGTCTGGTTTCAGATTCCTCTCCTTGGGGCCTGAACCCCTGAACAACAAACAAACAACGTTTCATTTGCTTGATGGAAAAAATGTATCTTTGATTTTTTCAAATCAGGAAATGTGATGATTTAAAAGTCTGACAGCCAAATATGGGGAAACCGGGCGTCAGCGACGCAATATAGGTACCTGTTAAGAAAATAACGTCAGTGAAAGTGTTTTCTCAAGGCTGAAGATGTTCAAAACAATCAATAAAAATATAAAGTACATGTTGGAAATAGTCAGACTCATTTCTACTTGGACCTCGTTAGTCAGCACTCGACGAAAGTGAGAATAGTCATTGCGCGCAGCTTATGGCAATAATTGTGCTTTTGAGAAGTTTTTCAATACGTATCATTTGCTTGTTTGACAAAAATATATTTTAGATTTTTTTAAACCAGTATAATGAAAAAAATGTAACATTCGCTTTGATGATGATGAAAAATAAAAGAATACAATACCTAATATACCGTTTGAAACACAAGTGAGTACCAGAGTACCTGATTAAACATGAATAAATAAAAAAAAAAAATTCATAATCACTACTGTTCTTGGTCACTTTCCTCATCAGACTTAAACCCAATTCTTCGACGCCATCTCTCGTGGTGACTGATTCCGAATCAATTTTTTCTGTATTATCAGAAAAATAAATTTCATTTTCAGTACAAGAACGAAGCACTATTGTTAATATACAGTCCACTTTAACACTGACTGACACCTTAGATGCAAAAATCTGTGAAATACTGCTCGTTATAGTAACCCAGAATAAATTGGTTAAATGAATGATAATGATACGTGTTCATGAGTGAAAGACATGTGTACTGATGCCCAATATGCATTTCGTACATGAATTCTATAGTTTTATTCAATGCTTTGAACATTTCCAGCAATAAAAAAACACTTTCAATGACGTTATTTTCTTGACAAGTACCTATGTTGCGGCGCTGACGCCCGGTTTCCCCATATTTGGCTGTCTGACTGTTGAAGTCACATTCTATCACATTTTCTGGTTTGAAAAAATCAAAAATATATATAAAAAAATATAGACTTGGGAAAAGGCACAAAAACACAATTATTGCCATAAGCCGCGCGCAATAATGACTATTCTCACTTTCATCGAGTGCTGACTAACGAGGTCCCAGTAGAAATGAGTCTGACTATTTCAAACATGTACTTTATATTTTTATTAATTGTTTTGAAAATTTTCAGCCTTAATAAAACACTTTCACTGACGTTAATTTCTTAACAAGTACCTATATTGCGGCGCTGACCCGCTGACGCCCGGTTTTCCCATATTTGGCTGTCTGTCTGTTGAAGTCTCATTCTATCACATTTTCTGGTAAGATAAAATCAAATATATATATTTTTTTCCATCAAGCAAATGGAACGAATTGACAAAAGGCACAAAACCACAATCATTGCCATAAGTCGCGCACAATGACTATTCTCACATTCATCGATTGCTGACTAACGAGGTCCCAGTAGAAATGAGTCTGACTATTTCCAACATGTACTTCATAGTTTCATTCATTGTTCTGAAAATTTTCAGCCTTTAGAAAACACTTTCATTGACGTCATTTTTGTGACAAGAAGGTATGTTGTGGCGCTGACTGCCGGTAGTGCCAGTGTCCCCATAATTGGCTGTCTGACTGTTGAATTCTCATTCTACATTACATTTGCTAACTTCGTGTGAATTTTTAGCCTCTAGAAAACAGTTTAGGAAACTTGAATAATATTACATCTTTAAAAGCGTCCCAGCGCCAGATGTCCCGGTAGGGAAAGTGCTGACTGTGCAGTGAGTTTCCATCACTAAAATGCAACCTTTTCTGAAAATTTGAGCCTTTAGAAAACTCTTGCACGTTTTTAACGCCAGCTCCCCGACTATTATTTGACGATTCAAATTTCCAGATTTAAACTCAAATCAAATCCAAAGATATACAGGGTGTTTCATTAATATTGCGAAAAAATTCTGGGTGAGTTTCCCCACTTAAAAATAATAAGAAAACTTCATATAAAGGTGTGTCCGGAAATGCTTCGTTACAGAGCTACAGGGTTGAAGTTTTATTTTTATTTTTGTTTTTTCTAAATAATATTTGAACCAATGTCTATATTTTCATAAAAATCGGTATTTGAGGGTTTCTTTTTATGCGGAATTCGAATTTTATCTCAGTTTGGCTCTAACTTGTAGAGGGCGCCACCTACACTCATTTGTCCTGACATGTACAGCCATAACTTTTTTGGACGTAAGCGTATGACATATTTGAGTGATAAAACATATTTCTCCTTTATTTTTATGCAAAAAATGTATATTTGTTAGAAGTCGCTACGTGGAACCATTTTCGAGATATTTGGATTTGAAATAATTAATACATGGGATTTTCAAATTATGGCGAAGGTAACCTGCTAGAAGTTATGACATATTACGCATTAATGCTTCATATTTTGAGTGAAAAAGATAAAAGTCGACTTGTGTGTGATGTTATCAACAACTTTCATGCAAATATTATTTAAACAAAAACAAATAAAAAAACTGAAAAAAAATAAATTAAATAATAACTTTAACACCCTGTAGCTCTGTAACGAAGCATTTCCGGACACATCTTTATATGAAATTTTCTTTTTATTTTTAAGTGAGGAAACTTATCCTGTATTTTTGGTACTATCAATGAAACACAATGCTCGGCCATAATTTCATTATCATATGTATTAATTATTTCAAATCCAAATATCTCGAAAATGGTGGCACGTAGCGACTTCTAACAGGTATGCCTTTTTTGCATAAAAATAAAGGAGAAATATGTTTTTTTACTCAAATATGTCATACGGTCACGTCCAAAAAAGTTATGGCTGTACATGTCAGGACAAATGAGTGTAGGTGGCGCCCTCTACAAGTTAGAGCCAAACTGAGTAAATATTCGAATTCCGCATAAAAAGAAACCCTCAAATACCGATTTTTATGGAAATATAGACATTGGTTCAAATATTATTTAGAAAAAACAAAAATGAAAATAAAAGTTCAACACCCTGTAGCTCTGTAACGAAGCATTTCCGGACACACCTTTATATGAAGTTTTCTTATTATTTTTAAGTGGGGAAACTCACCCTGAATTTTTTCGCAATATTAATGAAACACCCTGTATACGAATAGAACGATAAGTATTGATTCAAAATTTTTATTATTAAATAAGTAGGTACAATATATTTTTTTTTATAAAATGTTTATTTGAACAGTAAGAAATAAAGAATATTTGTGGGTGCATGGCGGACGCACAAACGAAAAAAAAAATATTCTCAAATAAATAGGTACAATAATACAATAAACTTAAGATAAGGTATTTAAATACATCATAAAAAAACCTCTCCACAGTACTTTTAAGCCACTTTTATTGTAAAGTCCGGAATTGTCTGCTTTCTTTTTATAAAGTTCTTATAAAAAGGCGTTAAATCATTCTTTCCGACCCATTTTCCAACAAAAATAAATGTTACTGTTCGCGTTAGGGTGAAAGAAAACAAACCCGGCCGGGACAACACAAAAACTATAACATTTCATATTCATAACCTGACTTTATTTCTAAATTAACCAGAAAACTGGTTGGTTAGTTTATAAACCAGCCAAAGGTTTGGCTATTTCATGTAACTAGAAATTATGGTTTTCATATTAGCCAGATTGCCTTGGGTAGTTCAAACACTAACCAGCTATTTTGATTCTCTTGATAACTCCAAGTAAATTATCCAAAAGTTTGCAAAATAACTGCTACTTTAGTGGAAATTGCCTTTTCTGTCAAAATAGCTAATGGTTTGGTTAGTTTATGAAACTATATACGTTTGTATATACGTTTGTATATAAGCCGTAGCATGTACAATATTTCAAGTTGATGTACCTTTCCGTGCGATCTCTTCACGACCACAATAAAGAACGAGAGATTGACATAAAATTCTGATTTGTATAATGTGTACCTCTATGGGTGCCTGTTGCCCATAAAATTGCTGGTAAATAGTCAAAGTCACTGAGATCGCGTAACACACACTTTAATCAACTGATACAGTCAATATCTTATATACAAAGTAAAAGTTTTGAATAAATAATAGCGAAGACGTAAGAAAGCACTCGAATCCATTCAACGATGAATCTTCTATAGAAATTAACCATGCCTAGAAACCTTCTGAGTTCAACTACTGTTTGAGGTTTTTTATAAGACTTGATTGTTTTAATTTTCGACTGAAGAGGCTTGGTCCCCTGTGACGAAATTTCATAACCCAAGTATCGCAATTGTGGCTTGCCAAAGGTGCATTTTGAAGGATTGATCTTGATTCCAAACTCCTGAAATCTCTTGAAAATCAGGGAAAGATGATGTAGGTGTTGCTCTTCATTGTCTGGGGCAATAAGGACGTCGTCGATGTAACTGTAGCAAAAATCAAAGTCTGAGTATTTGATCGATGTATCTCTGGAATGTTTGCGCCGCATTTCGTAGACCAAAAGTCATCACAGGAAATTCAAACAGGCCAAAAGGGGTGATGATAGCTGTCTTCCGAATGTCTTCGTCAGTCACCGGTATCTGGTGGTATGCCCTAACAAGGTCGATAGTGGAAAAGATTATTTGTTTACCGTATAGTTTGTAAGAAAAATCTTCAATATGAGCGATTGGGTAGCTATCTGCAACTGTTTTTGCATTTAGGCGGCGATAATCCCCACAGATACGCCATTCACCAGTCTTTTTGGGAATAATATGTAAAGGGCTGTCTGAAGGTCGACAAATGCCTTGAGACATCATGTATGCAAAGTTTGCTTTTGCAATTTTGAGCTTTTCAGGAGGTAATCTTCTGGGCCGATCTGCTACTGGAGGTCCAGTAGTAACTATGTGATGAAAGACTGATGCTGCTGTGGCTTCTGAGACTATTGAGGGATGAGTTTTACTTCAGGAAACTTATCCAGCAGTAAATGGAGTTTTGAAGTTTTTGACAAAATTGTGACTGGTGATTCTGAGCAAGGTAGAAAATATCCAAGAATATTGAGATTTGTTATAGAGTCAGAGATTTTTATATTTTTGAGGTCCACAACAAGACCAAAATGAGCTAGGAGGTCTGCTCCAATAATAGAACGAGGCACGTCGGCGACGATGAACATCCAGGTGACTGGGCGTCTTAGACCAAAGTTTAGAGTGAGCATTTTGTAGCCAAAATTTTGAATAATGGAACCATTTGCAGCATATAAAGGAAAATCAATATTGGCATTATTGTGCTTACCATAAGTTTTGGGAAGAACACTGATGTCTGCTCACGTGTCAAGAAGAAAGTTTGTTCCTGTAGTTTTGTCCTTGATAAAGAGGCGGTACTGCTTTGAAACACCTGTGTTGGCGGCCACCTCAATGTCCAACGGTGTTGCCAGTTTTTTGGCTGAGAAATTAAGCTGCAGGGTGTCGTGCACTTCTTTGCCTTGCTTCCAAATTGATTGTGGTAGAAACAAAACTCGTTTTTTGATGTTCCTCCTCTGCTTGTACTCCTTGTCTTTGAACGGCCTCGATTTCTGGTGTAACTGTCCAGCTTTCTAGAGAGCTCCAAAACCTGCTTGGAAAGTTCGGAAATTTGACTTTCACATCCACAATGATTTTGCTTCGCTGATTTATTTGCGACCTCTGCGATGAAAGCTGGTGAATTTGCAGTGACCTCGATCACTTTATCGACTATAACGGCCATTTTTGTCAAATCCGGACCTGCTGAAGCTGATAAGACTACTTCAATGCTGTTAGGAAGTCGTTGGAGCCATAAAGTTTGCAAAATGGTGTCACTCACGAGATCTTTTGCCAAAACCCGCATCTCTTTGAGCAACTGAGATGGTTTTTTGTCATTTAATTCAATTTCTCCGATAAGCTTTTTGATTTGTCGTTCCTGGGAGTCGCTGCATCGGTCAATGAGGGTTTTTTAGAGGGTTTCGTATTTGTTAATGTCTGGCGACCAAATCAGAAACATGTTGGAGGGTGTCGATGTCTAGTACGGGAATTATGTGAAAATATTTGAGATGATCTGCCTGAGACGATGGGTGGTAAATTGAGCTTCCACTTGGGCGAACCACAGGCTGGGATCAACTTTCCAGAATTGAGGTAATTCAATGTTTCTCACATCCCTCAGTTCCTCAACGATCAATGCTGCGGGGTCTGTATTGTTTGCATCAGCGGGCGTTCCTTTTATCTCGGGGTCTGACATTGTGTTTAGATTGCAGAAAAAAACGATGAACCTTGAAAAAGCGTTTTGAGATACACGTGCTGTCGCGGGTCACCAATTATGGGTGCCTGTTGCCTGTTGCCCATAAAAATGCTCGTAAATAGTCAAAGTCACTGAAATCGCGTAAAACACACTTTTTTCAACCGATACAGTCAATATCTTATATACAAAGTAAAAGTTTTAAATGAATAATTGCGAAAACGTAAGAAAGCACTGGAATCCATTCAACCGCCACCCGATACTTCATTCCTTTCTGGGGTCCCTAAGATTGACAGACGATGTTGCCGACCGTCCATTGTGGGCAACCTTAGGTAAAGATTGTGGGGCAGAGTTGCCAACTCTATTATAATCCCCACACTTCCTTCGCCTTAGCGACATCTTTATTGTGAAATTTACTTTTCATGCCCTTGACTTTTGCACATGCGGAAGCCCGGGAGAACGTTGGACGTTTTAGCGGCTGTCGCACCATCACCACAGACATTTCTTCAGGACCATAATTCTTGGATTTCAGGAGAATCAACGTTCTCTTGACAGAAGTGATGATTACGCGGTATCGAAATGTAGTTTTTGATCGGTCTGTGATCGTTCACTTGAACTGTCACTCGTTCCCCGCTAAAGAATCAGGCTCCAGAACGAATTGAACTGACTTTGAACTAATTGTTCGTCACCGTTGTCATTCGCGTTTATCTTTTTTTTGTTTATTTTCATTAGACAAGTGTTTAAAAACAGAAAATCACACTTTCTACTTTGAATCATAAATTTATTTAATCAATCATTTATTTTTCATAGTTCAATTCAGTTTGGATTACCTAGTTGGAAGGTGGAAATGAGTTGTAAAAGTACTTTATTTCATACTGTACCGTAAAGAATCATTTACTGGACCCAAAACCAGTCCGGTAAATGACACTTTACATCATCAGACACTGTAAAAAAAATAACTTAACCACTCCAAAAATGACATTTTGCATCATCAAAGACTGTGAAATTGCATTGGTAGCATGGTTTGGCTGGCGCCATCTCATGATTTTAATTAATAACTTGACATAGAATGTTGGTAACATATAATCAACCCATCTATTACCCAAGTGGTGACATGGTTTGGCTGACGCCATCTCATGATAAGAATGTGAGGCAAACTGCCATTCTAATGGCTGATTGCACCAACCAATTTTGAGGATACTTAACGCTAAGGAACCCTTATCTTGACAGTTTTGTACGCAAATATGTCAAGTTAAGGGTCCCTTATTAGAGTTAAGTATCCTCAAAATAGGTTGGTGCAATCGGCTCAAAAGGCAAAAGGCTCAGTTTCACAATGTCTGGTCACCTTTTTGGTGACCTAACCAGATGCGTTCACGGTTACCAATGGTTAAGTCATGTATCGTTCAATAGCGAAAAAATGTGCGTTGATCAATTAACCCCAGAATTTTCAGTTTTTAAGATTTCGGTGTGACAAATCGCGGTCAAATTTGACAAAAATGTTACAACAACCACAAACGATTGAAGCTTCCAAATATTCAAATAAATTTGATTGTATTTTGACGGTAAGCATTATTAGGTTTGGTTTTGGTTCATTTGAACGAAATTGTCTGTGGCAACTTGAGTGCTTCAGTGTCTTTCGTGTTATACATTTTTCCATTCGAGTTGGTCCGGAAACTGATGATTTTGGGACGGCAGAATATATATTTTTCGTCATCGCTGAATGCATTCATGTCATATAATTCCATTTTGCTCCACGCTACTGCTTATTCATCATGATTGGTAAAAATCTTCAATATAGTATTCAAGAATTATTTAAGAAGCAGAACACAAATGTCAAAATAGTCGTAATTAGGTTATGTTCCTTTGGTTTTTGCTTAACCAAGGCTTAACAAGTATATTTTCCACTGGTCAACTCAACCAGACCTTTAGTTAACTTCAATAGTAAGCTTCACTATCGAATGTGAAACAGTTTATCATCTTTAACTCAAGGTTAACTCATAACCACATGGTGACCAGACATTGTGAAACCCTAGGTATGTGTAGAGTTTGACAAGAAATCACTTTAAATCGATTAAAAAAATTTATCACAGTATGAAACAAAACAATGTACGATACACAGTCGTTGAATGTCATTAAACTACTCGTCTAGAAAACATCTCGACTCGTAATTTAAAAAGTCATTCACCGCCTTAGTAACGTGAATTACTAATTCCTAACTGCCTTCAGTAAAAGTTGATTTGATAAAGTTTCTCATTACACTAGTAAAAGTGTACCTACAATTCTTTTCAAAATTTGACATTTTCTAACCGATCATTCCCCAGTTTCTGAACAACAAGATATTTATTCGATAAGTTTGTTTATTGATTGTATAAATATTATACAGGGTGTCTGTCTGTCTGTAAGCAACTTACCTCAGTCCGAAATTGCTGCGTTTCTTCAAATTGTATGAACATTTCTCAACGTAAAACTC
Source organism: Orchestes rusci (assembly GCA_958502075.1). Lineage (NCBI taxonomy): Eukaryota > Metazoa > Arthropoda > Insecta > Coleoptera > Curculionidae > Orchestes > Orchestes rusci. The sequence continues at coordinate 52,595,616 of OY293305.1, read as the reverse complement.
TGAGAATTGGTACCCGGGGGTTTTTGCAAAATCTGAATATGTACACCTTTTCATTGTGACTGTAAGAGGGCTCTGCATACTCCACTTCTCATGGTTTAAATTGGTCATAACTTTTTTCTCAGTATGGTTTTCCACTTTTTTTTAAGAAAACGATATTCTTTAAGCATAAAAGGTATTCTTGTTATAATCTGCTAGAGTAAGTAGTTTTCGACATACTTTGGTTTTTAGTGTTTGATGCCGCACCAGAATATTCAAATTATTTACCTACCTGAAAAATTCAAATACTACTGCTTCACTGTGCGGCATCGAACACTAAAAATCAAAATATCTTGAAAGCGGCTCACTTGAGCGGTTTACAACAGAAGCACATTCTACAACTAAAAGTATGCAAGGGATAATTTCCTTGACAAAAACAATTTTAAGCCACACTGGTAAAAAAGTAATGGCCATTTTAAACCATCAGAAGTGCAGTGTACAGCGCCCTCTAACCACTACAATCATAATGTGTCCATATTCAGGTTTCGCATCTCAAAAAACCCCAGGGTACCAATTTTTAAAGTGATACGTTAAAAAATTGTTCACACATTTTCGATTTCTATTTTTCAACTTTGCCACCCTGCTTGATAACAGAGCAATTTCTGACAAAGGTAAGTTGCTTTAAACCGGCTCATTTTGACCTCCAGAAATAAGTTGTATAAGATTTTGTATTTTGTAAAGATCTTCCACAGACATCCTGTATACAGGGTGTCTCAAGAATAATGGGACACCAGAACTTGTTTATCCCGAAAGTTGATTTTAACATTGATACAGGGTGTCAAAGTTGAATTTTAGATTTTGATTTATTCGAATTACTTTCGAAATAATCAAGTTATTCTGATGAAGATGTTTGACATGAAAAACTCAAATCTGAGCACGGAATTGCTCTTACTTATAGAGGGCGCCACTTACACACCTTCTAACTGATTCAAATAGTCATAACTTTTTTGTACACACTGTGGATTTTTTAAAAATTGATTTCTCCTTCATATTTACATGAAAAAGGTATATTTTGTGAAAGTGGATAGGAGTGACCTTTTTTAAGATATGCAGACTTGAAGTTATCCATGCAATGTATTTAAAAATGGATTTTTTTTTAAATAAACATTAGGAGCTTTGAAAACGGCGCTATCATGGCAATTTTGACATTGACTTGAATGCTCAATGTTTCTTGATCAAATAAAATTAATCTAGTTTTATATTTTTTTACAAAAAAATGTTTTTGATTTTTTTTATTAGAAACATTGAACATCTTGACACTTCAAAATTAAAATCAAAATTACCGTGACAACGGCATTTTCGATGACCCCTATGTTTGTTTTCAAAATGTTCCATTCGAAACCACACTGCATGGATTACTTTAAGTACCTACAAATATCTTGAAAAAGGTCACTCCTATCCACTTTCACAAGTTATACCCATTTACGTGAAAATAACGGAGATATCTATGTTTCAATAAAAAAAAAAACGAGTGCTTACGAAAAAGTTAAAGTTATGACCATTTGCATAGACTAACAATAACAAGACACATAACGCCTTCACCTTTAACATTGAATGTTTTGGTCCCAATACAATGATAAAAGAGGCCAGTTCTGTTTTTGTTTACTTACCGATGAAATGACAAAATGTCTGCCTGATTCCATTTTCTGGTCGCACACTACAGACTTTCTACGTATGTTTTATCAATATAACACTGAATAGCTAATTCAGAATAGGAAAAGATTTACAGAGCTAGGTTTTGTCCTGAGAAATTAAGTAGTAAATTCAGTAGTAACTTCCTAACCTCACAAGACGGTATTTTCTAAACAATAGCGTCAGAGAAACTGGACTTCACTTCACGGCCAGATGTTGCCAAGTTTCAACACAAAACGTAAACCTTAATAAAAATTTGTATAGGTTTGCGTCCTCAAGTTGGATATAACAGATGCGGGTTAGTGGGGAGAAGGACGGTGTAAAACAAAACACTCAGTTATTGATTTCCCGACGTTTCGGTCATTTATTGTGACCTTTCTCAAGGGCTAGAAATTAAGAAAAAAGGACAATACAGACAGTGCTTTAGTTAAAAAGTTGAAAAAAGGCAAAAGTTAATAGAGAGAAAAGAAAAGAAAAAAAAAACAAAATAGAACCACAATATCACACTTATTCCTCATCTAATAAACAAACGATTGGTACTTACTTAGTCAGATTGAGTGTGTTCGATAACAAATAAACACATGACATGATGGTAAAATGTAAAATACAAAGAAAGTAAACTAAGTATACTTAGTTTACTTTCTTTGTATTATTGGTAAAATGTGAAATACAAAGAAAGTAAACTAAGTAAGTACCAATCGTTTGTTTATTAGATGAGGAATAAGTGTGGTTCTATTTTCTTCTTTTTTTTTATTTTCTCTCTATTAACTTTTGCCTTTTTTCAACTTTCTAACTAAAGCACTGTCTGTATTGTCCTTTTTTTCTCAATTTCTAGCCCTTGAGAAAGGTCACAATAAATGACCGAAACGTCTGGAAATCAATAACTGAGTGTTTTGTTTTACACCGTCCTTCTCCCCACTAAACCGCATCAATGAAAATGTTCACCTTCAAAAATGTTTTTTGTTGACACAAATCACTTTGTGGCAAAAAACTGAAGATAAATGGAATAACGGTTATTTGGGATTGTCGATTTAGAAGATTAGCGGTTGAATCAATTTATTTTTCCGGGTATTTTTTCATATAGCCTTAGAACATTCAAAGCACATGACAACGTAGCTGAAAAAAGAGTAAATATTCATATGAGGGATGTTGGGGTTGGGAATATTTGTTTTGTTACTTGTCTTGTGATATCTATTAAGTCTATGACTATTTGAATGAGTGGATAGATGTGTGAATGACGCCCCCTACATGTAAGAGTACCTATACCAAGGCCAGGTATGAATTTTCCCTGTCAAACAACCTCCATATAAGTACCACATTTCATAAATATAACTTGATTATTTCAAAAGTTATTTGAAAAAATCCAAAATTCAGATTTAACTTTTAGACCCTGTACCTATCATTGTTAATATCAACTTTCGGAATAAACAAGTTCTAGGCGATCGCAACATTTTTGTGCGAGGAATTTGCTGTTACCGATGTCCCATTCCTTCTGGGTCACTCTGTATGATTGCTGTATACAGTGTGTCCTCTTGAGTGTGCAACATATACGGGTACTTTTTTATTAATTGCAGAACCAAAATTCAAATATCACCTAAAGTTGGTGCATATTTGATAAACTTATTAGGTGCAATTGGAATGATTGTAAGTCAAACATCATACACGGTGAATCAAAAAATATAAAAATTATACAAGTACCCTTACTTCAGTAAACTTCGCAAAATTTTATGAAGAAAACTTGATTAGAATTAAAAGTTATGCCTAAATACCAAAATTGTGGCGTCCTGGTTTTTTTGATGTTTTTTTGAAAATCATTATATGTGGTATTATTATTAGGAGATGCAAGATGGCATTGTCGGGTTAAATGGGATACCACATGTTCTGCAGAAACAACCACTCTCAAATTTTCCAAACCCACAATATAATGCTTATTTATGTGGCAACAGAGTGCTGACGAGGTTATGTGAAGGAAGCGATGACAGTTCACGATCTATTTGCAAATAAGTGCTCGGAACGTGCTGAGCTCCGAGCTATGCTCTGTCTTTTGACCTGTTTTACTGATACAAAGAGTAATTTTAATCCATTTTTTTTCACGCTTGCAGAATCCTCTGTTTTTAAGCTTTATTTTGACATACGTATTGTCACAAAGAGTTGTAGGGAACATTTATTTTTTTAAAAAATATTGTAAAACACGTGGATAGGGCAAGTTGGCACATATGACGGCTGGGCAGCATGGCATGGTATGCCATCTTGCCCGAATAGGTACCTAATAGAAATAGCATGCTATAATATTGTTGTTTCAAATAATGTACTCTTACAAAAGGAAAACGGATAGAGGAAAGCACTAATGTTTGAGTTTTATTTTTGTTAGTATTTGCGTTTTCTTTGATAGAAGCGTTGTTACAAATATATTTATTTGGTTTTTGTTTTTTTTTTTAATAAAAATAGATTTATATCTATCAAATGATATGTTTTTATTGAAAATATATTTTTGAGTGCTTGTTTTGCTTTTTTCACTTCATCAAGTCTCATATTTTCAGGTATGCCATTTTGCCGACATGTGCGGGCAAGATGGTTTTTGCATACTTTTTCGTTATTCGATTTTTTTTTGTTTATACGTGTTTCAAATTATTTCCACCCCCTAAAATCAATAACAAACATGACAGGTTGAAAACCAATTAACATGTTTTTTCTTAGTTCTCATCCATATTAAAAGATCTGATTTTTTTAAAGATTGTATGCCATCTTGCCTCCCTCCCCTATATTATTATATCATGTCCCCAAAAAAATGTTTTCTCAATATTCACTTTGGACATATACATAAATTGATTAAAATCAAATCGACTCCGCGTAACTTTGTCCAAATTCAAGCATTTCCATGAAATTCACTGGGATTATTATTTTTTTATGGAATCACATACTTCATCTTTGTTGCAACAATATTAAACACAACTTGAAAATTCCACAAAAGATCTTTTTATCATGGTGAAGCATCAGATATCATAATATAGTGATAAATTAGTGAATGCAAATGCTAACATTCACTGAGTTTCCAACATTTACAGTAACATATACACAGAATGAGCACTTGCAAAGAGACGAACTAAAGCGAGATGAGATGTAATGTGAAACACTTATCGCTTTTTAAGCTTATTTCCATATACTCATAATTGATACAGGGTGAGTGTTTTTGATGTCTAGCATAGGGATCTCGAAAACTATAGCAAGTACGAGAAAGTTTAATTTGGCAAAGATTTGCGGTTTTGTAAGCTCTACTCAAAATCATTTTGAGTTTTGAAAAATTTGACAGTTGTCAAAATATATTTCAAAAATACTGATTTTCAGCGATTTTTTTTAACGCCCCTAGCTCTGCGTATATTGATTGTAGGAGAAAATCCTAAATACAAAAATATTTGGAAATTTTTCTCTGAATAAAATGACATCAAAACAAACTTAAGTTTTTCAGAATGGACACCATATTGAATTTTATCTTTATTTAACAAAGAATTGAATTACGATCCTAACGATATATCATGATCTTTTCAAGTTTTTTTTCATTTTCTTTCAACTTCAAATATCAAGATGATAATTCCACGCGTTCGGAGATCAAATCAAGAGCAGACAAACAAAAATAATTAACGAATCAGAGATATTTTGTGGTTTCAACTATAGAAACTTTAAAAGGTATTATATATTCTGCAATACTATAATTTGCATGTTTATGATATTATTTTTTCTATAGGTACCTATCAAGAAAAAGGTCATCCAGACTATTCCAGATGCCATCAAATCTTCTAAGGCTGCTAACGCAATGTCAACCATTGTAATATTTCCTTTATATATGGTCAACTATCACGATTTGGGAATCAGATGCCTTCATACTATAATTATTTGTAACATTTAATTCAACTCACCTTATGGAGTAAATGACGTGATGATCTCAGCTTCCGCAAACCCGAGTGTGGACATTTGATCAGGCCATATAAGCCGAAGGTTGCGCGCTGTAACACAACAGGTCTTGGACTGTTTTGGAGAAAATTGAAAACCGAAATTTGCGCCGCGACGCACAAGTATCGGGCGTCGCGTCAGTATTGCCGCGCCACTCTTGATCGATAATGGATGTATTCCGATAAAACTACCAAGGAAGGATTTCGGATGCATTATAAAATGTTGGTCTACGTTTCTTTTGAACTGCATGGGGAATAGACGTATCTATAAACTTTGAGTGAGAATCTGTTACCCACGAAATTCAATAATCAGTTACCAGGTTGTCAAGTACCTAACATAGAGTTGTTCATCTGCTGAAAAACTACTTTCTCAACTATGGTGCTTTCTCTGTGGCTTATTCTTGATAAGAGGAACGCAATGAATGATAAATTACGTTCTAGCTATAGAAAGAAAATTTTAACCTAGAGGTATTATTATTATTTATTTTTTTTATTTGTTGCCAGTACACTACAGAATAAAATAATTCCAAATGGTACATACTGAATGAAATAAAGGAAGGTAAAACAAATCATCATCATCAAAAATGCAAAAATGCGACAAGACAGAACAGTCCGACGCAGAACGAAGACGAACAGACCATTGAACACACTTCAACAACGGTATCTCAAATACGATTTCACACAAGATAAGCTGTTGTAAAAATATCTTAGTCGGAAAATGTTTAATAGTAGGAGCTTTGCAGCCTATCTGAGAAATGGGTAAGTCCATAATTTGTTCTGTGAGGGAGCTCGGAGAACAGGGACCCAATCCTCGAGTTGGGAAACAACGGCTCCCTCGAACTTGATAGAAGAGAAAATATTTTTGAAAGAGCAGACTAGTTTCCATCGCATTATTTTCTCCATCCCTCCCTTTCCCAGACTTCTACTAATCTTGAAACGTGGGAGGCTATAGTTAAGTAGAACTGTCAAGTTTCCGCTTGCCGAACGGGAATCATATGCTACCATCTACATATAGTCCAAACCAAACAACTTTCGATTCACGTCATAATTGCCACCAAGCGAGTTTTAATGTGATTTGCAGGTGATCAAATCTGGCCGCCAGTGAACTTCATAACAACCAGCCTGGTGGCAACGATGACGTGGATCGAAAGTTGTTTGGTTTGGACTATACATTGTATTTGTGTTCACGCAAACTTCAATGTGGATGGTAGCATATGATTACCGTTTGCCAAGCGGAAATTTGACAGTTCCACCGAATTCTACTGACTCAAGTCAATAGAACAGACTTCTATCACAAGTCAGGAGAACATTTTTGCCCACACTTTCAAAAATAGGCATCATTATTTTCGAGAGAACCACGCCCAATCTACCCCCAGGGAGTGATTGCTCCCGAACTTGAGGATCGGGCCCCAGGACGTTCCGTCTGGTGCGTCTCGCCGGGTCCCGAACTGATTAAGCATGTCGAAAAAGTAACTACCTACTCGTTAATTTATACTCGTTACTATCCAATACCCAAAGAAACGAATAGCGAATCGACAACTATATCGTTACCTCGTTACTTTGAATATTCGATATTTTGTCAGGGATTCATATAGCTGATAGCTGATAGCTCGTTGCTTCGTTACTTTCGCTATTTTTGCGTTCCCATATAGTAATACCACAGAAATATTGTTTTTAATTCTGTTACTTAATTCTGTTACTTCCAAATATTTGCAGGCAGTTCCAATGGATTCTGTTTATGACAGGCAAGTAGAAGTAGACCTATATTGAATTTATGAACCAAGGGTGTTATATTTACCTTGTAATTCTGGAAGTTATTTATAGCCCGGACTGGTTTTTAGATTTTTTGTCAAGACGAAGAGTTACCAATAAATTGGGTGAATCGTAGTTTTCTTTTGTCAAATAATGAGATAATTATTCATGAGTTATCATGGGTAGATGAATAGCTATCAAGTATATGGGTTTAAGTATTCATATATTATTTATACTATTACTACGTTGAAGTATTCCTGATAATCAAAAAATTGTTATGATGATCAATAGAAATGGAGGAATCTTTGCAGTATTCATCATGATAAACAATCGGAACGGACCAACAATGTCAAAGATATACTTGATAATCAAAGTATTCAAAGTAACGAAGTAACGAATATTTGCAATGACTACTTTATACCGAAGTAACGAGAGGTAACGAGTAGTCAAAAGTAACGAGAATCGACATCTCTAGAAACTGATATTGTCTCGAGTAGCCCGGTAAAATCCGTGAATCCATTCAGCAACTTTTACAGGAACATAAACATGGAATCCTCTCGTCTGTCCTCAAGACTCCTCAGCCCACACAGCTGCAATCTGGACTTGTATGCCAAATCCTTCTGGGGAAAGTTGTGCTTGTACAGCAGAAACTTGGTGAATTCGCGCTGTTCACGCTCAAGTCTTGACGAATGGATGCTGTGAAAAGGTGACCAAATGATTGAGCAGTATTCCAGTTTCGATCTAACAATAAGGGCATTGTATAGGGTGTACAACTACGAGAGGTCGCCGGCGATATCTCCGTAAGTATGCAACCCACATTTTTTGAAAAAAAAATATCATAAAAGTTGCCAAGAGAAATTGCTGTAAATTATTTCCAAGTTCGTGCGATGTCCGCTAGGGGGCGTAATACAATAGTGAAATATAGGTTTTATTGAGAATATTGAACAGTGACCTACTAGATAAATAATTTTATATTAAAGAATGAGAAATTATGAACATTTTTCATATTAAACTTTTTTTTGTAATCTGTCAAATAAACGGTGGGGGAAGGGTCGAATGTTAATTTTTAAAATTATTGATAACTTTTGATTGGCTTAACTGATTCCAATAAGCTAAGCGTCGTTTCAAAGATTTATTGTTATGCTTTTTTATGGTGTACTATCACTTTACGGATAATTTCATTGCTGAAAGGTAGAGGAGAGGGTGCTTTCTGTTAAAATGAATTATTTCATCGATTTTTTCAAAAATATTAAATACAAAGGTGTTCTTCTTTTACGTTAGTTTGAAAGAGCGTGGCAAAAAATATGAAAAATGGCACAAACGGCAAGATAATAACTTATTTTAAACCGAAATTAGCAATGAAAACGTAATTAAAGTGGGAATGTTGCCGCGCTCGCGTCACGGAACTCGATCTGCGCAGAGTAGGCTTAGAAAACAAATATCTAATGATAAAGTCGTCGCTATGGTCAATGCGTATATTATTTTCATTTTACGTAAAAAAAAATTATTAACTTGCCGTTTGCGCCATTTTTTATATTTTTTTACGCTCTTTCAAACCATCGTAAAAGAAGAACACCTTATTTTTTTTGATTTTTTTTTACGTAAAATAAATAATATACGCATTCACCATAGCAACGACTTTTCCATTAGGTATCTGTTTTCTAAGCCTGCACAGATCGAGTTCCGTGATCCGTGATGCCAGCGCGGCAATATTCACACCTTAATTACGTTTTCATTTCTAATTTCGGCTCAAAATAAGTTATCAACTTGCCATTTGCGCCATTTTTTATATTTTTTTACGCTCTTTCAAACTAACGTATAAGAAGAACACCTTTGTATTTAATATTTTTGAAAAAATCGATGAAATAATTCATTTTAGCAGAAAGCACCCTCTACCGTTCAGCAATTTAATAATTTCTGTTGTGATATTCCACCATAAAAAAGCATAACAATAAACCCTCTAAAACGACGCTAAGCTTATTGGAATCGGTTAAGCCAATCAAGAGTTATCAACAATTTTAAAAATTAACATTTGACCCTTCCCCCACCCTTTATTTGACAGATTACAAAAAAAAGTTTAATATGAAAAATGTTCATAATTTTTTCTTCTTTAATATAAAATTATTCATCTGGTAGGTCACCGTTCAATATTCTTGATAAAATCCATATTTTCTATTTCACTATTGTATTACGCCCCCTAGCGGACATCGCACGAACTTGGAAATAGTTTCCAGCAATTTCTCTTGAAAACTTTTATACTATTTTTTTTTTTCAAAAAATGTGGGATGAATACTTAGGGAGATATGGCCGGCGACCTCTCTTAGTTGTACACCCTGTATAAACACAGTATAGTCCAAGATCGTTCACGAAGGGTATTCTCTTCAACTCCCGACCGTCCAATACATAAGCATGGATGATCGGACTCTTATTCCTGCAAAACCCCATCACCTTGCACTTGAAGATTTCAAGGTTCAAAAAGTTATTCTGGCATCATTCTCCAAAACTGTCCAAGTCAGATTGAAGCGAGCGATGAGTATTAACGGTAGCGTAGAATTTCAGGTCGTCGCCATATAGCAGATACCCCGAGTTACTAAAGCAAGCTGATACATCGTTGATAAACAGAAGTTACAGAACCGGTCCAATATGGGAACACTGGGGCACACCCTTCTTTGGAGAGAAAGCCACAAATCTCGACTCGTTGCCACCGTCGGGTGAGATAGGATCGTATCCATTCAAGGTAGCTACCACCCACGCCAATCTCGTCCAGGTTTTTGAGGAGGAGGCCGTGACAGACACTGTCAAAGGCCTTCTACATATCAGTGTAAATGACAAGGAAGTTATGGTAGACACCAAGGTTTGTTGCAGTCGAGCGCCCCCGAAAAAAGCCATGCTGTTGGTCTATGATACACAGGATGGAGATGCCTCTATTATTGCTAGTGATTCACGGCTTGACTTGATTTTCAAGCTTCTTGACTTGACTTGACTTGAAATCAAGTCAAGTATCTGTTTTTGGAATTCAAGTCAAGTCAAGTAGTTAGACATCAAGTAGTTTGTCGATCAAGCCCAAAATATTCAAACTACTTGAATTTGATTTCAACCGGCCGGTACGCCTAGTAAGCTACGTTCCTGACAGTTGACAGTAGTGACATTGGCTGGAATGACGCATATCACCGCATCGATCGAGATCAACATTGCCAAGCTGCATAATTGTCTCAAGTTTTCGGTTCAATGCCTTACCAGCTATACATCTAAGATCTAAAATGAAGCAGAGCTTCGAGCTTGTCATTTTTCTACCGGACGTGGACCTCGATCATGGAAAGCTATCAAATTGAAACTAAGCAGAATCAAATTGATTCCTATATCTTGATACGTAAGAAAATCGAAATTAATATTATCTGGCAGAAATAAAAAGATGCTTTGGTCAGTCAGTCATAATGATAATTATTGCTTAATCATTGGAATAATTATAATAATTATTATTATGGTGTACATTTTAGATAAAAAGTGGAAAAAATACATATGTTACAAAATATTATGATGAATAAGTACAATACGTAAGTACCACGAACACGAATTTGATATGTCATTATACATTATACTTATTCACTTATTCGAATGTGAACATAGTACAAAGATTCTGGAATATCCTTTCAATGTGTGCCACATATCTTGCGCAGTTGTTGATGTTAATCTATTGCCAATTAATAAATGAATTGACTTACTAATTAATCTTAATCTTGATAGAAAAATCCCCGAAATAGTTATATTCCGTCTACATAATATTAATTTGTTTTTATTGTGTGGATATGTAAGTATGTACATGTATCTATGTATTAAATGTAATTTGATTCTGATTAGTTTCAATTTGAAATTATTTTTTCTCAATTTGAATTTATGAAATCTCAATTCGAAGTTGAAGAGGTTGGTATAGATGTTTCCACATACATGCCGGCTAGACGCACTTGATATATGTGATATATCATGTTAATTGTAAGTACCCCTCAATTTTTATCACCTTTGGGTATTGTTTTTTATTGTAGTTTTAGCTCTTGACAATGGCAACCGCCGAAACGCGTAGAGCAAATTAAATAGATATTTTTGTGAAGATATATTGGCACTCTTTTTTTCCCTTAATTAGACGCAAGTGCCTGCTTGCTGTAAGCTTAGTGAATCCCCCGTGTATATTTCACGGAACCAAGTATCAAGTAGCTTGATTTCAAGTCAAGTCAAGTCAAGTTGTTCTGGCCGTAAATCAAGTCAAGTCAAGAAAAAGTTTTTGAAAAGCTTGAGTTTTAATACCAAGTCAAGTAAGTAAGAAAATAGTCAAGCTACTTGGATTGATGAATCCCTAATTATTGCCGATATGGCTCCTATCAACCGATTTGAAAACCGGAAACAAGGCGGATTTCTTCCACACCGCTGGAAAGATGCCTTCATCGATGGATCGCTGGAACATATGGCGTAGAGGAGATGCCAGAGATGGGCAGTTTTTTAAAAGTATCGGCAGAATTCCATCAGGGCCAGCTCGCTATAAAGGGTCCAGAGGCAACAGTTTCGTGGTGATTTCTTCTTTGGTGAAGTGGTGTGAGGCCAGGTGATTCGCAAAAGGAACAGAATCCATTTGTCCAATGCTAACATCGAGTTGGTTCGAGTAACACGATTGAAAGTGGACAGCAAAAGCTTCAGCAATCTCTTCAGAGGTAGTGAGAGTTACATCATGATGGATCATGGCGGAAGGAAGTTTATTGTCTTAGCGAAGGTTCTTGATGTAAGACCAGAGATGCTTGATGTTCGTAGGTATAAGATGCTCCGCTCTTGTAGACAAATAATAGGTAGCACAAGTCCACACGGTGTTCTACCTTCTTGCGAATCGAAGAATATGCATCGTAGTCCGGGCTGAGCCCAGATTTCCTGAATTTTTTGTACAGCTTGTTCTTTTTACCGATCAGCTTTCTACTTCTCGCTTTCAACGATCTTCTTGGGCACATATTTTTCTATTTCTGCAAACAGACGTTCATAAAATAGTTTTACTGTCTTTTCCATGGTGATGCCTGTCTCAAAATTCCAGTCTGTCTCCGCGAAGAAAGCATTCAAATCTGCGTACTCCGCATAGTTATATACACTACAGCAGCAACGTCAGGTCGGAGAGGAGGCGGATTGAGTTTTTTGAAGGTAATTGTCAGTGGAGGATGGTAAGAGTCGACAGACAGCCCGGTATATTTTGAAGCGGCAAAAGTCGTCAACACTAGATCCAGGATACCTCCGGTTCCGTTTCGGACGCCATTCACCTGATTTAGGTCCAGATAGTTCATTGATGCTAAAAGAGGTTCGGAAACAGCGTAAGTCTGCAGAGGTTCCAGAGTTTCATCTTCCTGAGTCCAGTCTATTGACGGTAAGTTGAAGTCGCCTCAAATCGGGAATGTTGCTTGGTCAAGTGTATTCCTCAGTTCTTCACAGACATCACAGAAGTGTTGGTAAGTGTCTGCCTTGGAGCTTGGTGGAAAGTACACACAGCAGGCTATCAACTTGAGCCCATCAAAACCAATGTTTGTCCAGAAGGCGCGCGGCGTCGTATTCTGATATAGACCTACAGGAGACGGTGACAGACTCAAGAGAGCGCCGCACCGCAAGCAGAACACCTCCGTCTCTCGTGCAGTTCAACTGATCATAGCTTCGGTCCTTGCGGTAAATGTTATATTCATCGGAAAAGAGTTCCGAGCTCCCAATTTGTTCGTTGAGCCAGGTTTATTTAGGCGCTATGATGTCGTGGTCACAAGTCCCGGAACTTCTCAAAAGCTCGCTGCATTTTGTTCTGAGGCCCCTCACATTCTGGTAGTACACGGCGACAATATCTTGGGCAGAAACGTTGGATATGACTGTTAAGTTTGATACAGGAATAAGGGTAGTATTTGGAAATCCGACACAGAAGGATCAGGCAGCACGGGAGGATTGACCGCGAACGTCTGCCAATTTTTAATTTTCTGGGCCAGAAACTCAGTGGCGCACCGCTAAGCCGAGAGACTCATTGTTCCATTAGAATTCCTTACCCAATCGTCGATAAAATCGTTCAAGTTCACAAAGAGAGGAGTCCGATCGACGGAGCTCAGCGCATCACGCAAAGTCTCAACAAGGTCCTTGATAAAGTCGATATGTGTCACAGCCCCAAAATAAAATAGCCCAACAATAAAGAACGAACATGAAGAAAGATGATTCTCAGCTCAGAAAAATGACTGTTGTATTATCTGCTTATCTTGGAAAGTAGTTTTTTGCGTCATTTCAAAGGATAAGTAGAGTCTGTTTTTTTTTAAATGCCTGACATGTGCCAAAATTAGAGGTTAAAGGTTGGCAATCTTGTATTGATGAAATGGAAAAGCTGAACAGGGTGAGAATATACCGAACACCAAACTTCACCTTGACTATGATATGTCAAAATTTAATGAAATTTTGTCATGCCGTACGGAAAACATTTATCTGCAGAGATAAAAGCTGCGATTTACAGTGCGTATCGGGCGTTTGGAGATATATGCGAGGACCGGAACGACTGCATAGATAGATTATCAAGAACATTCAAGGTAATATTTATTGGAAAACGAGTAGTACCTATTGTTTTAATACTACTTTTTGATGTTTTTTGTCATTGATTTTCATTCCATTATAGAGCCGTGAGCCATTACTAAATCTCATTAGTTCGAATAATGTCTAACTAACTCATAATAATTATATCATTTTCTAGATTTATCAGAAAAGTTCTTGAAGAAAAGGAAACACCCTCAGAGAAAAAAGTCGTGAAAAGTAGCTGATTTTGATGGATCGAGAAGTCTTCTGCACAAAATTATAAGGGATATGGGTTTTAAATTTGAAAAAAAAATTATGCGAAAAAATCCATATAAAACGTTTAAAAATTACTTTTATGCGAAAATATTTGGAATATGAAAATTCTAGTGAAAACGTGGTTTATTTTTTTGGGCAAGACGTTGATCTACCGGAAAAAGTCAGATTAGAAAATGGGTGAAAGAAGATGATCGTAGGATGACTGATATCAAAATTTGCAGCGAGGGCGAAGGGTTCACAATTTTACATGCTGGGTACAGGGGCGGGTTTTTTCCAAATTGCGGGTTACTTTTTTCTAGTAAAAATAATGACAGGTATTATCATAAAACAATGAATGGATACATCTTTATGGACTGGGTTAAAAATAAATTAGTTCCGGATCTGGGCAAAATTGAAGAAAAAGGTGTCATTAGACAGTTTTCGTTGCTCCTGGAAATTCCACCGGTTGCGATTACGAAAGTCGTAGCGATAGCCGCTATTTGACAGATGAAAATATAATTTTTGGTGAAGGCAAGAAACAAATCCGCTGAACGTTACGTTTAACCTCAACCCTAACCAAAGTCAATGGCAAATGACATCGCAGTCTTGTTTTGATTATAGTGGGATTTATAAACTCGCCGTTTGCCGTTACCGCTAACGCTAACGTTTGACGTTCGAGATAGACATATGGACGCGCCTGCATACATTTATATCATGCCGTCTGCCGTTGACGCACCGCTAGAGATCGTTCATCTCCATCTTTTGCCGTCCGCCGTTCATAGCTGAAGCCATAGGAAAATGGCTCAAAAGGTTTTTGTTCCCATAATTCATGTTTTTATATCATAAAATTGATATTTGTACCCAAAATATACTCGAGTCAGTCACCAAATCTCACTGAACTAAAACACATTAACTTCAAAGTAAGTGAACAAAAAATTTGAAAATCTTCGATGACAATCGACGGTATAAAAGTTTATGAATGTATTGGGCGACGGCAACGTTAGCGTCACCGGCGAACGTCAACCGTAGCGGACGACGGCAAGTTTATAAATCAACCTTAAGTGTATGTGTTATTTTTTCAAAATGATTGATGATATGGTATTATTGGACTCCAGTGACGAATCAGATGCTGATTTTGAAGATGCAATTTTATTAGAAGTATTGAACAACAACGTCATCCAATATAGAGAAGACATTTACATCATCTGACACTTTCCGGAAATCGTTACCCTTTTCTTTTTCCTCAAACTTTTTCAATACACATGTAATATGCTCTTAACTCCCTTCAAAGAAACCTTTTTACTAGTGACCTCAAAAATATTGGAAAATATCACACTCTATATAGATACATCCCCATATGGATTATTTGACAGTATTTCAGTGAGTGAGATCTGTTCATCTTCATCGGTAAACCAAACTCGGTTTCGCCTGATTATTTTCGAAAAACTTGCTGCTTCTTGATTTGGATTCATTGCGTAAATTGTTTTTGTCTTGAATCCTGCGAAAGTATAAACAAAAACAATGAAATCAAAACTTCAAAACATTGACAATCAAATGTCACATAACATATTCTCTTCCACTGCGCATGCGTTTCGCTACGTTAACCGCTATGACTATCGTCCGTTAACAACCGGCATTTATCTGTATCGATATACGATAAATGACATCCAAATGTCAAAGTTGTCAATTAGCGTTAGTCGGAGCTGCATTTTTTGAGCAAAGAAAACTGTCCATTGTGATGGATAATGCGCCATACCATTCAGTACTTTCGGAAAAACCGGTTACAAAATTTTCAAACAAATCGACCCTTTCGGCATTCTTGGAAAAACATAAAATTGAATGTGGTCCCGATTGTACCAAAATACAATTGTGGAATTTGGCAGAGCCTTTGGCATAAAATGCTTGTGGTAAAAAGTACGTAGTCGACGAGTTTCTTCAGTCGCAAGGCTATGAAGTTCTTCGAATGCCCCCATATCATTGTCAGTATAACCCTATTGAAATGGTTTGGGCATTTTGTAAAACTTATTACAACAAGAACATTACAAATTCCAAATTAGTCGGTAGTGATAAAGTTTTACAAGTGTGGTCCGAGCCATTATCCAAATTCAGTATAGATATGTGGAATAATTGTGTTGACCATACAGAAAAATTAATTAGAGACGACTGGACAAAAGACATGGGTGTAACTAGTATTAATGAAGTACCTCCTTCTAATAATATCATTTGAAAAAGATTCATCATCTGATTCTGATAATGACTATTTATCTTCAGAAGATGAGAACTGATTTTCAAATGATAATATCGAAGATGTCTTTTGAAGTCATATCCTTGATATTTTTTATTTCTGCCCAACTAGCACAGTTCTTTTATACTTTTCAATTATTGGTGCTATTTTGTTTTATAACTGCGTTATTACTGCTCTTCCAACACCATGCTTGTTTTATAAACATTGCAAGTGAATTATTTAGCTCTTGATAAAGATTTTGCTCAATAAAGTGTACCCACCACAGAACACATATACAAAATTTAGAAGACAAACTGACGTATAAAATTTTACGGAACAATGCGCCACGGAATGAAGTGGATGCGAATCGAACTATCAGAATTGGATAATGTATTATTGAAGATTTCTGTAATATATTATACAGTTCCCTTCACATAATAGCACCAGGGCCGTAGCTAGAACGGAATTTAAGGTCGGGCATCAGATTCTTGTAGTAGGGCATAACTTTTTCGCAATCCCGTTGGGTTCTTCGACTTTCAGATGACCAATAAAATTTTTCTTTTTTTGTACGGTCCCTGTGTCCGCTGTAGCCTTCTGTGTCATATTTCGTGTAGTCAAAGTTGCGCAATTTTATTCTTAATAAAATGCCACTTCGACTTCGAAACATGGAAATTTCCAAACGCATCCAGAAAAAAAAACGGTTTTTTTCAGTTCTCTCAAATTTCGTTGTGAATTATTTATCTAAAGAGATCATCAATTGAAAAAATAAACTTCATCAATCAGCTGTGGCAAGTCGATATAGCCTTATGAATGATATTTAACAACTCATAAATCGAGATCACTTCATTCACAAGAACCAAACTCCCATACCACAAACCACAAGTATGATTATACTTCATACCTCAACGCTATAGGAAACAAGGAGCGCTGGCAGATCATTTGACAAGCGTCAAACTCTTTAGACCATTAAACCATAATCGCTGGAAAAAGTAGCCGTGGCAAGATTTCAACCTAATTCTTGATAGCTCAAGAATCAAACTCTTAAACCACCGGTATGATTTCTGACACCTTAATTGCTGGAAGACACCGCAAAATAGAAATTACAATTACATTTCTCTCAAATAACTTGAAAAAGGTAACTCTGTGAGACCACTCACCCCTTTCAGTAGATTCAGCAACCACAAAGCACAATCGAAAAAGTATATCATAGTAAAACAAACAACAAGTAGCGACAGCTCCATATACCTCATTGAGTTTTATAAGGCTTTAGAGAAGGAAACCTTCAAAAATAATGGCACCATCATCCAATTTTGGACGTATGTCTTGAGAAATTCACTGTATCGCTATCCTTGTCAAGTTATATCTATCTGCGTCGCCGAAAACTGACCTGCTTTGGACGCGGTTGCCGATTTGGGCAAATCTTCATCAATGAAAATTCCTCTGTGTACGAAATTGATTGATAAGACATGATACAATGAAAATTAAGGAGGATTGAGTATTGTTCATTTTTCAAGAAGGTGCATCAAGGTTCACTATTCTAGATTATCGCATAATCAGACACATTTACAACCATGATTTCGTGTGAATCAACTCAATGTTAAACAACGGTGATAGTGTCTAATGATGATATTATTTCATATCATAAATAATGTGAAACATTTTTGTGCTACTCAAAGCTTAATTACTAACATTCATTAAATAATGATTTTTTGTGCATTGGATACAGGCGATACATAGTAAATATTAGTCCTAGTACACGGCAACGCTGCCTTTAAACAGCTGGCTTCGATTTTGAAGGTAGTGCGGTGATGCCATGGGGTTTCAACTTGAAAACTTCTACTTTCGTGCTTGTGAAGTGTTGTATTGTGACTTGTGACTTTATTTGTGAAAAATGGTAAGATTGTGCTTGCTGTGTCAAAAACTGGACCATTCGGATCCAGAGATCACCATTCACAGGTAAGTGTCAAATTTGCATTGAGCATTGACTGGAGAGGGATCCAGTGGTGTAGAGTATAGGCATCATCATATTTCATTCATGAAAATGAGGATTTTTCAATCTTCAGGAAGTTTAAATGTTTGTTTTTATTCGTGAAAAGGTAACAACGAAAAAATGAAACTGATTTGGAAAAAAAGCCTGAATGGTAGTGTTTTATGCAATAGGAACCGATTGTTCTCAAATAAGAAAGGATATTCATATTACTTGAATACCTATTCCATTATTTCCTCGATTATTTCATACACAGTCAAGATGAATTATTTATTGGATACTTCCTCAACTGTCTTATTTTCGTTTTTTTTTATTACAATAAGGTTGAAGTCTTCAGTAAGAATGCTTACTTTTACAATTACTATTATTATAATCACTTTTTAGAGCTCTTAAAACCTCGTGTTTATCTCGAAATTAACTTTTTGACATATCGCCCTCTTTGCCTGTACCTTTCAATTGGAATTAAAAATTTTGACGACGCCCAGTCTTTCTTCCTGTAAAAGCGAAATATAGTTTTTCCAACAATTTGCTCGAAACCAATCAATAGACTTTTATGAAGGGACATTTTTGTCAGAAACGTCAAATAAAAAAGATAAAGGGGGTCTAAATTGATATATAAAAAAAACCTTGTACAGGGCACAGCTAAATGGACCCCGCAATTCACGTTTTAATTTGACGTTTGGAAAAATGTTTTAAATAAAAGTTCAATGGTTGAAAATAGATATTTACCCTGTTTCCAAGGCTTCCGAATAAACCCTTACATTTTAAAACGTGCCAGAAAAAATGGCAATTTTGTTTTTAAGGTAGGTATAGGATATATAAAAAATGTTCAATTTTCTGGAGAATGCGAAAAGTGAATAGAAACTGCAAATATTGGTACTTGCAAATTGAAGCAGGGTACCAGGGTACCTACGCATTATGTATTGTTTATTTGCCCATACTTCTTTGAATGTATATCTAGACATAAATGTTTTTGTGCCAAATTTATGTCTAAACATACAGAATTAAATTTATGTCTAGACATTAATTTAAAGAAGAATAGACCAATAAACAATATTGCTTACCTGCTTCAATTTGCAGGTATACCAATATTTGCGGTCTTTGTTTAGTATGACTTCTGCACCATATTTCTTTGAATTTATCTCCACTCACTTTCCAGCACTGATAATCATTTTGGTATAGTTAAAAATAGTTTTTCGGCCATTTATTCATAATACTTTTCGCCTGTACATATACTTATGTATTAGAAACAAGAAAAGTAAAACGTTGCTGTTTCCTATTTTTTATATTTTTTTCTTGTTATCCAATTTTAGATTTCCAAAAAATGAAGAGCTGTGAAATATTTGGTGTTCTTTGGTGAGGATTGACGAGGACCGACTTCGAATCAAACCTCCCTTTTTGTGTTCGGCCCATTTTAACCCACAAGACTATTTACTTGACATTGATGGAATCCGGAAGCTTGCCAATCATGACTCACCGGCAGACCATACAGTTTCTCGTCTCCAAAAACCAAAATCATATGGCAAATTGAGTAAAATGGCCTTAGAGATATGTAAGAAAGGCGAAATATATTTTGTATTTTGGTTGTCATTTTATTAGGAACCGTAATTCATTATTGTCGGAAGAACAGCAGGAGATTTGATTTTTAATGTTATGAAAATTTCAATTTTTATTGATTCAGAAAGTCAAAAATGTGATATACTGTCATATAACAATAACGACATATGTACCTACCCAAATTAATATTCATTTATATTTTTCATACAAAACGGTAGAAACTCGAAATGTGCCGCCGCTGTTCCAGATGAAAATCGAGTTCGGACGTACGTATTATAAGAATCACATGTTCTCATGCGGTGTTGCCCGATGGGTTCGGATTCCTCGTTTTATCTCTTTCCACTCATAGTGTTGTCTCTTTCGCACTTATTGTGATGTTGGCGTCAAGACTAATACCATTTTATGAATGGGATGCCCAGTCTATAATAGTATTTAAAGTCAATGATATACCTATAGGTGGTCAAATTTCGTCTTGTCTCAATGACAGAAATTCGCCTCATTTATGCACTGCTAACCTTATGAAATGTTAAATAAAACCATACTGTAGCCGATTCCATGACTTCAATGATACTGATACATAGGTGAATTATCTATCAAGTTATACAATACGATTGCCCATTATGCAGTATGTCTAAAGATTAATGCGAAGTTTCAAAGTCTTGATTTAGAAAACAGTTTTACATTACAAAATGTTACCAGGGTATAAATGAGGCGAATTTCTGTCATTGAGACAGAACGAAATTTGACCCCAGATATATGGAGCTGTCGCTACTTGTTGTTTATTATGCTATGAGTATATCTTCAACTTGCCAACTAACTTTCAAAATGATTATCAAGATAGTAAGAATGGTCAGTAATCACTAAGTATTGTAACCCCAAAAAAATATATATATTCTTACATGCATATCAAAACAAATCAAGCAATCAAGTTGCTGCACAAAAGTGCGCCTATTTTGTGTTTATAAGCGTTGTATAAACGTTTTTAGCGACACTGTTGTTTTATAAAAATAGTTCCGCGTTAACGTTATTAGGGCATTTATAAAACAGATAATAATTGTTAGTTGAAGGGTTGACACGTTATACCGCATAGCTGTACGTCTTATCATAATGAATCACATTTTTCCTGGGAGAAGTTTGGCTAACTAAAATTACCTATATAACTGTTTAAATATCGTTTATTATCATAACATCGCGAATCATATTCGAGAAAGCAGACACTCTGTGGTTATATCCAGTCCCCAAAGGCTCGCTGTTCAACCATCTATACAAGGACAGTCCAGTCAAACACAATGGCAGACAAGAACGAGCTCGACCGCCTTGCACTAGAACAAGAAAATGTGACGATGAACAACAGCAAAAAAGACTCACAAAGCAGAATCCTACGTCCAAAAACATTCAGGAAAACACCTGGAAAAATCATGGCAGAAGGCTCTCAAGAACGACAATTCAATCAGAAAACTAAAGGACTTCGAGCATCCCTGAAAATCCAAACCATATTTTCAACAAGTGTTTGCCAAATATGACGAATTCAGGACCTACTTTTTACTAACATGCCCAGAGACCGCAGCTACATCAACCACCCAATTTGATCCCACTTCCTACAGCAGCCAATAAAAATAAGAGATTTCAAAATGAAACAACTGAAATACTCACTTATGCAAATACTATCAGAGTTGGAACAAAACAAAGCAGAGGAAGTATCACTACAAGCATCATATAACAAAAAGTTAACCAGCAATGGGATGTGATCCAGGACCTCCATGAAGAAATCTTAGTCAACGAAGAAGAACATGAAAACGGATATTCCACTCAAAACGTATACGAAGAAATCCGCAGAAAATTCGACCAAGTGGTTGACGATCTGACAATCAAACTCCAGCAAAACTTTATAGCCCCGATTCAACAAGTACCACTTAATCAACCCCAACAGCATCTACAGATTCCAAATTTCGATGTCAGATTCGCGATATTTCAAAAAAAATCATCCATGAAAAATCTGCATTGACTAGAACAGACAAAATGAATTGACCTGGTACCTATCAGACGAGTACACGGCAGTCGATCATGACAATCAATTATATTTTCAGCTTCAAGAAAGTGAACTCCATCAGTGTACCCACTCCATCCGCAAACGCTCGACTGCTCTTCTGTCTCCATACAAAGATTGATGAAGATGAAGATGTGGTATTGAATACAACCGGAAAAATCAAAATACCCCAAGAATGCATCATCCAGGCAAAGCCAAACGTCTTGACACCCAAATGAAGCGGAACCGTTCCTGTTATAGGCAGTTACTCCAAAACAGTGCCCATCATCTTCAATGGCAGCCTGATCACCCAAAAAAACTCCATACCAAGCCACCGAGCCCATCAGGCAAACAGATAGCTTTGGAGAGTTGAAACAAGAAGAAATGGATCAAAGATCGTCTCCATGAAAAGGTATATGGCGTAGCTTTTATCAGCCAGAATTACGACGATAGCCTTGATCCTAGGATGACGTGCAGGGAAACTGATCATCAGGAAAAGACAGAAGTGACGAAACCAGAAGGCCGACAAACAAAGAGGCCAAAACGAAGGCATGATGTCTCTACGTTCGTCCATTAATTGTGGAGAGGCGGCAGAATGTTTAATTGCAACAATCATACATCAAATTATTCTAACTATTACATATAATATCACTGAATGTATGTCTCTTTACTCGTTATTATATTACATTTCAAGCAAAGAAAAGAATAAAAGTTTATTGTTGAAATTGTTGGAAAACCCTGAATAAAATTATTACTATAAAGCCTTTCGGTTCACCTGGTACACATACGATGCAGATCATTTCATTTTTCGAGTACGTTATCAGTATCAGTAGTGCCAATACTTCAACACTAAAATTGACGTATGTCAGGCATTTTGAAAAAAAAAAACGAGATTATTTCAGAGAAACGGGAGGGGAGTAGAACTCGTTTGACAGATGCGCGGACGGTGACTACGTACTTGGAAAGGACCCGGTCGTTGTTGACAACGAATCAAAAAGTGTGTCCTTCCTGTTATGAGTTAGAAAGAGATAGGTATCCGTAACTATCGCTATCTCTCTCTACTCCATGAGTATAGTTCAATGAGTTAGAAAGAGATAGGTATCCGTAACTAACGCTATCTCTACCGGCTTCACTCTCAATAATAAGCGGGTCCGTTCCAGGTAGTATGGAGAGTTCAATGTTACGAACCCATCATTTTGAAGTATAGCTGTCAACATCATGGCCGCATTCAGGGACGGAGCGGATCACAAGTGCTGATTCGCGTGTTAGTTTGCAGTGTTGATATCATCATAGGTATAATAATGTTAGGTATATGGTTACTTGGATGATAGAATTTAAAGAAATGACTTATGGTAGTGAAATTCAGTTTATTTGACAAAGATCAATCGAACTCTTGTTAAATTCATATCACAGAATGCATCGATCAACAAGAACAAAGCTCGATATGTTATGACACATGACATGACAACAACAGTCACGGGTCAAGAGTTCAAAGCTTTGATCCTCGACAATCGACAATAATGACATTCAAATGACGTAAAATAGACACTCTTGACAGATATACTTACAAGATGTCTGCGCCAGAGAACTAAATAATGACGAGAATCGACAAAAACTTGTTTTTCCCATTGCTTAAATGAGAACACATTTATTCAGCCTAGACATTGAAATTTTTGACAGCTTGTATCATTGATTAATGACAACCTTGGTGTCATTAATCAATGGCTTGTATCGTACGATACGATGGGAGCTGTCAAACGCGGGGCAACGAATACTTATAGTCCGGGCGTCCGGGCCCAGAATAAAAATTGTGAGATATTCTGAAGTTTGATATAGGAGGATTTTTGATCCTGTTTAACAAAAATAAGACGTAGGCCAATCGTAGAAAAAAAGACTGATATGTTTTTTTTTTATACTAGGTACTCAAAAACATTCAACAAAAATAAACATAAAGCATGATTGAAAAATCAAACGTTTATTTGACAATTAAAAATACGAACTCATGTGTACGGGGTTTTTCATTATAATTTGCCACCACTTTAGAAACCCTATACCTAACAGAGATACAAAAAAAGTGTTCACATGATTTTTCCTGAAAATGTTATAATAACTAAGAGAAAGAACATGATATCACTATTGGAAATCGGGCAAATGTGGAAAACTTAAACTTTTTTAAATGGAATGCCCTATATTTTAATACAGATCCAAAATTTCATAGCCGTTTTTGAGTTATTTCACTTTGATAAACATAGTGTAAAGTTGCAATGCGGGCGAATAATGCCCGTTAAACCAAAGGTGATTCCTTCCCCTCCTTTCGTACGACACCCGCGAAAAGCACAACTTCGCCCGGGCATTAATACCACTTTTCGAAATAGATTCGATCAAGCTTTTAACAGAGCTTTTAATCTCTCAAACCACAAATAATGATTGATCCACTGATCGACCGTAGCTAACGATACTAGCAATAAACTACAAATGGTAACCATGAAACTGATTAAACACTCGGACTAATAAACAGATGACAAATCTTTTGACAGAAAGTATCGGATCCCCCACCTGAATTCTTTGGCGGGAAAATTTTTGTCGCTTCTCGTCTAGTTCTCTGTCTGCGCCCTTGCCGTTCCACAAAAATTGGATGCGCAGTGGTCGAAAAGCGTTCTACTCCCCTCCCATTTCTCTGGATTATGTGCTTATGAAGCAGAGCGCGTATTCTGTACCTACATAGAGTAGAAATTCCTTTTTATAAAGAATAGAGAGGAAATTTTTTTCTATTCCTTGAACCTATTCTATACCATTCTCTCTATGACAGGTCGTGTATGCTCGGTTATAGAAATACGTGTATTATCCAATATCAAATTTTGAAAACGTTGAACTCTTTCTAGGGCAATTTGGGGTATCTTTTTGATTATGTTGGCAACATTGTGTATTTTCCAGGTTTTGCTAGGTTATGTTATGATTTATATTTATATTCAATTCATTCGCATTTATTTGTGGATGTAGGGCTGTCAGATTTATAAAAATAAAAAGCGGGAGGCGGGAGGTTTGATTGTTGAATAGAAGTTCGCCACAAAAAAAAACTTGGTTTTATTGTTATTAGAAGATAGATCTAAAAAACATCATAAACTTTTATGGTTACTTAATCAATAACTTAACAAAAAAATAAGAATAAAATATGAAAATAAAATACAAAAATCACTGTTCTTGAACAAATCAAGTAGGTATTCTACATGGTATAGGTACAGTGAAAGGTTTTTATAAAATCTCACCACATTTTTCTAAGACCAAAATAAGCCGATTTTAGGGGAAAATCTATAGATTCGAGATTATTCGGGATGACTTGGTTTAAGAAGCGGGAAGAACAGTAAGAAGTTGGGAGACTCCCGCCTAAATCGGGAGGTCTGGCAGCCCTACGTGAATGGTATAGTGGATTCTTTATGAAGAATGGTGTTTGTTATGAAAGTTTGAGTTTTGATTCATGAAGTTCTCGTTTCCGCTGCGTTCTGATTCGAGCGTTGTGCAAAAAACCCAAGAACCCCCAATATTCTTATATGAATGAGAACTAGGGCTGCCAGACCTCCCGATTTAGGCGGGAGTCTTATTCCGATTACTTACTGTCCCTCCCGCTTCTGGAACAAAGTCATAGTACTCCCCCTTTTAAATAAGAACTCCCGAATAATCCCGAATCTATAGATTTTTCCCCAAAATCGTCTTATTTTGGTCTCAGAAATATGTGGTGAGATTTTGTGAAAACTTTTTATAGACACCCTGTCTGTACCACGTAGAATACCTATACCTGATTTGTTCAAGAATAGTGATTTTTGTAAGTTATTTTATATTTTATTCTTATTTTTTTTGTAAAGTTCTTGATTAAGTAACCATTAAAGTTTATGATATTTCTAGATATATCTTCTTATTACAATAAAGTCAAGATTTCCTCTGTGACGAACTTCTTTTCAACAATCAAACCTTTCGCCTCCCACTTTTTATTTTTGAAAATCTGACAGCTCCTATGACAACCCTTGTTCTAGCCCCGTTATCCATATGGGGAGTAAGATCACGAATGAGACCTTGTACTAACTCACAACCGTAATTAGTTTTGTCGTTCTTCATCTTCTACCCTGTTGTATGAAATGTAAAAACAATGGGTCCATATAATTTCTAATGAACATAATTTAACAGGGCTAATCGTTCACAAAAACTACTCCAACTCCCAGTACTCCCTTTAAAACTTGCTTCATAACATTAAAATTTCAAATACATAAATAAATATAAATAGCCTCATGTTTTGGAAAATGTTAACAAACAAACAAACCCCAACAAAGATAGAAATATATTCAATAATGTGCATTGAAAAGAGACAGGGCTAATAGAAACATCATAGACCCAAAATGGTCTTTCTATTCATCTCTACCGAACGATGCGTTCGGACGCTGCCGCTACCGCTGCCGACGTTTCTACAGAATCGGGTAGTATCATAGAAAGAGTTTATAGAAAGAAATTTCTTCTCTATGACGTTACAGAATACGCGCTCAGATCTGCTAGTAGCAACTGACAGTTCACCGCGTTAGTATCGCCTGCATGAAGTAATTTGCGGTAGATAGAGCCCGCGCAATTCTATTCGTGGCTGCTTTCAACACGTATATCTCTTCAAAGAATGTTTGTTAAAAAACAGTCAAAACTGTGAGAACAAAACCGGAATTAATTCAAGAACGACATCAGTTTCTGTATTTATGCATATGCTTAAGACACTTATGACCGGAGTAAAAATGAGATTTTTCATAGTTACTGAAATCCATCGTTTTTATTGGGACTGGTAGATTACATAACATAACCACAAGAGTATCGAATATCAATTAGACATGACACACACCTCACAAGAGATTCAAGCCTCAATAACCGCCAGGACAGAATATTATGTCAATGCTAATGTCACAACATTTCGAGAGAAACATTTTCCGTTTTTCATGGGCATTGTGTGGCAACATTTTTTCAGTCAACAAGATACCGGGTAAATTCTGGAAATGGGCCAATTTAATTTCGTTTATAGTACGCACATAAATACAATTGACGACATTTACATTGAGTACGGCTCTGATTTCATCATATTTCAAACTCTAAAAAGCTCTTAAATAACATAAAATATCTCCATTCCAAAATATTTATACAGAAAAGGACCGTGAAAAAGACATTTTCTTAAAATTCATGATGATGTATTTCTGGATAATACCTACATGGTTGTGTAGCGAATCAAAGTTCTTCACAAAATATAAATTGAAAAGTTCAGGCCCTTATTCACAAAAATCAAATTGATGATGATTGCCCCACAACGAGATGGCGTTTGTAAAATCTCAAGACATACAATCTGATGTGCTAAAATTATGGAACGGAAAAAGTTACTAAAACTTTCAAATTATGAAGCCATGTCTGTACAGGGTGTTACTTAATGGTATGTCATAATTTCAAGGGGGAGTTCCTGGATAAATTTTAAGTCGAAAAGGTCATATAAACTTGGGTCTTGAAATGCTTGGTTTTCAAGATACAGGGTGTCAAAGATTTATTTTATTTTCAGTTTTTAATACATTTTCCAAAGACGGTTTGAGATATTGAACTGAATTTAGTCACAGGATATTATGGTTAAGGAACACACCTTTTTTATATTTAATTTTTGGATTTTTATTTTATTTTATTTATTTTTTTTTATTTTATTTTTTAGCTCCAAGTTTATATGACCTTTTCGATTAAAAATGTATCCAGAAACTCCCCCTTGAAATTATGACATACCATTAAGTAACACCCTGTATATGGAGAAAATTATTGATATTGTAGGTATTTTCAAGTGATCAGTAATAGTTCCCTTGAAACCAAACTTTGGTGCTGCGGTTCATGTCTACTGATCATGTTTTGAACATGAAATAGAATTCAATGGAACGCTTATGAGCACTCAAAATTTTGAAATACATTACAAACAATTGTATGATGAAATCAGAGCCTTCTACTTGCGATTATTCCTGACGAGGACATTTCACAGGGTTGAAACGTCGCGTCGTCAATGATATTTGTGTGTTACATGAATCGCTTCATGCCCTTGGAATAAGGGTTCTAAAAAATCCAGGTTCGTATTCAAAAAAATGATGTTGATAGTGGTTGATCGGATACGAAACGCCGTATACACAATTTGAAGACATCATCCATGCTGCGTTGTGTCTTTTCCCGGAAACACAATCTTCTCATTAACGATTATTACATAGGGACTCACAAGCTGAAGAGATGTGACGAGGTCAAGGATCTGGGAGTACTTTTTCAAAGCAACTTTAAATTTAATATGCACTACAACTATCTTATCAATAAAGCATACAAAATACTTGGTTTTGTTATACGCAATAGCAAAGATCTCAACATACGAACCACCATCAGACTTTATAACTCGCTTGTTAGGCCACATCTTGAATATGCCTCCAACATCTTACACCGAATACTTATACCCACATTAATGAGATTGAAAAGGTGAAAAAGCGTTTTCTGCGTTATGTTTATGCCAAAAAAAAATGGTGTGTATCCCTTTATGGTCTCCTATAGATTAATGTTAGAAGCTTTTAATATGTGTTCCTTGTTAACAAGAAGGAAAACTCAGGCTGTGATTTTTGTATACAGCATTGTAAATAATTTGAAATATTCAGATTGTAATTTGATAGATAATATTAAGTTCAAGGTTCCAAAGATTAGTTTAAGGAGGCTTTCCTTCGATTTGTACTGTGTTAACAGCACAGAATAGGCTACCAGAAGCGATAAAACGTCAAAAATGTCATTAATTAAATGGGTAACGATTCTCTGACGTCACGTTTGAAGTGGGACGATGGTCCCCCACAAGACACTGAGAGAACTATGCTAATGCTCTACATTGTAAGTAGTGGTAGTAGGGGAAGCCCGGGCAAAGCGAACTGCTCGGGCAAAGCGAATAATCGTAATATCTTCAAAACGAAGGTAGGTGGCCCTTAGTGTTGTGCACCGTGTCAAAGAGCATGACCTGCTGTTCTGAAAATCAGTTCCACCCAACCAACAAATTAATCAGCACGTGGCGTTATTACTCGTTTCAAAAAATACGTTGTTCTGATAAAATATTTGTTCCAAGGTAAGTCAAATAAATTTCTTGATATTTGTGAAGTAAAAGGACCTAGTTTTTTTCATTGCTGCTATTTATAGGCTAGATTAATGTGATAAAGTTTATACGGCGCCTCGACGTTGGAATCTATTTGTTTAAGGGGTAGCCATTTGCAATTCCATTTCCGGGCAAAGTGAATAGGGCAAAGCGAATATTTTATTTATTCACGAAAACAGCTGATGAGAAGAAAATAAAAAAAAGTGACGATGGTGAGTTATGAGCTAAAAGTTCCGAAAAAGATTGCAATTGCCTGACCTGTGGGGAGTTTGAAGAAAATGGAGAAGTCTGGATCCAGTGCAGTGGATGTAAACAATGGGCTCATGAGCAATGCACCGATTACAGTGGGTTTGGATTATTTTTTTGCAACTTCTGTTAAACAGTATTATGTTCTTTTGAATAGGTATTTGTTTTTTTACTTTTTTGTATCAGCAGAATATATGTTTTGTTGTTTTTTTTGTATATTGTATTTTTTATTTACTTTGCCCGGGTAGTCGGGCAAGGCAAATAAAATGTAACCCGTCATTTTTTTTTTGTTTGAGTCTCGAGAAAAAAAAATCTTCAAGAGCCTATTTAATATTGAAGTTCAAACAATTGTTTAACCTTTACACATTTTTTCATTTGAAGTCGATCATAAATAGCAGAAATATATATTTTCTCCCTTAATATATCCGCTTTGCCCGGGCTTCCCCTAATCTGAAACTCAATGAGGGTTTCATAATGATAAAGAGACTTGAACCATTTATCAGATTGGTGATTATTAACGAATCGGTTTTTGTTTTTTTTCTATTCTCTATTTTTGTGTTATAAAAAAAAATTCTCTTTTCACAGACATATTCTTTTACCCACATAAGTATGAATAAATGGATATATGAGTACATGTTGCCTAGATACATAGTTAAATAAGACTTGCAAATAGATATTTCAGACATTCATAATTATACATATATCAATATCAATAGTTACCTGGTTCTAAGAAAATGAAAATATAAAACGGTACAATAAAAATATTTGGAAGATTTTTGAGGATATGTTTCCATCTTGTGAAAGAATTAGTGTCAAGTTCGTATAATATGTTTTACTGATGAAAGGCCTTTCTTTTATTTTATTATACAGAGTGTTTTAAGTTTTAACTGAAAGATGAAAGAGGTATTTTCTGGGTATTTTCTGTGCGAATTTTTAACTCGAATTCGAATGCGTGTAGATTTTGTTTTCAAGGCGACACTTTTTGGCACACCTTATAAGGGGGTGATTCTTATGACACTTGGTTGAATAAGGATGAGTGGAACCTTGCTTGAAATTTGAAAGCGCTCTCAATTCTCTTCACAACTTCAGAATATTTTTGAAAATTCGTACGATATTGGTTTTCGAGATTTCCATTGTTGAACTGGGCGGATAAAATAATTACCTACTCTTTTTGGCTTTCTCTTTTCGAATTTCATCTCTTTTTTTCGGAGCCGTCAGTTTAATTTTTTCAAGAAGGTACACATATAGTTAGTCTGTTTTGACAATTTTTGTTACCTTGCATTTATCGCCCGAAACACCTCTGTTATAATCGCTAGTTGAAACATCCAGTATATTCTATAAGTTGAGAATCCGCTTTCTTTCATTTTATTCTTCCTATATTTGTATACTCGAATATAAATAACGTATAAATTATGTATATTTATTGTGAAAAAACTACAATATTTATGATTTGTATTCCTTATTAAGATCTATCAACTGATATAAAAACACCAAAAATAATGAATACAAAATATATCAATAAACAAACCTAATAAAATGTGGATTTTTTCTCTTGTCTCGAGCATAAGGGAAATCTCATTGTCTTCCAAGGCACTTTTTTCTGGCATTTTTTCAACCATGCAGCTTTGTGGAAAAAATTGAAGGAATGGCATTGGGAAATAGGCGTTTCTTTTAATTTTCTTTGGAAATGAACAAGAAATGAATTTTTCTTCGAAATGAAGTTTGCATAGCCTCTAATATGAAATCTGCATCCCTTCCTAAAGATATTGGCGGGAACCGTTTTGTCGCTTCTGGTCGCCTATTCTGTGTTAACAGTGTGTCCTTCACCTCTTGCCAATATGCTCAAAGTGTGTAATGATATAATATGCTCTCCAATGATATTGTTCCCGACTTAACTTGCTGTTGCATCAGGATCTAAATCCTATTTGAGTTTTAGATTTGTACATCCTTTACATGTAATAACTTAGTTCTGGAGTGTTTGTGAAGTAAAAATAAATAAATAAAATCCCAGCTAGCACATAACATTGATTATTATCTCAGTAATATAACTTTGCAACCTTTTTTTTTCAACGTATCAGAAACATCAAGGGAATATTGCTCTAAGACTTTCTATTTTGTGTCTCCAAGAAATGTCTTATGAATGTTTATTGTCAATTTACCAGAAACATCGAAATGTTTTCTCACATGTACTGCCTAACAAAATCCCATGCAGATTTTCTGTCCATGAAGTCACAGTAATCGCTTGATACGATGTTGTGCGAACATCACAACGTGACTTCAAATTGTTACGTTCTTTCAATTTACCATTAAAGTCAATTCAATTAGAAACATAGTGAAGATAATAACCAGTGGACAAGGACTAAACTTGCAAATGACGCCCATCAGTGGAGCCAAGCTTACCTCACTTGGCAGTTTTCATTATTTTTCAGTATTCTCATAACTTCACTAAGTTTTATTGTTTAGATTTCCTCTATTTCTAATTATTACAGCAGGATTTACACGCGTTGGACTACAAAATGGCCTCCAAGTCGATCACTTTTTCACTGTAAAGCCTCGTTCTCAGAACGACGTCGGGTCGCCAGCGACTCCACGGTAGCCAATGGGAATCGAACATTTTTCACCTAGTTCACCCCACTCATTTATCGCTGCCGACTTGTTCAAGAGTTGAATTATTTCAACACACGACGGAAAAGTGGAGGGGATGTGCCGCTGGCGGCTCGACGTAGTTCTGAGAACGAGGCTTAAACTGTAAGTAAGGTGACCCTATTGAAGAAACACCCAAATATTGTTCTTATTCAAAATCCTTTCAGTGCTTTAGGCGGCATTATAACTAAGTAGTTGTCTAGTTGGAAACTAAGTTTCGACTTTGCCAATGTTGTGCATACTGCATACCTACTAGATTTCTTTATATTTTTTGGTGTTTCTTCAATAATATAGGATAGTCCTCATACGATTCAGTGATAGGGGCTTTTAGTCATTATACATCCTGGCAAATTTATCATTATTAATAATAAATCTCTCAAGGCATCAGGCTTTATGAAAACATTTATTTTTATTAGAAGTTCATTGAACTTAGTGCTATGTTTCATAAAACACCCGATGCCATGTCTAATTAACTTTTATTAAGTAAAGTTGTATAGACTTCTACTGGCGATCTTAGTGTGAAGTACTAAAGAACTCGCGCTGGTTTGTTCAGTGGATGTCTGTAGTTAACATTGATGGGAAGTACTATTAATTTACCGGTGTTGCGGATATTCGGCGCGCGGCGGTTGCTCGAGATATTACTGTAACTTAAAAAGTACATCCCATGGGAGGTTTTAAATCCCGTGCGGGCTGCTCTTCAACGTTTATGGGATGTTCGTGTGCTAGCTGGGATATTGTAGAATGGAAGAAGTTGTATATAATCTCAAGGCTCAGAGTCCCGCGAGCCTTTAAGCGGCCTAAAAGTGGTTCGGAAATACACGTTTTTCTAACACATCAGTTGACATTTCCAAAAAGTTTTTTTTCTAGTTATAGACGAAGCTGATTAATGTCCTATACTTAATAAAAAGTTTTAAAATTGATCAGAAATATGAAAAATTTTTTGCTCAAAGTTGATCAACTTTAACCGCCATTTTCTTAACTTTGTACTTATTTCAGCTGGTCGAAATAAAGTATAGGACGTGTATTGAACATTTGGTGAAAGGCTTAAACAAAAATCATAGAGAAATGTTTTGCCGTTTACAAATAAAGTGCGTATTTCAAAACCTTCACATTACCAATTATCACTCATTTTGACACCATTCAGTGGCGACATCACAGATTATTATTCGAACTCGACATTGTGGCGTAGTTTAAGTATCAGCTGTTTAGCTTGGATTTTGTCTTATGATATCAGGACCGGTTTGTGTTTTTTAATGGTCTTGGAAAATTGATGCTCTTAGGATGGCCAATATAAGAAATATGATTTCGTTTCGTCCACATAACTGAGCCGTTTTGAATCCGGAGTAGTTTTTGGTGGAAATGCTCCGATATTTAATTTTCGGAAAGTGATCAAAGTACGAGATAATAGAATATAATAAGGATTTTTTGTTGATAGGCATTGATTATCAGCATTGATTTCCCTAACTGATGTTGATAATGTTGTTCACATACCTCAGAAATATTTTCTATTATTAGAAGACGTACTTTTGTTTTTTTTTGCCAAAGAATTTTAGACAGTTTGAACAATATTTCTATACTAGGCGTGGCTGAAAAAACTATGCATGTCTTATATTTATTCTAAAATGGGATGTCATTTCTTATACGTCCAAAGAATGTTTTAACAAACGTTTCGGTGATTTTTAGGGTAAGTAAATTTTGAAAAAATTGATTCAATGAGTTTACTTTCGCATTGTTTTATTATTTTTGCTTAGATCATGTTTGTATATAGGTTCTATTTGAAATTCAATTTGGAAAGTGAAAAAAAACTAATGTGGTGAAGTTATGTTTCCATAGTTTCGTTATGTTCCAAAGGATTTGTTGTGTTGTATATTATTATGTAGGTTCTATGAAGGAGGGGAATATAGTTGATGTATTTTCAATTTAGTGAAGTTATGTCCGCATAATTTTGTCATTTCTCAATGAATTTGATTCAAATTCGGTATATAGGTAAATTAGGTATGTAGGTTCTATGGGGGATATAGCGGAGAATTGATGCTCTTGGGATGGTCAATATAAGATTTTATGAATAATATTTAGTTTCGTTCACATGAAACAACCGTTTTGGTTCCGGAGTAGTTTTTGGTTCAAAATACTCGGGTATTTTATTTTCAGGAAGTACTTAGTTCAATGAAGAAAATCTTTTGTGATTAAAGTAAGATATAACAAATACATATAATAATGTAATAAACATTTTTTTGCTATTTCGTAATACAATAATTATCAGCATTGCTTTCCTTAACTGATGTTAATAATTTTGTTTGCCTACCTCAGAAATATTTCCTATCATTGGAAGACTTTGTTTTTTTTCCGAATAATTTTAAACATTAAAAAAAAAATCTTGGCGTAGACATGGCCAAGAAAGCTATGCATGTCCTATACTCTATTTTAAAATGAAATAGGTGTTATAAGTACTTATACCTACAGGATTTGTTAACAAGGATAAATAGATCATGAAAATAGAATTATACAGGGTGTTTTCTAAAGATTGGTAAAAAATTCGTTGTGTGATTCCTGGGGTATTTTCATGAAAAAAAGTTCCTATAAACATTTGCCGAAAAATGCTTCCCAAGGGAGCTACGCCCCTTTAAATAGGGCACCCCGAAGACGGTTTTTCCTCAATATTTCCGAAACCTTACATACAAAAATCATGAAATTTGGTACATCATACAAACTTTTAATGCTGAATGAGAATTTGAGCTCAGAATTTCAAAATTTTAATCAGGGGCGTACCATACTGGCGTACCATACCATTTAAAAAATTGGATTCTTTTAACCTTTAACCCCGCCAGTATGGTACGCCCCTGATAAAAATTTTGAAATTCTGAGCTCAAATTCTCATTCAGCATTAAAAGTTTGTATGATGTACCAAATTTCATGATTTTTGTATGTAAGGTTTCGGAAATATTGAGGAAAAACCGTCTTCGGGGTGCCCTATTTAAAGGGGCGTAGCTCCCTTAGGAAGCATTTTTCGGCAAATGTTTATAGGAAATTTTTTTCATGAAAATACCCCAGGAATCACACAACGAATTTTTTACCAATCTTTAGGAAACACCCTGTATACCACAAGTCTATAATCTCGTCTATAATGATAGCTATTAATCCAGAGGATAGTAACTGCGAGTAGTAGGTATACCCTTCTAATAATTTATGAACGACTACATTATTTATTTCATATTTTGAATTTCCATCCATCTCAATACAAATACATTAACACTTAATACGCGTTAAACACTGACACCATAGAAAAGTGAATATAACTCGGAATATAATATAATGATAATCTTAACCACTTTTCTATGACGAAAACTTTTGAGTTTGTTGATATCGTTTCCATGGTATTACCATCAACTTCATTTGTTCAAATGGAATCCTCCATTTTTGATTTCATTTTCGAATTCTACATCAAATTCCCAATAATATATGATGATGATATTTTCATGTGTTACAGGATGGACGAAAAATACGCTACGACCATCAACTTCATGATCTCAACTGGAAACCCCCTTTTTTTATTTCTTCTACATCAAATTCCAAGTAAGTTTCATGTACCATGTTTTTAAGCTAACGCACCAACAGTCATCGAGAAATTCACGATTGATCAAATTTCAATAATTTCTGAACAATCGTAAAATTCTCGATAACTGTTATTGGGGTTAGGTTAAGGACATGGTACAGGGTTATTCATTATATTTTGACACCCATCTACAGCTCTTATTGCGAGTGATAGAAAAAAACTTTAAATACAAAAGTTTTGGTTTTTTTCACGTAGTATCTTCTGGTGATAGCGGAATCAACAAATCGAAATCATAACATAGAAAAAATTCATTAAGTCATATTTTTTTAAATTGAACACCCTGTATATTATTGACTAAAATGAAAGATCTCTTTAATCTGATTTCAAATATATATGGTTTGTAGGCGTTTGGTCCAGTCACTTTGAAACTATTTGAATTCAAAAAATATATTTTTTTAAACTACAACAAATATTCACAACAGTAACTTAATCATATAAACTATCAACATTCCATTAAATACGAAGCTACATGTTTTCTACATAACCCCCATAACCAAAACTTTTGTATTTAAAGTTTTTTTCTATCACTCGCAATAAGAGCTGTAGATGGGTGTCAAAATATAATGAATAACCCTGTACATGAAACTTACTCAGAATTTGATGCAGAATCCGTAAATAAAATCAAGAAAGGGTTTCCATTTGAAAAAATTGAGTTGATGGTCGTGAATTATTGTTGGTCCACCCTGTACACAAAAAATTATCATCATCATACTATTGCTTGGAATTTGATGTAGAATTCGACAATAAAATGAAAAATGGGGGTTTCCATTTGAAAAAAATGAAGTTGATGGTCGTAACTTATTTTTTGTTCACTTTGTACACATAAAATCATCATCACTAAATAAACAGCAATCAAAAATAAAAACCGATGTGTCCAAACGTTTTCTCACAAAACAAAGCCCTGAAATTTAAATGAACGAGAAACAATCAATTTAGTTTATAATTAAAAAAATCTGTACTACATAATAAACTTTCAGTGTACATAATATTTATTTGGCTTAAAAAGATTAGGTATTCCACAGAGTTTATAACAAACCAACAACCCGCCGGACCCCTGTTATAATCGAAAGACCGGAACTCTGAGCCTTAAGAAGTATGATCAAAAAATTTTAATTATTTGAAACGTAATAACTCAAGCACTGAATTCTTTGACCAGTACTGAGGTCATTCCAACAGTTTTCAAAACGATAAGTTAACCTTGATGTCCTATTATTATATTGTATGATGCATTTTCGTTCAGCTTTCTTGGTCCAAGAGTACAACCAAGCAATGCCAAAAAAACAAGCAACGTAAAATTATTATTGGTACAACTTGACTTTTTAATATTATCGTCCATTCAATTTTAAATACTTACTCAAACTAACTCAAACTCTCTGGATAGACTCCCAAAAAAGCAAATCATATTATATGTTCACCCTTCGTTCTCAGTCATTTTGAGTCAAGAAAATGGAATAAGCAATTTAAGTAATACTTGGTAAATTTGACGCTGACTCGCAAGCGTTTGATTGCAATAATTTTCTAGTGAAGCGAAAACCTCCAAGACCTTCTGTAGATCCCGCAATAATGACTGAATTAGTACCCATATTTTCTCTCCTGTAGACATTTTGTAGTGGGCAACAATGTTTGAGTATCAGAAACCGCAATTTAAAAGAGCGTTTTTGACAAAGAGAATATTCCATTTTAGTCTTAAACAAAATGATTCAACTGCAATTTGTAGTTAGTGATCTGAGAATACATTTTATCTAACCAGAACCAGTATCATTTTCAATCTAATGCTGCAATTTAAAATTTTCGAATAATCCGTTTTGAGAGAAGGATATTTTATCAAATATTGAACCTAACGCAGTCAAAATAGATCTATAATTTTGAAATGGAAAAACGGACACTTCCCTGAATTATCGCATGCGAACAAAGCCTCAAGTCTCTTTTGTTTTTTCAACCGTCCACATGCTCTAAAGCCTCATTCGCATTTTGCCAGTAGTTTTGTCGAGTGGCGAGTAATTTTGTATATATAGTAATAGTTTCACACATGTTACTAAATTACTCGCCACTCGATCAAATTACTGGCCTAAAGCGAAAGAGGCTTAAGAGAGGAGTTGTAGGATTCTCTCATTGAATTTCATGTAATCAAAAACTCATCTCAATTACAAAAACTTTATTCTTGTCTGTCTCTGGTAATATTGTCAACTATGAATTCATATGAAGAATACTTCATAGAATAGCTTAAGATTATTGTATTGGATTTTATTATCCGAACAGGCTATAGGATCTAGAAACAATAATCCAAACATTTGAAATCGTAACTCACATAATAATATTGTCCTGGAATTACAACATTCAATAATCTTGTTAGAGTCATGGAAAACGAGATGAAACAATTTTATTAGTAACTATGAAATGGCAGTGCATTTTTGACATGAATTGAAGGGGCAAGTGGATGAGGGGGTTATGTGACATTTTTTGAAAAATTCTAGTATTGTTGTGGATGAAGGTGTTAAGTGTCCATGCAACTTATCCACAACAATACTAGAATTTTTCAAAAAATGTCACATAACCCCTTCATCCTTTCGCCCCTTCAATTCTAATAATGTAATTGACATATTATGTGGTAACATTATAACGACTTAAAATATTTTTTGAATAAATACCTAATTATAACATATAGATAAAACAAACAAGACTTCAATAAACAATAATATAAAAAAATAACATGGATAAGAATCTCATACTAAATACACATAACAATTCAAATAAGTTTTGAGTTTGATAAAATATATTCAATATAATAAACATGTATTAAAAAATGGAAACTCGTGGTGTTCTAGGAAGTATCTATAGACAAGGCTTTCAATTTGAAATAGTTTTTTAGTATCTACAATACAATAGTTAAGAAAGTAATAATAGTTAGATTTTATCCTTATCCAAAAGGCTTGGAATAGGTAGGTACTCAAAATGATTTCGTAACATTTCAAAACTTTTCAGGATCATCAAATTTCCGTTTTGATGATTCTACTACTGCTTCCATTATCGCTAGAAAAATAAAAATAGTATACCTATATAATATTGACTTTTTGATTCAGAATTCTATTTAGATAACAGAATAAATAAGCAATCTGTAAGGATTCTTGGTTGCTTATTTAATTTTTTTATCGTGTTGAAGGAGTCGGTGGTCGTAACGGTTTCCTTGTCCACAACCAATATCCATCCCAAAGAAGACTTGATTACCCTTAAAAGAAAAAGTTATTTCACAGTGCTTGAAAATAGTCTCATATGTCACTTACCTTGTCCATATAAGCCTTGACGTAAAAGTTTCCAAAAAGAACTATGAATGACATCATGTACATAATCAGAGTATAGTGCATCCACAATGGAAATTCACATCCTGTTCTGATTCCATTTAATCCCAGAATTAAAGCACAGGTAAATTGAATCTACAACAAAGTAAAACTTCAGCTATTGAACTTCATTCATGGGTATTCACAGACTATTCAGAATAATGACTTACAAGCTGTAGGATAGTGAGATATTTCTTCCACCATAAGTACTTGGTTACATTTGGTCCAAATACTGACAATCCGTAATAAGCATAAAGTAGAACGTGGATGAATGAGTTGACCATAGCTGGAAGGAAGGCTGTAAAAAAAATAGACAACACATCAACAACCATCTACTTGTTTATAAAGAGTAGAGAAGGGTAGTATTGACTGACCCCAAGAGTTATCGATTAAGGAGCTTGCTATTCATTTACATGTAGATGTACAGGGAGTTCACAGCTAAATAGACAACCCCATTATCTTTGTATAGAAATATGTCTTAAACGAAAGTTTAATGATTAAAAAAAGTTTTGGACAAAGTTTTCAGAAGTCTGGAAACAACGTGTTTGTTGATTAATATTACAAAATCTTTATATTTTGAACCAGTGAACTTTTATTTGGAACATTTTTTCCCAAACATCAGATTAAAA
Source organism: Orchestes rusci (assembly GCA_958502075.1). Lineage (NCBI taxonomy): Eukaryota > Metazoa > Arthropoda > Insecta > Coleoptera > Curculionidae > Orchestes > Orchestes rusci. The sequence continues at coordinate 52,556,023 of OY293305.1, read as the reverse complement.
AGGTAATGAGAATGGGAGGTCCATTTAGCTGTGAACACCCTATAATAAACTATTCTGCTGGGTACAATATGATATGACAAATATTTCTATGCAAAACTACTTCGTGCCGATTCAAGTAGGTATATCCTTGGAATAAGCAATACTCTGTATAACTCTAAATAATAATCATTGGTTTTTCCAAAGATATGCTTGAATTGTTGAACCGGCTATTTATCTTTTTTAAGAAGATTTTTGATCTCAAATTTGTCTACTTGAAATATGAATATTTATAAGGATGATACATTTTCTATGTCCAGAAGTTTGTATTTTTGCACAAAAATTGGACCAGTGAATAGGCAATGAGGACCTTGGATTCAATAACATCAAGGACCTTTCTCTTATTGTTATGGGGAATTTAGGATTGGATTGTGCTGTAGTATATTTTATATGAATTGATGACGCTCCACGATATTGAATGATTATTGTCATTACAATCAATGGAATAGAGCCCACAGAGAATTGAAATCACATAGAATACTGGAATTGCAAATAACTTTACAGTCTGAGAATGATTCATTTGACTGACACGCTGAATGTTTGACAAAATATGGGTCCCAAAGTGGATTACCTTTGTAAAAGCGGAATTTAAAGTCAAACCTGAGAACATCCGACTATCCGACTGACGAGAAGCGACAAAGCCGGAACCGGCCTTTCAGGTTACGCATGTGCGGGCTTAAATTTAAAGCCCCCCATGCATTAACCGCATATAACGATTCTTTACCTCACCAAAAGCCCATAGCAAAATCGGTCGCTCCTATTGGTTGATTAGATGCGAACACTTTATTGACAGCTGTTGTTGTTGCTGAATGTTGATTGTTATTCGCGGCTGTTTGAGTCAGAGAGAATATAGTGTTATATTCTCTCTGGTTTGAGTTTGAATTTTTTCAACAATGGCTGTGTCTGGTACAAGTGATAAGTGGGAAAGTCTATTTTGATGACCAGAATAAGATATTAGTGCTACCGCCGCTATTATGAGTGGGAATAAACTCATATTATGTATTTGACATGCTATTAATGTAGGCTACTTGCTAACACTCTCAAATATTCAACCACCCCTTTTGTAGGGGTAGGTAGTTCACTCTTGGATTTTTTAACATAATTAGTGCGACCATCGCCATTGGACGTGGAAATGAACTCATATTCTATATCCTTAATGCAATTAATATTGGCTACTTGCTACCACTCTCAAATATCCAACCACTAATTATGTTGAAAAATCCAAGAGTAAACTACCCCTACAAAAGGGGTGTGGTTGGATATTTGAGAGTGGTAGCAAGTAGCCAATATCAATTAATAGCATTCAGGATATACAATATGAGTTCATTCTCACTTATAATAGCGATGGTCGCACAAATTATGTTAAAAAATCCAAGAGTAAACTACCCCTACAAAAGGGGTGGTTGAATATTTGAGAGTGGTGACAACTAACAAGTAGGTAGCCAACATCAATAGCATTCAGGATATACAATATGAGCTCATTCCGTTTTATAATAGCGATGGTCGCACTAATTTTGATCTGGTCATCAGAATAGGCAAACTCAAGACCCAATGTTTTTTTTTAATTCCCCTCCCTCGGCCCTCCATTCCACTTCATGTGAAATGGATTGCACTTTAACGTTTAATCAGTTGGATAATACGCGAAATATACGGTTAATAGATTTATCCAATCAAGGACTTTGTAAGATAGGTAGGTATGTACGTAATCCACCTCAAAATTTACCCCCATGTGGCATACATTATCCTCTTAACCCACTATAAATACTTAACCAACCTACCTAGTTATTTTATCGAAAACAAAATAGAAGGGTTAAGTTTGCACATGAATAAATTCATAATTTTGAATATTTTGATTATCTGAAAGTGGCAATCCCAGCTGGCCAGCTGTCAAAAATAAAAATATGTTGGTGCTGGTTGCCTATGACGCGGGAATGTTCGCAGCCATGGAGGTAGAATCTCGATGTTCGCAGCGCTTGAATGTTCGCAGACGATTCAACCAATAGGAGCGACCAATTTTGCTATGGGCTTTTGGTGAGGTAAAGAATCGTTATATGCCAACGGATGCAAGGGCTCGCCGGATCGGTGATCACAAAAAATTAAACCCAATTGGCGATTCAAACAGCTCAAGCAGCGCCACAGCGGAACGCGCGAGAACTTTCGAGAGCGTGACAACTGCATTTTACTCATAGCCCGTATTAGGTTTTCGCGCGTGAATTTATATTTGTTGTCCGTATAAGTCGAGTGTTTCGTATCGGCAGAGTGTTGTCAATTGAGAAATAGCGCCTCTAATGAACTGGAAAATTCATTGGACGCTCTGAATGGATTTGACCGGCCTCTTCGTGAAGGAAGATTAGCTGTGGAAAATTTAGTGTGTGTCGGGATTCGATCAAGTTTTTTTACGACGTGGGTCCTTTGAAAAATTATGCAGATGATTGTCTTCTCATTGCAGTGAGGTACGCGACAACTATGCCTATTACGAAGTTTCTTCGGATATCGGCGAACATACGTATGATCTTCCATTGTTGATGATGATTTTTATCACCAATAATTGGTGAGATCTTTCAATCAATGAAATATATACATTTAATAAGAGTAGATTACTTTGATCTATGCACTATAATCGTCTATTTTCTTGGCTAAAAGCCACTACACTTGAAGCTTTTTGATATCGACACCCTTAAGACTGCTGCCGATGAGTTTATGATTCCAACAATAATAACAAAACCCGAAAAATACCATTCAATTAGCACACTATAATCATTTACCAACGTGGTTTATCAAAATCTTTGCATAAATAATAACAAAATCGGGAATATATCTTCTAGTTATCAAGATCCCAATAGAAACAGCATGGAGACAGCTGATGTCTATCACGCTCTCGAAAGTTCGAGCACAAAACGCCAGAGGCCGCTTCGCTGACTCTTTGAATCGCCAATAGAAAGGAAAGCTAAATGGCCAAGGTCAAATGCTAAGATCTACTCAGATTAGTACGAGGCCGAGTCACAAAATAGGGGGCGCTAGACATGTCCACTAAATGATATTTTTGTTCTCCGCCAAAATTAGAAGACTTTCTCGAATTTGCAATTGCAGTGTGATTCGTTATTCAGTCCGTGTAGCTAATAGTTCGGGTCATGTGACCACAAATCAATAGTGCGTTATACGCCCACGTGATGTTATGTGAGTTGCGTAAGGAAAGAACAAGGGTCTAGGTATGATCAACATCGACTGAAAAACATTTTCGGGGTTATGTATCAAATTTGTAAACAAAAGTAATTATTGAATTCGTTAATGTTGTTTGCCTATATCGTGTATGTGATGTGGTTCATGCTTTTTAGCTTCTTGCGATATATCCTTTCTGCTTTTTGAAACGTTCGGTGTGTAATAGGTATAGTGTCTTATATCCATAGACCTTGATCTATGCTTATATCTTATATCCAGTTTCCAGTGCCTACTCCATAGTAATCATAGTTGTAACTTCATTAGTGAGTGAAAGGACATTTTATTTGAGTTAATTTTTGAAGATTTTCCGGTTCATTTTATGTCAAGTGAGGCGCCTAGGTACTCGATGCAAAACCAGATTATGTATTTCCATTTTTCAAGTTTTTGCGGTAAATGTAAGAATCCTATTTTTAGTTTCATAATAAACACATCGATTAAAAGCATAACCAACATCATAAAAGGATATTTGACATACTCGTCACACTTTTGTAAATATTTGCTTGGAGTTCAAAACAATTTATACCTATCCAACATCCAACCATATGACACATGCAAATGCAGATATAGGTATCCAGAAATGTACAGGTTTTTTTTTTATATATTGAATTGATACCTCCTTCATCTTTTTTTTTGACGTTTTGAAAAAATGTGTCTCAAAAAATGGGTCCGGGCTCGCAGATGAATGGGGGGCTTTAACGCAAGAAAGATAATTTTTGTCAAAGAAGCCTCGCCAAGGTAATTGGAAATGGTCCCCCAAATATCAAAGGAACCGACAGGATTTGTCGATTCTCATCAGTTGAATGTTCTCAGGTCATCCAGGGGTTTTGGGGACGGTGCGCGATATTTTGGACATATTTAAGACATTAGCAGGGATTTTAGACACGACTGAGACTAAACATTCATTTTCCCAGTTGATGCGCGATCGCTCGTCTTTGTGGTTTAAAGCAACGACTTCAAACCCAATAGACCCCGCATTATTGTTTCCAACCTGTCGTCAACATTTTCGGGAGGCAAGAGGGGCAAGAACCAAAACAAATGTTTTCCGCCGTTGTCGGTTGTAACTAGAGAATTGATTCGAATGATTGGAAATTTTATCATACTGGATGTAAATTATTGAACAACAGTCATATTACAGTTTTAAATTCTTGATTTACCACAAAAATCATCTATAAAGTAGCTAAATATTATTAAAAAGAATTGATTTGATAGAATTATTGTAAGATAACTCCAATCCATACAGGCAATTCATTTGAAGATTGTAATTGGAGCTAACTTGGCAACGCGGCCAGATCTAACGTGAAAGACGAAAACGCACGAGGTCCTATCCGAATCCGAATATCCGCCATCATTGTTTTGATTGTGAGCAATAGTTTTTGGTATATTTTCTTGTTTTTCCACGGTTTTTCCGAGTATTTCGAGTTTTTTGTGAGTTTTGTGAGGAAAACAATGGGGAAGAAGTGCATAGTGTGCAAAAAGACTTATTTCAAAGGATGCAATCTGTCATTTCATAAGTAAGTAAACAATAACATGTTTGTAAATAAAACATTTTCCATAGCCGTCCCTAGGGGATAAATTGGGGAAAGCGAAAAAATACTTATTTTATGTTTTGCAGTGTGAAGGATGTATTTACTTGACTAGAAATCATTACTTTCAATTTTATATATTTATTATTATATTTTAGCCAGTGGATAACTTTCGTATTATTAATCGTAGAAAAATGTTTAAATCAACAAAGTTGTAGTTTGATAACTTTGATCATACCTACATAAAAAAACTAATGGTGCATTTCAAATTTCAAATGAATTGTTAGTTTACGTGTCCCAGCGTTTTTTTTTAAATTGTTTATTGCTAGTGGCGGTGATAAGGCCCGGGCCCCGTACTCTTAGGGGCCCCTTGATTCTGACAACACAATATAATACAGATACTTACTAAGAATCGAACCGAATCGAACATCTTAACAACTTATAGTGCTGATAAAGTAAATTATATATCTGGTTTTGTGGGAAAATCTTTGACCAAAATCCTGAAATGTACCAAATGTTCCGCCTTGCTAAAAGGAGAAGAAACATTTTCTTTTCTGCAAACAAGAAAACAGTATGGCAACTTATTTAAGGCTTCCAAATTTTTTATTGAAATTTGTCACCTTGCAGAAAAAACATTGAGGCAATGTCAAGATAATTTCAATATTTTTGGAAATAAGAAAAAGACCGATCTTATTTTAATCAATAATTGCCTTCGCATCTTACCAAGAAATATTTATGACCATTTTGGTGATCATCTATATGATGAAGACATAATAACAGACCATTTTATGGACTTGATAAAGCTTATTTTGAAAAAATATTTCACTGTAAGAATATATCATGATACTGTAAGAAGAAATTACGTAAATATTTCACATAGAGTTAGGAGCATGCTTACAAAAACAATATTATTTAAAAACCAATGATGTTTTTATATTTGTAAAGGTTGTAGTAAATAAATTATGTACTAAAATTTTGAACTGTTATTTCATTTATTTCAGTGTTTTTTATCTCATCATTGTCTGCTTTCAGTCGAAGAAATAGTTTTTTTATCAACCCCAAATATCCTCAGCATCAAACTACTTGAAAACTTAATAAATAAATAAGGACTTCCGCCATTGGATTCTATATTTTTCTTATTGAGAAATTGTAATTACAGGGTGCACATGTTTATGACACAAAGTCCCAAAATATGTTTTTATTTTTTCTAAAGAATTAGGTAGTTAATTATAATCAGGTACACCTACCTCAAATACCGCTAGGATCTAAATTTAAGGCAAATTTCATCAATAAAAAAGGGAATATTTTTTTGAAATTTTTATACTTTACTAGCAGATCCGTTACTACCGAGATTGTTCAAAGCTACACACATTTTAAATCAACATGAGTTTTCGTACCCCCACCCCGTTCACCCCCTTGGGGGTAAAATTTTGCAAAATTCTTTCTTAGCACACATCAACGACTTTGGGTTTTAAGCCGTTGGCACACATAGAAAAGTTTTGCATCAGCATAAAATGCTTTAAAACTTGAATCCTGATGCATCAGTTATCAAAGAAGTAATGGTGCATTTGCTTTTTTCTTTACATTATTGAAAGGCGATTTTCCTTTGATGTAGTTTTTTTCATACACACCAACTGGACCCCCCCCCGCGAAATCAAATCCTGGATACGTGCCTGGGTGCTAGCCATTTTTATCAAAAACTACACAGAAAAAAGTTTTGAAAAGTGTCCAATTTTGATCGCGAAAAAAGGACACTAAACAATTTTTTGGAAAAAATCGCAAGACACGTAAACTGACAAATGGATTGAAGTTTGCAAATGCACCATTACTTCTTTGATAACTGAACTGGTATTTAGCAGAACATCTCTTAAAAATTTCATGGCTCTATCTATAATAGTTTCGACTGGGCGTTGATGAGTCAGTCAATCAGGACAAGCTCTTTTATAAGTATTAGATTTGAAATATCAGAAAGTAGAACATAATAGTTTAAAAACGGATTTTTTCACCTCAAAACCCTATCTAAAAGGCATAATATGTACACATGTTGTAGATTCCTCCCCAACTCGCCCTTTCCACCATCCCACTTTTTTTTCTAATCATAACGTAAAATATTCAGAATATATAATTCGCACCCACAAAACCCGTTAAAATCAGAATAAAGGTAATCATCCAATTTAACAAAATGAAACGCTGCTTTTTAGTCATTTACCCTTATTAATTCTCGTTTAGAGATTTTTCATGTAATATCAGTGAGACGCCTCGTCGTCATTTCGAGGCCTTTTGATGGTCGCTGACTGGTCTCGTGTTGACGTACACATTTTGGTCAGCACTGATCATGGAGAGGTTTGACAGATGATCGATTAGCGATGGCGGTTTCGGCGGTTAGAGTTGTTGATGTTTTTTTGAATTAAAGCGTGTAACATGAACAATAAATTGATAACTGTGTCTCAATCCCAACGTGAATAATAATTATTGTGCCCCAATCTTACAAAGCAGCGGTGGGATAACCAAATTGTGAATTGTGAGTGCATATTTGACCTTTTTTTTTCCACAACATGGGTAAAACCTCGAGGAAAACGAAACGTACCAAAGACAATGCCGGAAGAAAGACAAAATCTAAAAAGCGTAGACTTCCTAGTAGTTCAAGTTCCTGCAGCACGTGTTCAAGTACTTCGACGAAAAGCCGCACAAAACGTGAAATCAAAAGACTAAGAAAACAAGTCAGTGAATTGAAGAAAAGACCTATAAGTGCAGTAGTTCGGGCTAGTGATGAATTTCTTGTGCCGGTTTTTGACCCTTCGCGTGATGAATCTGTAATTGAGAACTGGTTGGCTAAAGTTGATAGTTTGGCTGAAAGATACATGTGGGATGACGATAACATACTCAGGATGATTGTTGGACGACTTCGAGGGAACGCACGTCAGTGGTACGATGAGAATGTTAAACTTGACTCCAGCTGGAATGAAATGAAGTCTTTGATGTGTCAACAATTTCGTAAGTCACTTCCATTTTCTAACTTACTCAAAGATGCTGCCAATTATGAAGCTAGACCTGGGCAAAGTTTAGGGGATTATTGTTTTCAAAAGTTGTCAAAGTTGAGGGCTTTGAATTTAGACATTCCTGATGCTTATTTAGTCGATGCAATTATTGGAGGTATACAAGATGAAAACATTGCGCGCACGATACGCTCAGCTCAGCACACAGATGTTAACATTTTATATGCGTACCTGAATACTATGGGGAGTATGCCTGATAGTAAAAATAGATTTGATGGGCCCAGTTTCAAATTCAAGCCTCAGTTCAATTCAAGTGGATATAAGTGGGAGCGAGATAACTATCAACCAGGTACAAATCAAAACAAAGACAGTAGTAACGTTCCAAGGCCGTATGTTTGTTTCAATTGTGGATTGCCAGGTCATACTTTTAAAGATTGTCGAAAACCTAAAATTGAATGTAAACATTGCAAACGTTTAGGTCATTATGAAGATAAGTGCCCATTTCAAAAAAAAGAAGTACATTTGGTAGAATCTGCGAAGGCTCCATCTTATAGTCATAATGTCGAGCATAATGTATTTGTGCAAACTGTCCGAATTAATGGAAAGAAGCTGAAATGTTTGATAGATTCTGGAAGTTCAAATACACTTATTAAAGTTTCCTGTGTGAAATCTCTTGATTTGCCCCTTGTTGATGCAGGAGAAATAACTTTGTGCAGTTTCATGAACACTTCAGTAAATAGTAAACAGTATTGTGAAATTACTTGTTCTGTGCAAGGAGTATCGGCTAAATTGCGAGCTATAGTCATCCCTGATCATTATTTAAAATATGATTTGTTAATTGGAAGAGACTTTATTAATCAAGATCACATAACGATGGTCAAAAAGGGGAATAATCTACATTTCCATGGTATACCTGCCAACAGTCATCACGAAATAAATTTGATAGAGGTCTATGATAGCAATATAACCATAGATTCAATTCGTTATGGGAATATTTCAGAAGATGATAAAGCAAAATGTTTTGACTTATTACAAAAGTTTCTGGAGTGCATATCTTCTTCGCTTAAATCGTTGGGAAGGACAAAGACAGTGGAAATGGAGATAAAATGTGTAACTGATACGCCGATAGTACGCAACCCATATCGTATGCCGGATTTTGAAAAGCAAGCTCTTCGTCAAATCATTCAAGAATTACTCGAGAACAATATCATCCGGGAATGTTCGTCGCCCTACGCTAGTGCTATTACTCTCGTCAAGAAAAAAGAAGGAGACTACAGAATGTGCGTCGATTACAGACAATTAAATTCCATTACCATCAAGAATCGATTTCCACTTTGCCATATAGAAGATCAAATTGATAAGCTCGGAGGATATAAGTATTTTATAACTCTCGATTTGGCGTCTGGGTATTATCAAGTTCCGATGGCACAAAATTCCATCGAGAAAACGGCGTTTGTAACCCCAGATGGACATTTTGAATTTTTGAGGATGCTATTTGGACTGTCAAATGCCCCCTCCGTTTTCCAGTCATTGATTTATTAAGTTCTTGGCACCTATAAAAATGAATTCGCATTTCCATATATCGATGATATCATTATACCTTCTATGACAATTGAAGATGGATTAGAACGTTTGGAGAAAGTACTACAACGTCTTAAGGAGCATAATCTAACCCTGAAGCTAAGTAAATGTGTCTTTCTAGAAACTAGCATAGAATATCTTGGCCGTGAAATAAGTAGTGAAGGTGTTAAACCAGGATCACGAAAGATAAACGCTTTAATAGGTATGAGCTCGCCATTAAACGTTAAGGAACTGCGTCAATTCCTGGGATTGGCGAGTTATTTTAGAAGATTTATTGAGGGTTATGCTATGATAGTCGAACCTCTGACGAGGCTAACCCGAAAAGGAATCTGTTGGTCTTGGCAAGAACCTCAGAAGAAGGCTTTCAATAAAATTCGAGAGATTCTAGTATCACCTCCCGTGCTTGCCATATATAATTCAAAATTAAAAATTGAAGTACACACTGACGCATGTTCAATTGGTGTTGGGGCCATATTACTTCAAATAAATGAAAAGGGGGAAGCTCAAGTGGTGTCATATTTTAGCAAGCAGTTAACCGTTGATCAGCGTCATTATCATTCCTATGAGCTTGAGACGATGGCTGTAGTATATGCTCTAAAATACTTCAGAGTATATCTGATTGGAGTGAAATTCAAAGTCGTGACTGACTGCAATGCTCTGGGAACGACGCTGTCAAAGAAGGATTTAATACCTCGCATTGGGAGATGGTGGCTGGAAATCCAGGACTACATGTTTGATATTGAATATAGAGCCGGTGCCAGAATGAAACATGTAGATGCCATCAGCAGAAACCCAATAGAACAACCGAATTTTGAAGTCGAAGTTTTCCAAGTTGACCTTACCGAAGGGGATTGGATCACATCTGCACAACTACAAGATGAACAGATTGTCAAAATAAGGAAAATTTTGGAATCAAGAGATAAAAACCGTGACACAGAACAGTATTTCAAGGAATATGAATTAAAGGGTAACAAATTGTACAGGAAGCTAGAAAACGGGATCAAAACTTGGGTTGTTTCCAAAGCTGCCAGAATGCAAATATGTAGATTATGCCACGATGATTCAGGACATTTTGGTATTGAGAAAACTCTGGAACGCATCCGCGAAAATTACTGGTTTGCCAAAATGAGAAGATTCGTTATGAAATATGTTGGTGCCTGTCTAAATTGTATTTATTACAAACAGAACTCATCAAAACGTCAATGCAAATTGAATCCCATAGAAAAAATTGAAATTCCGTTTCACACAATACATATTGATCATGTGGGCCCTTTTGAAACAAGCAAAAATAAAAATAAGTACCTGTTTGTAATAGTGGATGCTTTTACGAAGTTTGTGATGATAGATCCTGTTAAAGACCCGAAAACCAAGCATGTTGTGAAATCATTGACAACCCTGATATACATTTTGGCGTGCCTTCTAGAATAATCAGTGATAGAGGATCGGCATTTACGTCTCAGTCATTTAAATCATTTTGTGACGTGTATGGAATTAAACATGTACTGAACGCGGTTGCAACGCCTCGTAGTAATGGTCAATGCGAGAGATACAACAAGACTATTTTAAGTGCATTAGCAACTTCAACAGCTGGTGATGACTCCAGAGAATGGGACAAGAAAGTGAAACAAATTCAGAGCGCTATGAATACAAGTTACAACAAAAGCATCAATTCAACACCTATGAAAGCACTTATCGGGTATAATTCGAAACACGCAGCAGAGGCCAGAATTCTTAATGCAGTCCAAGATGATATAAATAGAGAAGATATAGATGAACTAAGATCGAAGATTTCACAGCACATCACCGAAGATCAACGAAGACAAAAAGAGCGATACGACAAAGTTAGGAAAGACGCCGTGAAATACAATGAAGGAGATTTGATAATGATTAAAATAACCAGTAATCCAGCAACTGGAAGTAGCCAGAAATTACTAGCTAAACACAAAGGTCCCTTTCGAGTTACGAAAAAGTTACTGAATGACAGGTATGAAGCAGAAGACTTAAGAGAAGGATTCAATAGACGACGCACTGTGGTAGCTGCAGATAACATTAAAAAGTGGATAATAATCTAAAAGTTTTGAGGTTTTGGCGAAAGTCGCTGATGTTAATTCATGTTCAAGCGAAAGTCGCTATTCACTTTTGGGTTTTGTTTAAGCGAAAGTCGCTATGATTTTAAGCGAAAGTCGCTATGATCTTAAGTTTAAGCGAAAGTCGCTATGATTTTGAGTTAAGCGAAAGTCGCTATAGTTTTAAGTTTAAGCGAAAGTCACTTTGATTTCATGTTAAACTAAAGTCGATATAATTTTGGGATTTGAGCAAAAGTCGCTATGGTTTTGGGTATAATCGAAAGTTTCTATTTTTTTTTTGAAAGTGTTAAGCAAAAGTTGCTAATAAATATGTCGTATTAAATAAAAAAAAAAAAAAAAAAAAAAAAACAACAAAAAAAAAAGTTTAAGCGAAAGTCGCTATGATTTTAAGTTGAGCGAAAGTCGCTATAGTTTTGAGTTTAAGCGAAAGTGACTTTAATTTCATGTTCAGCAAAAGTCGATATAATTTTGGGAATTGAGCGAAAGTCGCTCTGGTTTTGGATACAATCGAAAGTTTCGATTATTTTTTTTTGAAAGTGTTAAGCAAAAGTTGCTAATAAATATGTCGTATTATATATATTTTTTTTTTTTGGTTTTATTATGTATAGGAGTTGAGCGAAAGTCGCTAAAATTGTAGTGGTTGAAGCGAGGTTTTCCTGGAAGAGCTCGAGATCAAGACAAGGTGGCCTGAGGACAGACCAAGTGTCAGGATGGCCGAGTGTAATATCAGTGAGACGCCTCGTCGTCATTTCGAGGCCTTTTGATGGTCGCTGACTGGTCTCGTGTTGACGTACACATTTTGGTCAGCACTGATCATGGAGAGGTTTGACAGATGATCGATTAGCGATGGCGGTTTCGGCGGTTAGAGTTGTTGATGTTTTTTTGAATTAAAGCGTGTAACATGAACAATAAATTGATAACTGTGTCTCAATCCCAACGTGAATAATAATTATTGTGCCCCAATCTTACAAAGTATTTACAGTCAACCTTTTTTATTCTTTATAATAAATGTTTTCATATTATCACGATCGCAAACATAAAACTCGCATAATTTAATATCTCAATTAATAGATAAAAATACAAATATAAATAAACGCACGCCCCTGGTCTTTGTGTATGTTTGGAACCTCCCGCATCGCCGCGCCTATCATCAATCGTTGTTTATCTGCCAGACAAACAAATAAATGCAATACGTATGGGAATGCGGGGTCTCCAATTCACAACCAGAAAATATACACGAATTGCTAAGAAACAAATCCGCGGTCCATTTGACAACAAATGCGGCGAATCTATAAAGAGCATGTATGTTAAGGAGAAAGATCATCTGCTGAAGATTGATTCAGCGTTCTAGTGAGTTGAAGAGTGAAGTTGTCATGTAACATGCCTAAAATGTTCAATACAGTTGTTATTGAATCAAAATTATTAAATGAAAATCCGAAAACATGAACGTTCTCATTGCAGTGAAATCATCAGTTCGCGGAAATAATAAGAATATTGAGTAGCATCCTGAAGCTGTGGTACTTTCATGATCTGGACAGCCTATGGGTTAGGGAATAAACCATTGATTTCAATCAATACAACAAACAAACAAAAGATTTGTTGCTCCTAGTAAAAATGTTCATTTCTTTGGTAGTAAATTTCTACACGAGAGAATAATCATGTCATGTGAAATAACTACCTCGTTCACAGTGTGCGCATTTTAATAAAAATCATGTTCCGTACGGGACTTAAGAAAATATGCAAAAAGAAAATGTATGAACCACATAAAATTGAATGTTAAAGTTAACATAAATTTTAACACTAACATTACTCGAGCCAAATTCAATAATTACTTCAACTACCGTCAGGCTATATTTACATTCTTCCTATTGAAATAATTCTCTACCTTTGGAACTTTTTTCATCATTATTATTATTCCAGCTTGAACAACGGGTCATCTTGATCCGTCCATGAAGTTTACATCCATTTTCGCGAATTTGACCTCATTTTTCTTATCCAATAATATCGTTAATACGGCATGACAAATATTCAAAACCCCTAATCAAATAGAACTGGTTGGTAGTTTTTATAATCTCACTCGGATTAATCTCGTCGTACTTGATTGCAAAACGCGATTTTACTTTCCTTCCGTTCCGGTAATACTTAACATGAGAAAGTGCAGAGACGTATAATAGTTTTGACGAAGTTATGCGTGAATTGTAACAAACTGCAATTTCTCTTATGTCGGTTATGCAGAGGAAAGTTATTCGAATCATTTGCTTGATGCTGTAACTGAATGATTACCTAATAGTTCTGTAAATAGATGGTTTCCTCCTTATAATATGGTTACGACTTTGTCGATAATTTTTTATACGTCTCGAGATGCTCAAAAGGGTCCTTCTTCCTCTAGAACTATATCGTACGAACAGAATATGAATTATAGAAGTTAAAAAAATATTGTTTAAATAAATAAACAGAAACGCTGCTAGATGCAGGTACCTATCGTAACAAATGATCAATTTTCTTTGAATAACTTATGCAAAACTTATCATTAGACACCCTTGTTTGAAAATATCAGAAATGCATTTCTAAGATCTGGCAGCAAAGTGAGAAGCTTCAGCTGAACATAGATTTTTTCTCAATCAAGGAATATTTTTTTCAATTGTGCTTTCCTGAGGGTCAATTCTTGAGCATTCGCAATTCAAAACGTTTACGCAATGGACAATTTGCATACATTTTCAAATGACTTGAAATTTTATATACGTATACGCGAAATTTTTTTTCCAAAATACCCAAAAATATACTTAATAAATGAAAAAGAAAACGCAAATTTCACTGTATGATCGAAAACGGGGCGGCGCTATATAACGCCCTCGAGAGAGAGAGAGAGAAAGAGGGGTTTTTATAGACAATGACCAAGACAGAGAGAGATAAAGTATTCTGGACGTAGTGGATGTTGATTGGCGCTCTTTAAACGGTGATTACTACATTAATAGAGGTCGTAGGTTGATTTTTTAAACATCAATGGCATCAGAACTCACTAATTCTTATATTATTCATATTTTCAAAATATGTGCAAATTGTCCATTGTGCGATCAGCATTTGAAATAACATGGTGATCGCATTTTTGCGGATGCGTTTTAAATTTGCGAAGGGTCAAGAATTGACCCCCTGAAATCTGAGATTGTTTTGGGTTAGTTAGCTTATGATTTTAATTATCCTCTTCTTGCTCTTTTCTATTTTATCTATACAGGGTTTCCGGAAAGTCAACGATAATACTGAAATGGGTGACGGACCAACTCATAAGCATCCAGAAAAACATGATACGACCTTGGTAAAAACTCTATGGATTTCGAGCTATTGCCACTAGAAGTTCAAAATATTCAATAAGAAATATTATTTTACAGAAAAATAATTAACTTGTATTTTCTTTTTTACTAAGTACGTGGAAATTCTCGTGACTGGCTTGTAATTGCGAAGGAATAGGTGATGGGGAGCAGTAAAAAAAAATATATATAAAATAAAAAAAAACAAAAAATGTTTTTCTGGAAGCTTAAGGACTATCACCCCTTTCAGTATTATCGTTGATTTCCGAACACCCTGTAGATAACACATAAAAAAAAACTTCAGAGTATAGAGTGAGAGCCTAGCAGAAATAATTAACAACTATGATTTTAGTTTACAATGAACAGTTATTATGAAATCGATATAGGTAGGAAGTTGAATCTTAACCTGAGGCCACTGGATGTGGAGCGACATGGAACATAGAACTTGATGATAAAGCATTTCAAATGATAATTTAGAGTATGTTCCTGAACAAATTTTGAAAAGCCAACGTCTTTGCTGAACAAAAAAATGTTACTATCTAGTGATATCTACATATAAAACCCCATACAATCGATAGGCCCGAGAAAGAAGAACATCTTCACAAATTACCATGAAGTTATGAATATGTAAGGTGTACGGGGATCATGATACTATGGGTTTGTTGATATCAAAAGTATCTACTCACTTGAGCCACTTGGTACCCATTTGATTCCAATCCACCAGAACATGAACATAGTGGAATGGTGATAAACATGTAGAAAAGATAGTTGGTTTTTCTTCTTCCTCACAATGAAGAAGACAGTATCACAAAATTCCAATAATTTGGAAAAGTAGTACCACCATACGGCATTTGCAATCTACAAACAAATGATAGACAACTTGTTATTGTTTAAATTTTTTTCATAGTATATTACCTGCAATTCATCCGGGTCGTGTCGTTGTCGACAGGGTTCACAAATATAGCTGTACTTCAGTCTTATTGAGGCAGTGAATAGCTGTGGTATGATAATGAAATTAGTTACTACATCCAAACAGCAAACCGGTTATTACCTGTATTGCGATATAAGCATTAAGTATTGCCATTGACATATTGTAAGGAAGCAATATTCCGGAAAGTTTGAATGGCTCTCGATTTTCCATTAATCTGGGTCCCAACCATACTACAAACAGATAAAGAGCAGTGAACAGGATGGTGGGAACTGGTGAGTCGACTAGAGCCCATCCTTTTGTTCTTTCATCTGAAAAAAAAGCGTGAAGCGTCATTAATAAACATTAGTAAGTACTTTAATCAATACAATTCACCAAAAATCAAAATGCCTCCATAAAATAAAAACATTTTTTTTGTCTACCATTGTCAGTGGACACTGAACAGTGGAGTTGAAGTCTACATGAGTAGTCGTTCCGTGATCAAATCGAATTTTCATACGGATCCGTAGTCTTAGCCGAAGAACTCGCTAAAACGGTTCTTATATAGTGATATTGAACTTTTTTAAAAGACCTTTGCGAATAAGAAGAGAGGCGATTGTACGGAATTGTTGCTCGAGGAACAGAATCGGAGATGTTGTCTACACCAGAATATCATATCTAGTGAGGTAGGAGATATTATTACGAGCGAGCTTAAGATCGAAGGATTGAAGGATGGACACCTCAGTATTATAATAAGTTTTGGAGTACATTGTCCATCTTGAAAAAAGGCCGCCGGTCAGATCGATAGAACCATCAATGAACACGCAATCCTAAATCACGGATCTCTAGATGGACAACACAATATCTGCAATAGCTGGTGTGTTTAGGTTAGACAGGAATGGGAAAAGGTTTTCAAGCAAAAGTATTAGCTGGTAGAAAAAAGTAAAAGAAGGATGGGGGGGGGGATAACAATTATATCTACATATCAAGCAGCACTCAAAATAATCAGCAAAACGAATATCTTAGGAAATAAGCTAACAAATGACCATGTTCGTCTATGATATGCCTCAACGGTATAAAATCATACCTTAATCTCTGTATATTGTTACGAATTTCGCTATAGAAAACACTTGTCCAGTTTTAATTTATTTCTTTGAAGTCACTACAGCACACGGTTCACAACACCAGAAATATTTATGTTCACAATCGGCAACTGTACCAAAACCTGCAGTGTGATGTTCGGTAGAAATAGCAGTCCACTGTCCTCTGGTTTGTGCTCCTGGACGGCTAGCAGCACACCAGGATGTCACTTCCACTTCCCTTGAAGATCACCTCCAGCATGCTTCTCACCACACGCCAGTCCACGCAGTCATTGGTCATCTTCGGAATGGCCAAACGAGTCAGGTCCTGAGACTGCATCAAGTCTCAAAGATGACTGAGGGTTTTCCAGACATCACTGTAGGTGGTCGGATATGGAAGCTTCTTCGTCACACGGAAGAACAGGTGTCGTTTATCCTTCATGATTTCCAGTGCCTTCCCCCTCACGGGTCTTTGTCGTCATAGATGTTCCAGTAGTCCAATTTCCTACTTGAAAGCAGCAGCCAGACCACTCCCCATACCAATGTCTTGAGTGAACCAGTGAGCCAACAATATTCGGCCGGTGCTTTGAACAAATCCAGCTGCCTTTCTTGGACAATGCCATTCCGGACTCTCTGGCCATTGGAGTGTAGAGACATGAAAGTTTCCAGTGACATGTCTTCCTCGAGTGACCTGATCTGCCTCACTTCAGCGTCCTGATCATCATGGTTCCCAGCATACCGAGCTAAACGGTTGAAGTGAACAATCCTTGGTTTTCCTGCTTTCGAATCCTGTAGAAGACGTCATTGATCCGCTCCTGGATCTCATACGGGCCCTCCCAAGAACTTTGCAGTTTTGGGAAAAAGCCACGTCGCCTTTGTGGGTTGTGTAGCCAAACCAGATCTCCAACCCGGAATCCGCCTTCTACGGCATTCATGTCGTAAGCCTCCTACATCTTTTACGCTTTCACTTTGGGTGTTCAATGGTGAATATCGTCCATCTTCTTTCGAAGATCACTTTACATCTTCACTAAGTGGACAGCCAAACTTCAGATCACAAGGCACCCGAAGTTCACGACCCATGATGATTTTTTCCGGAGTCTCGCCTGTTGATTCGTGAACTGCGGATCGGTATCGGTATGCCAAAACGAACCGGTGGAGGTGTTCGTCCCACTCTTTTTGATGGTCAAAGACAACCTTGGCCAAGTGACGATTGATGGTCCTGTTCATTCGTTCCACCATGCCATCCGATTGTGAGTGCAGAGCAGCAGTTATTGTCTTGTTGATCTTCAAGACGTCACAAACAGTCTGGAACAACGGCGATTCAAAGTTTTCGCCCTGGTCTGAATGCAATTTCAACGGAACCCCAAAACGGCAGATCCACTCCTTAACCAGTACTTCAGCTACGGTGGCAGCTTCTTGGTTTGGCAAGGCATACGCTTCAGCCCACTTGCTAAAGTAATCCATCGCGACCAAGATGTATCTATTTCCTTTGTTCGACTCAGGAAACGGTCCAGCAACATCTATGGCGATCCTCTCAAACGGGCTTAAAACGTTGTACTGTCGCATAGAAGGTTTTGGGCGTTTCTGTGGTCTATTGCTCGCAGCACAAACGGCTCATTTCCTGCACCACTCCCGGATATCGGCCTGGCAGTTGATCCAGAAAAACCTTTATGCAGCTTTCCTAGCGTCTTGGTTACTCCCAAATGTCCACCCGTGACGCCATCATGGAACTCCTTCATAACCTCCGTCTATCAGCTCCAAAAAACCACTATCTGCCTCCGATCTTCCGCGCCATCTCTTCACTAGCCTCTTCAAGATGCCGTCGCTAATAACCAGTAAGCCCTATTGAGCCCAGTAGGATTCCACTGTAGTTGAAAATCGTGCGACTTCTTGCCAAGTTGGTCGTTGGGCAGCTAGCTTCCATCCAATGATGAGCTTTAGATCTTTAAACTGCCAGGAATCATCCACAACAGGCTTGTGACAGAGCTCTGGTCTCCTGAACAAGTCATCAAAGCTCTTGAGGCTTGATCTTGTTTGATGATTCTTGTTTTCCGATGCCAAAGCAGGAGCCCCTATCTCTACAGCGGCTACGAATTTACCCAAGCTCTACACATTCCAACACCGCAGCTCCTTTCGCTTGGATGACTCCATTTCCTTGACGACTCTCCTTATATTCACGTCGAAGGGGTCTTTCTCCGCGAGATCTTGTTCCTTGATCCTTCGCACGCGCGCAGGAAGCTCGACGTATTGCTTAGCCGCTTCAAACTCCAGGGCTTTTGCCAGCGCATCCACCAGTCTGTCAGGACGATGAAGTATTAAGGACTGCCTTATCTCCTGGTCTCGAAGTCCATCCAAAAAGGCCCGAACAGCAAGCCTCTACATGACGTTCTCTGGCGTGGTTGGATAAGCCAGTCGAGCAAGGCGAGCTACATCAGCTTGACACTCCTGAAGGCTCTCGTTGGTCTTCTGAGAGCGGTTCTTCAGCTAAGAGTGGTATACGTGCTCCAAGTGAGTCTGTCCATATCGCAGCTCCAAATGCTTGACCAGAACATCGTAGTCTTCCTTCTCTTGGGTGTTTAGCGTCTGCAGTTCCGGTCCATCCATTTGCCCCTGCTGCTGCCTCGAACTGACGATGGTAGTTGTTCTATCCCAATAAACATTTGTGTTCATATAATATTGTCTGCTACTGTTATAACACCTCCTTTTTAAAACCTCTACTAATAAATTTAGTAACGGAAGTAGTTCTGTTACTCTTATAAACCCCTCAAAGAGCTTAAATGTGGCATTTGTAAAATTTGCGAACACCTTTGATTAGTAACGCTATATAACTCTAGTTATCTTGCTAGAAGTAACAGAACCGTTGTGGTTACCTTCATAAAACTTGCCTATAATGGTGTTGGGGATCTTTCCGTTACCAATTGTTCGTTCCTCCCTCTGTCAAATCTGTCACTTATCAAGTTATCAGTTGACCAAGTATTTTTTTCTCTCTCTAACACAACGTAACCATAGTGTTTCCTGTATCTTTTTTTTTTCTGGTTATAGTCTAAGAGCCAGTGACATTTTTCAGTGAAGATTAAGTTAACGCCTATGTTTTGAGAAAATGTTTCACGGACCCTAATCAAGTGTCCTCCGAGAGGGTTCGCCTTGATCGCGGTTCCAAGGGGGTGTTGGAACGCCCCCAACATGTTTAAAAAAAATTGCATCTTTATCATTTGGTTAAGGCTGAATTTATACCAATTGTTCTTTGGTAGTCCACAATCATCCAAAAAAATTGGCGGATCGATTGGTCGGTTCCTTAAGGGTGCCGGATCAAACTCAACATGTCGGGAGACCGATGAACTTTTTATGATTTAGTTAAGGCTGAAATTTTGACCAGCTGTTCTTTGATAGCCCACAATCATCCAGAAAAATGGGCGGATCGATTGGCCGGTTCCTTGAGGGTGGCGGATCACCCTCAACATGTCACGGAAACATTGAACTTTTCATAATATGATTCAATCAAAGCTGAATTTTTCATCAGTTGATCTTTGGTAGCCTACAATCGTCCAGAAATATTGGCGGATCGATTGGCCAGTTCCTTAAGGGTGGCGGATCTAACATGTCACGGAAACCTCAAACTTTTCATAATATGATTCAGTTGAAGCTGAATTTTTCAACAGTTGCACTTTGGTAGCCTACAATCAACCAGAAAAATTGACGGTCCGATTGGCTAGTTTCTTAAGAGTGGCAGACTACCCCCAACATGTCATGAGAACAATGAACTTCTCATGATATGATTCTGTTGAGGCTTGATTTTTTACGAGTTGTTCTTTGGTAGCCTATAATCATCAAGAAAAATTGGCGGATCTGCCCCAATATGTCATGGGAGCAATGAACATTTCATAATATGATCCAGTTAAGGCTAAGTTTGTCACCACTTGTTCTTTGGTAGCCTACAATCATCAAGAAAAATTTGCGGATCGATTGGCCGGTTCCTTGAGGGTGGCGGATCACCCCCAACATGTCACGGAAACATTGAACTTTTCATAATTTGATTCAGTAGAAGGCTGAATATTCTAGTATGATATTGTGGCAACTATTTCAAGTGTATATGTCAATTGGCGGACAAATTAGCAGTTCCAATTAGGTACCATGCAGAACGACTTGACCCGCCACCCTTGAGTAACTCGCCAATCGATCAGACAATTTTTCTGGATGATTGTAGGCTACCAAAGAACAACTAGTAAAAAATTTAGCCTTAACTGGATCATATTATGAAATGTTCATTGGTCCCACGACATGTTGCAGGTGATCCGCCACCCTTAAGAGACTGGCTAATCGATGCGCCAATTTTTCTGGATGATTATAGGTTACCAATGAACAATTGGTAAAAAATAAAGCCTTAACTTATATCTTATCTATACACTCGTAGTTTTACTATTTTATATGTATTGCGCAATTTCAATTATCTAGCCCTGATGATGCAACGGACCAGTTACGAAACGTTGACATTCTGCATCATCAAAGACAGTTTAATTGTATTGGTAGCATGGTTTGGCTTGCGCCATCTCTTGATTTCAATTAATAACTTGTCATAGAATGTTGGTAACATATAATAAACTTATCTATTACCCAAGTGGTGACATGGTTTGGCTGGCGCCATCTCATGGTAAGAATGTGAGGCGGACTGCCACTCCAGGTATATAGTTTGACAAGAATCCACTTTAAACCGATTAAAAAAATTATCACAGTATGAAACAAAATAATGTACGATACACAGCCGTTAAATGTCATTAAACTACTTGTCTAGAAATTCCAGACTCGGCTCCTTCGTCGCCTCGTCCATAAACATCTCAGGTAAATCATGGATGCGCCACTTAACTACAGAGCTTATCTATCTCGACTCGTAGTAACTTAAAAAGTCATTCACCGCCTTAGTAACGTAAATTACTATTAAAAACTTGTACAAAACCAAATCTTTATCTATCTAGTTTTGGTGTTGTAGTTTAGTAGTTTGGTTGGTTTTGTCGAGGTTTTCGTTTTGGTTCAGTTTATGTTTCATCAGATCTACCCAGTAATAATTAATAGGTTTTGATTCACTTGGTCTATCCTTAACAGAGGCAAATAAA
Organism: Orchestes rusci; assembly: GCA_958502075.1. Lineage (NCBI taxonomy): Eukaryota > Metazoa > Arthropoda > Insecta > Coleoptera > Curculionidae > Orchestes > Orchestes rusci. The sequence goes on along the minus strand of OY293305.1, from coordinate 52,534,182 downwards.
AATCGACGTGAACCTCTAGAGGAAAAACACTTCTGGATTTATCTCATATTATTCATGAGGAAAGAGAACTCTTGGGAACATCATGTTTCATAAAAAAATGGAAAACTCAAGATTGATAATTAGATACAGATCTAGAAAACTATGAACATGATAATAAATATACATACATAAATAGTAACAATGATCATGCATAGAAAATATATAAGGAAGTTTGTGCAGCATTTTTAACACCTGATTTGTTTTTGTGTTAACGAATAGAATGGAGAATCAATTTTAGACATCCACTATTAAAAACCTAAATTCATGTCCAATATAAGAAGAGATCACTTGAAAATCAAAAAACACATTCTCATGTTCAAATTTGATAACGTGTACAAAATGAATGTGCACGTTGCACAATTTGCATAGTCACTCTTATTATCTCGAGGTTGTACATTCACAATTTAACGTAAATACAGTTTCATTCAATCATCGACCAAAGAATTCAAAATTAAAAATTAAATACAACTTACCTGATAACGTTAATGTCCATAGATAATAATCGTAGGCTTGTTGTACTACTGATTGTGTTGAGTTTATTATTTGAGCCATGTTTTGATTCTGAATTAATACTAATCAATCTGAAACAGAAGAAAGGATAGGGTAAAATATAGTCATGCCAATATCTTAATGCATTAATTATGTTACAGAACAGAGGTGTATTTATTTTGCCAAGGATGTAAAAATTAAAGTAGGTGACGTTGTTCAGAAGGAAACTTATCGGCCAAGTTGTATGTCGTGGAGCAAAATACAAATCGAGGTACTTCACAACTCAATATTAAATAATGCTCTAGGGAAAAAAGGAAAAAGTATGAAAATTCAAATTGAAGTCATTAGGGGAGTATTGTGGGCCACCTTGAAACAGAGGAGCTATACAATGAGAAAACTTGATATTTCTGTTTAGGTAGTTATTGTGCCCGTCTCTTATTCATCAGTGCACCATGCTTCCTTTGTCATAAGACGTTATACAGATATTTCACCCCGGCCTGCAAGTAGCATCCAGGATTTTGTCGGGAACGAGACATTTCTAGCACGTGTTTTTTGCGAACTGCTGTTTGCTGATTTCAATTAGAAATGTATTATTTTCATAATTTTATTATCAACTTGACACAAGAGCAATTAACTTTAGTTTGATACTGCGAGAATGACAAAAAAGTCTCAAATGTGACCATGAGGCAAAGTTATATGTGATATATTATTCATAGTATGCATTTATCAATTTATCATTAGCCAATAAATGGCATCACATTTTCCCGGTCTCATCGATGTCCAACCTCCCCTACTTCAAATCTTTAGAGTTAAACCGATTACGCTTTATTTTATTATATGATGCGTTCATTCAAAAATGTCCAGGCTTACAGTTTGACATAATTTTTTGTTGAGTGGTTTTATGTTTGTCATGCGTTCCATAGCTAAAATTCTAGATATATTCATAAAAACGATGATCGAGAATTATTGCTGGATCAATTTCCACTGTCAAACCTAAATGCAAAATGTTGATGAATATCTAGGGAAGAGACTGACCTAAAATAGTATCATTAGGCCAATTGAAAGCAAAAAATCTGAATAAAAGGATATAATAATTCATCTAGAAATAATGATCTGCTGCACTTCGCTTCTGTCAAAATAGAAAAGGAATTCAATAATGATAAAATCAAATTCCAATATTGAATTGACAACAATAGTTTTATGACAAAACTTTTCCGAAATCTTCTGCGGTGATGTTGTACAAACCTAAATGCAAAAAGTTGATGAATATCTAGTGAAGAGACTGACCTAGAATATTATCATAAGGCAATCAAAAGCACAAAATCTGAATAAAAGGATATAATAATTAATCTAGAAATAACGTTCTGCTGCACTTCCCTTCTGCCAAAATAGAAAAGGAATTCAATAATGATATAATTGAATTCAAATGTTGAGATGACAACAATAGTTTTATGACAAAACTTTCCAGAAATATTCTGCGGTGATGTTGTATGAAACATAAATCTAAAAAACTTGAGTCTTGAATGAAAACTTCTCACGATATCATTGAATAAACAACAAAACAAATTTCGTCGCCTTTGTAAATGAGTTAAAATCTAACTGAGATTAATTTATTTTAACTTTTGTAGCTTCTCTCAACTCAACTTTTGAAAAACGTGTTACACAAACGAGACTGACAAATTATTCACAGTAGTACATTTTTGAAAAATCTTGAACTAGTAAACATCCACAAAAAAATTTTGTACGGTGAAATCAAGACAAACCAAAACAAGGTTTTGAAGTCCTTTACCCATTCAACGACATACCTCAAATCTTCAACCAAGTATCACGATAACACCCTGAACCATTCCAACCCTGGACAATCAGTCAAGGTGAACGCATATTCATAATAATTATTTATACCGCCCGTCTAGAACATGATTCCGATTACCAATGTTTTATAACAGTGATTATGTCGTATTGCAGGAAAGGAGAAATTACAACTAATCGATTCCGAATCAAACAAGTCTTCAAGAAAAATTAGTGTTACAGAGAAAATTTGATACGAGTGAAAGTGGTTCTATGCGTTTTTTTTTTCAAGGGAATGCAAGTAAGACCCCACATTGGTCTGTCGTTTAGAGAAAGTTTATATCATTTTTAATAACACTTATGGAAATTTATGCAACTGTCAATGACGTCACGCTTCTAAACGGAGAATATACACTCCCCGACAATAAATTCCGGACAAGAATAATTTGAGTCAAATTAATATCCCTATAACTTTTTTATTTGTTCTCCGATTCAAGTGAAGTTTGTACCAAAGTGTAGCGCTATGTCTTGAGATATCACCCTTGATTTTGGTTTTGGAAAAATACCGATGACTTGGTCATTGTACAGGGAGGAACAGAAGCTACTTTTTTACCCTTAAGTTTTTAACACCCTGTGGAAAAATTGAGCGGCTCAATCCAGCTCCATCATATTCTGTTGTGAAGTGCGATCTTTTCTCAACAAAACGTTGTTTTGGTCATGTAAATATCTGCTTTTTCAGAGAAGATACAGATGTTTGAAGAAAATGCTGCAGTTTTTCGATATTTTATAAACAATGAATGAAAACATTTTTATAGACTTGCATGAACAAAATGTTTTTAAATTATTACCACGTATTGTCACATCGTATCCCTATGACTTCTGCCATGCGAATGGCATACTTTTGGTGCATCTTGAGAATTATTTGTTATTTTTAAAGAAGTGCTTCTAGTAAAGCAGGCAAGGTTTGTAGATGTCTATTGCGAACATGTCTACCTAGCAATCCTAGCATACCTATCTCATGTGTTTGATTTCCCATTATCAATTTAAACAAGATCTGTACGGCCATGTAGTGATACCCCAGTCCACACCATGATACTACCGCCTCCAAAGTGTGATCGAGATGAAAAATTTGTCCAATATGGAACATTGGGTAGATTGCGACAATATGGGATTCAAGAACATTTGTTCATGCAACTCTATAAGAATGTTTTCATTCATTGTTGATAAAATATCGGAGAACTGCAGCATTTTCTTCAAACACTGTATCTTCTCTAAAAAACCAGATATTGACATGACTAAAAAAACATTTTGTTGAGAATAGATGACTTCACGACACAATATCATGGAGCTTAGTTTTGCCGTTCAATTTTTCCACCGGGTGTTGGAAACTTGATGGTGAAAAAGTAGCTTCTGTTTCTCCCTGTATAATGACCAAGCCATCGGTATTTTTCGAAAACCAAAGTCAAGGATAATATCTCAAAACATAGGGCTAAACTTCATGCAAGTCTATAAGAATGTTTTTATTCATTGTTGATACAATATCGATAAACTGCAGCACTTTATTTAAACGGCTGTATCTTCTCTAAAAAAGCAGATACTGACATGATCAAAAAAACATTTTGTTGAGAAAAGATTGCACTTCACAACAGATCATGATAAAGATGAATTTTGCCGCTCGATTTTTCCACAGGGAGTTAAAAACTTGAGGGTAAAAATGTAGCTTCTGTTCCTCCCTGTATAATGACCAAGCCATCAGTATTCTTCCAAAACCAAAATGAAGGGTGATACCTATCTCGAGACATAGGGCTACACTTTGGTAAAAATTTTGCCAAAATCGCCCAAAAATCAAAAAACATACAGGAATATCGAATTGACTCAAATTATTCTTGTCCGGAATTTATTGTCGGGGAGTGTATAATATGTAAGTCAAATATTTCTGACACTGTATAATCTAGGTGGTTCAACTTTGATTCATTGAAGAAGTAAAGTAAAAACTTGTTTCTTTATTACTATCAATAACTGGATAAATAATAATGACATCGAAATACGCATAATGATTTTGTTTCTCGGTTGAAAATCAGTGAAAAATTTCTCGTTCAGTCAATATTTTGAGACTGCATTGTCACTTTTGAAGTATAGGGTTTTATTGACCAGGTACCGTTGATTGATTACCAGTACACAAATAAATCAATTATTGTGATATAAATCAATTATTGTGATAACTCGAACTTGAACGATATCGCTATAAATAGAAATCAATGTATAATGACCTTTCTTCAAACTTCCTTATCAAAATAGAAGCCCGCACCTTTCAAACTAAAGATGAAAAACATACAAATATGAAATAGAAAGTGGTTCCAATGAACGGTACTGACAATACCGGTCATCAGATTCTTTTGCTGTCATAATTAATTGTATACATTGTGAGCTCTTGACATTCCAATAATTTCTTTATTCGTTTAACAAGTCAAAAGTAGTTCGATAAACTGTAATTTTTTTTGAATTATTCAGCTTATGATTTATGTTTTCAATAAGAAGATATATCTAAAATTACCATCAATATCGACTTCGAAACGACTGAAAGAGACTGAAGATAATGTTCGTTCATTTCTTGGCAGCTCACGAAAATCAGATTTCATCTTGAAAAAGTGTTGACCAGGAGAAGTATTCCATAACAGAACCGTTATTTCCTTCTCGTCATCGTAATTGAGATCAAACTAAAAGTATTCGGTACCGCTGTAACCATGACATGAACAGTAATTTTTTTATCCATAAGTAACCGAACCTCCGCTTTGGCTACAATAATTACCTCTTGATGCCCAGTTTAAAAAAAATTCAATTGCTATATCCACATTTTATTGTGCATTAAGAATGATATACCTTATCCAAAAAGTATTTTTCCGAATTCCTTCGCTTCAATATTTGTATCTAATCCGAACTTTTCTACTGCCAATTCATTTGATACTTATGAAACAGATCATTATTTCAAAGAAAATATCCCATCACATAAGTATTTCTTTTTTTTTTCATTCAATCTTCTCTCATTTGATCTACAAAGAATGTACGTAATCTCATGATAGACATATGTTGAGGAGAGCTCATTTTGAAACAGACAGTCGAATATAGGAATTCATATAGCTTCACAAGATTATTAAAATTCCTCTAAAATGTGTATGCAAACTTGAACATTTATCGAAGAGATTCCTCAATTAGACATTGTTTGGATGTTTGTTATTCTTGATAAGTTCTAAAGATTACCAAAAAAAAAGTCAATCAAATGCGATTTGATTTGAGTGATAAAAGACTTGGTTACTGAATAAGGGTCCATTGTGCATTTTTGTTTTTATGTCCGGTGTACGTAGGATGGTTCATATGAATAGACGTGAGTGTTAGCACAGTTGAAATAGGTATGTAAACTTGAGACAGTAACTTACTTGATAAATTCTATTCAGTCCAAAATATCCTCTATTGCTTTTCTGATAGGCACTGCATTTCCTTCTTCAACAAGACAGCAAATATTTCAATATCAGAATCACCACATCTCTTTGTTCCATAATACAAAAAAAAACATTTATCACATAAAGAGATGTAAAATCTACTCAACCAAAAGCCAACTGATCAAAATGATCAGTTGTTTGGGATATGAAGAAAGTATAGAAAGGCTCACGTTTGAATCTGACAAAATGAAGAAATGGAATGGCTATGGAAAGCGAGTCTCGTTCGAAGAAGACAGCAAATGCTTGGTGAAATGCAGGAAGAAGTAGGACAATTTTGGTCAAAGCCAATGCTCGATGCTCGATGGAGTCAAAATTGTTTTATGGTACCATTTTGGGGCGTTCGCCGAGAATCATCTTAACATAGTTATTATCCAATTTGATGATGCGTGACAAAACTCAATCACATGGATTAAAAATTATGATATTATGGACAAATCTACACAATTATCACTCGAACAAAATCTATTAGCTGTAACAATATTGGTCGATTGGATAAATTATGCAATTTAAATTTTCTTCCAACAAAAATTCACGTTAAACTTGCAAAAATATAATTTATTGCTAAAAATATATCTACATGCATTTCTTAACTCCATAACTCCGGATACTTTCTAGAGGATCATCTTGATACGAATGAGCACACCTTAGCACGCAAAGATCCACAACAAACTAGTTTGTTCATTGACCATCGTTCCTTCACATAAAAAAACTAAATTTAAAAATTATCTCCCCATAATCATTGTTTTTTCATTTTACATTGTAAACCAACATTTAAAACTTCGACTTTTGTCCAGAAGTCTAGTTTGGATTAGTTATCTTAGTTAGGTACTAGGAACGGTACCTACAATGCACAATGGGCCCGCGGTGTGGCCTCGGTTCTGTGGTATTTACCATTCTCACACCCATATCTGGGTACTATAATAGGTATATAAATATCTATACTTTCAGGAAACTCATTGAATTTGTCAATTCAGATCATTATTCTTCATTTTTTTATTTGGCCGGTTTTTCTAAACCTAGGTACTGCTGGCAGTTTGTTCAACTTTGAGAGATCCCTTTTCTTAATTTCTTATAAATTGCAATATTTATTTTGTAGTTCTTACTGTTTAAATTAATTTACGGTTTTTTTGAAGCTATGGGTAACTATTTTATTCTAATGGATTTTCTCATATTTGATATGTTCAACAAAATACAAATACCATAGAATCATGGAACAAGCTCAGAGTTACCTGCGCTAAAATCAATCAAGTGATAAACTATCAATCATTTGTAGGATCTCAAACCCTTGCGACCCTCTAGACTTGAAGATCTTGTGGTTGGTGAAACTGAAAAAAAAAATAATTTTGAAGATTTAAAGCGATTATGACACTTGTAAACTTAGGGGTTCCAAAGAGAGGTGAAACTTATTTCGAAATTGGGTGTAACTTGACCCGCTCACAAATTCAAAATTAACAGGAGTTAGAGGTTGGAGTGAAAAGATTTCTACAAAATAAAAATTGTTGCGTCCTGTGTATCCAATTATTTTATTTCGTGATTGAAGGGGGAAATATTATTTGTATCATTTATTTCCATGATCAAATTGTTTCAATACATAATTATTAACCACAATCATCTTGGCAATTATTGACTGCCTCATTATAGGTACAGGGTGTGAATTAAGTACTTGTAAGAACTTCAAAGGGTGAATCTTCACTAATTTTGAGACAAAAAGCTCATATGAACATGGCTCCACAAAGTGTTGGTTTTTGAGATACAGGGCGTGAAAAAACTAGTTTATTTGGTTTTTTGCTTAGTATATTTTTTTCAAGTGAAATGGCGATTGGACGAAATTCAGGATATGTGGGGATATTGATGACGAGAAACTAAATAATAACTTGGTTAAAAAAAAATTTAAAAAAAAGTCAAGCCGTTGTGGACCCATGTTTATATGAACTTTTTGTCTTGAAATTGGTCAAAGATTCGTGATTCGTGATTCGTGATTTCGAGTTGTGAGTGGGTACATGGCACCCTTCCACTAGTGGGTCTATTGTGGCTCACATGATTGCCAGGTTATCTACCCATGAGGCCCAGTCCTTTGAAAAGATTGATTGCCGCTCTGGGTGTGACATTTTTCAGATCAATTGCAGTTATCCGAGGGCTACACAGAGAATGTGTCTGGCTGTCTGTTCCTCCTCTAGGCACAGTGCATTCAGTGTCCTCAGTGAACCCCATTCTGTGCATAGGCATTCTTAACAGACAGTGACTGGTGTATACTCCCACCGCCACTCGTATTTCCTGTCTGTTGAGTTCCAGAATTTTTCTGGCGCGTTTTTTGTGTGGTTCAAAGATAAATTCTTTCGAGTGTCGCATGCCTGGCAGGTTCCTCCAGTATTGTATAAACTGGTTTTCCACCCATGTGGATATCTCTGCAGCCGCAACATTATATGCAATGCCTAATGCCGGCTGTGGTCCAATGAATTCCCTGGTCGCCGCTTCGCGTGCAAGTTGGTCTGCGACTTCATTTCTTTCGTGTCCAGAGTGCCAGGTATCCATACCAGTTTCACATTGTTGGCTACGTCGAGCTTGTTCAGTGCATTCTGGCAGTTCTCTACAGTCCTCGAAGAGTTTTTGTGGGATTCAAGCGCCTTCAACGCTGCTTGGCTGTCTGAGAATATTTCGATTGTGGTTGCCGTCCAATGGTGGTCCAGCATCCATTGGGCGCTAAGTTCAATAGCTGATAGTTCAGCTTGGAATATTGTAGCTAGTTTTCCCAGGCTGTGTGATATTTCAACATTTTTCTGGCTACAATAGGCCCCAGATCCAACCTCAAAGGGCGTTTTTGATCCGTCCGTATACCAGCAGATGTCAGCTCTTGTTAGTCTGAAGAGGTCCTGTGTCCACTCTTCACGGAGAGGGATGAGTATGTCATAGTTTTTCCTGCTGGTGGTCTTGGTGGGCATGACATCGGAGAAAGCACCTAGAGTACGATGGTCCTCTGATTCTCTGATTAGTCTGTTGAATGTTACTGTGTCTGCCCTGCTACCTCTGGGATCAGCCATGATTCTATACGTTGCCCTTCCCGCCTCCTTTTCTAGCACGATGTGTAGAGGAGGGAGATTTAGGAGGCATTCAAGCGATGCGGATGATGTGGTGTTGTTCGCTCCACAGATGGCCAGGCTGGCTTGACGTTGTAGACTTGTAAGTTTGGCTCCGGATGTGCTTTGATTGTCCTTTACATACCAAACTATTGCACCGTAAGTTATCATCGGCCTGACGACCGTAACATATAACCAGTACATCTGTTTGGGGTTGATTCCCCAGGTTTTTCCATAAATGCGTATGCATGTCCATAAAGACATTTATGCTTTGCGGATGACATTTTCCAGATGAGCAATCCAGGTGAGGGTTTTGTCCAGCGTGACAACTAGATATTTCACCTCTGTCTCAAATGGAACAGATATCCCATTAAAAATAGAGGCAAGTAGGAAGTTAAGCTTCCTTCTTCTAGTGGAGGGTATTATGATTGTCTTACAGGGTTAACAGACATTTGTTCCCTCCTGCACGAATCATTCACAAGGTCGATGACCTCTTGAATCTTCCCATTGATTTCTTCATCCGGGACTCCGGGATATTTCTGATTAGGACAACTATATCATCTGAATAGCCGAGTACGTCCACCTTCAACAACTCCACCATGGCAAGCAGGTCATCAATGAGAAGGGACCACAAAAGGAGCGAAAGTACACCCCCCTGTGGGCATCCTCTCGCGGCCCTGAATCGTACCTCCGTGCAGTTGAGGGAGGTTTCGATCACCCTTTCCAGTGTGCATCTAATGAATGTTGTCACTGCAGATCCGACCCCTCTTGAGCATATCGACTCATAGAGTGAGTCGGGTAGTGCATTATTAAATGCTCCCTCTATGTCTAGGAAAATAACTACAGCGATACTTTTGGTCTCCAGAGATTCGTTTATTTTCCCCACTATGTTGTTGAGGGGTCAAAGATTCACCCTTGCCCTTAAAAGTTTTTACAAGTACTATGAAAGGATCAGTACTCCCACAGAACTGCATTGAAGACTGAATATTTGGAATTTTCAGAATTGGATAGAGTATTGCTTGATGAGGACAAATGAAGAAATCTTTTATGTTTAACATAACCGCAGTTCATATGGTGAATGATCACTCATTTTGGGTTAATAACATAGTAGAAGTAGATAATAAAACAATGAAAGTCGGTATAACTATTAATAATATTACGAATCCTCTATGGGCGTAAACACAATAATTTGGAAATGTCAACATCGAATTACATAATATGCGAAAGAGAGAGGATCACCACTAGATATTTTACAGCACATGGCTGTTAAATCACATGGAAGAACCTGTACCTACACGTGGCAAATAATTTTTGGTTGATGGAGCATTATTTTCAGCTTTTCCTTCGCGGGACTAAAAAATCAATAAATTTATACCCAAGTATGTGGAAATGATTACCTAAGATAGGTATGACATAAAAATATGTTTATCTCATCGAAACATTCATTACATATTATGAATGCTTCGATGAGATAAAAATATTTTGAGAAGGTATGATATTACATTTTTCATTTGGTGTGTACATCAACATCCTTCACAAGAAAATGTGTGAAGGATGTTGATGTACACACCAAATGAAAAATGTAATATCATAGCAATTAGCAATAAACGTCTCACAAACCAACCAGTATGATTTTTTATTTTTCAATCTGCTTCTATCGTGTGGGTCTACCTTTTCGTTATCAAGTCACAAACGCAAATGATGTGAATGAACATTGTCTATTTAAATTTTGATAAAAAAAATTTATGCTATACTCACTATAAAGACAGCAGAAATTATTAAATATAATAATTATTTTGCTCTGTGAAACTAAATATTGGAAGACGTACACCTATTAAAAAATTTGAGACCAAGACCATGCATGGTCTTGATCTAGATCTTGGTATCAAGACCGAGAACAAGATCGAGACCAAGATTCATTTTTCGACTCTAAGACCGAGAATACTTTAGTCTCGGTCCCTCGAACACCTAATAATAACATATAATCATTATAATATAGGTGTTTGTTCCTCTGCCAAGAAAGTCGGCAGGTCGGCAGAAACTGAAATTTAGTGCTTTTACTGAAAACTTGAACATAATATGAATGGTTGAACGATTCCTGAATTCATAGACTCCAAATCTAAGCATGTATGCATACACAATTAGAAGTATAGTTATTCAACTTCAATTATTGAAAAATGAGGTTGCACCAAATGTCAAGGAAAGAAACGACCAAACAAATAAATGTGAAGTTACATCCAGAACATATACAGTGAAGGGCTAAAATATTGAACAAATTCATTTTAAATTCAGGGTTTTGATTTTTTGGAAAACGCTCGGACAAGTCGATTGATATTTTTAAATGCGGTTTTTTTATGGCAAAATCATGTATAGAGTGCACCAAAAATCAGTTACGACTAATAACTTTTTTTTCAAATGGAAACACCTATTTTTTATTTCATTTTTCAATTCTGCGTGGAATTTTTAGTATTTTTCATATAATACACCCCATACCTTTACTCAACCGTTTTTGAGAAAATGACCTTACAATGCTTACATCAAACAAGTAGTTACTAAGCAACTCAACAAAACAAAATCGCGTAGTTGCCTATTTTTATATTCACAGCCAAAAGGCAGCAATATAAACAATTATAAGCTTTTATGTTTTTTTAGTTGTTCACCACTTTTTCAAGTTGTTGAATGAAAATTTAATTCAATTTTTCAACCAATAAAAATATTGATCAGATTTCAAATAATCAATATAATGCTATTTTCTCGAAAATTTCATACCCGTCAATTGTAGCCAATCATACGCTTGCATTTAAACATGTTGCCATGGCAACGAGTGCAACGACCTAACTTTATCGGAAATCACCCTACCCATAATCACGTGACTGAAAGATTAGTAAGTGGAAATTTCCCTGGCTTTGACAACACTGTCAAAAACACTCACTATTCATGAAAATTTCATATTTTAATATGCATGTAACAATAATGAGGAAAAAGGAAAATCTTGAAACTGTTTCCTCAGTCTGACCATGACCAATCCATATACGTTTCGTCCTACTAGGACTCATCAGTATGGCTATGATGGGTCTAAGTCAGACTGGAGAGAACGGTTTCAAGAGGGTTCGCGTCTAGCTGACAAGTAAATGAAATGTGAATAACAATAATCCCAACCTGTTCCTTACATGCGAGTATGTCACCAATTGAATTGTTTGTAGTTCTTCTCAAATAGGTTTGGCATGAAATGTTCGTGCCGAATCTCTTGAATTAAAGATCCGGAAATAATTCGAGCTCTAGGGAGATTATAAGTGAAAATGGTTGCGTTTAGGTATGGGGTATGTTGCATGAAATATACTCAGAATTTCACGCAGAATTCATAAATGAAATAAAAAATACATGTTTTTTATTCAAAACAAAGAAGTTGATGGTCGTCATTTCATTTTGGATCACCCTGTATACATGAATATGTCTTTAAAAGATCCGCATCCACAAATAAAAATCGATGTGTCCGAGCGTTTTCCAAAAAATCAAAACCAAATGAATTTGTTTCATAATTTAGCTGATCACTGTATAATGTACGACATAGAAGCATTAAATACATTTCAAGGAACGGTTGGAAAAGCATGCAAAGTGAATCCATAGAAGTAACAAAAAAGAGGTACTGAATTTCAAGGATATTCCTATGTCGATTCATCTCCTAGTTATAGTAAAAGTGAAGAAAGAAATATGGGAGTTCACACCTCAGAGAACTAATAAACTATATCTCTGAAGAACAGATGCGCGGCTAGAAAAACCATATCCAAAATTAAGTTCGCTTTTACTTTGTTGTAACAATAATAAAATTTTAATGATTTCAAACGTAGTATTCGTATTCTACATCATAATCATAAAAGAGAGAATCATAAACAGCGGCCTCTGAAATGGTCATTCATCATCATTTGAAGAACGACCCATCTTCAGTACAAACCTATGAGTCCACTTTCCAATAAATTATTAATGAGTTCACATGAGGAACCATGAACGGTGCGAAGCAGGTCCGTTGTTTGTTTAAAGAAAGTCGGGCTTGTTTCTTACTTTTTCATGAATTTGCTGAGATGTTTTTATAAACACGTAAATATGTAAGTATAATGACCAAATATCTGATACAATTGAAATTGAAATAATATAAAAAGCTCGAGAAAAAGTTAATATTGTTTGGAACATAATTAAAATAGCTAGGTATAATCATTTTTACTTTTTGAAGGACATTTCAAAAGGTCAATTAGGAAATCACCTTTATAGCCTTTATAAAAAATGGAATTCAATGGGAACATCCATTAAACAATTTACAATTTCCTTAATAACGTAAATTCAATTTAAATCGGTGAAGCTAAGCTAAATCATTCATTAAATGAATGTATGTACATAATAATATATCGTCAACGTCGTTCATTACTTATTCAGCTGAATTCAGCAGGAAAGATGTTTTTTTTGCCTAGAATTGACCTCTTTCAAATTCTGAGGTAGAAAATTTTAAATATGAAAATTCCTAAAGCATATAGGGTAGATTTTACTTCCTAAGCTATTCTCTACTCTCTGTCCAAACTTTAAAGCAAATAGATGAGTAAGAACGTGAATCTAAGTGACAATTCGTCAAACACTGTTCTACCAATGGTTTCTGAGAAGTAAGTCTCAACTTTTAAACAACCAAAACGAAGGAATAAACAACAAGCAATGGTTGTCGATTTTTGTCGTGCATATTTTCAACTTCGCAACTTCATCCCCTTAGCTGTGGTGAATTTTGAAGTTTCGTCGACTCTGGCTATGACTAGCTTGCTCTGACTATGTTAATTATACCCGATAGGTACAATTTTTATAATATTGTTGATTTTGATGTTTTCCAAAAATATGTTAACAACTATTCGATTTGTATAGTTTATGTATAAAGCTCATGACAACATTGACAACCAGGGCAGCATGATCATTTTAAGTTTTCAATTCCGATCAATTTGTTATTAAATACGAAGTGCACTATCATTTTTTTTTCTGTCATTGCATAAACCGAATTCCGGCATTTCCTTATCCTAACTTTTACTGGAGAAAGTGACCAATGCTTCAATATTTTGTTTTTGTTTATGTTAAGCAATTTCACTACCTATAATATTATCAAACGGTTATAACCGCCTGACATGAAAGGTTATCGAGAAAGAAAGTGCATGGGTATCAAGAACTATAATTTAAGTCAGCAGGTTTGTAATTAACACGCCATTAAGAAAAATATAATAAAATCTATAGGATGTTAAGTGTTTTCATGTTCATTATTACATAACATTTTTTTTTGTTGTATTTTGTATGAGTTCTTTCAGTTGAAGAGATACTACCAATGACCTGATCGCTATGTTAAGTAATAGTTTTGCTGTACTTTTATGAAACATGGTTTGACGTTTGACGATTCCTTGAAGGGCTATGTTTCCAATATCAATCATAAATATACGCGTTTGTTTTTATTTGGTTCACTCGTTTTTGAGCTAATCAAGTTCAAAGTCTTCTCAAAATTACATTACGTTTGATCAGGATTCTACCGTATACAGTGTGTCTAGAATAAAATGATGTAGGTATATTGCAAATGGTAAGGTATACAACGTCGCTTATATGGAAGAAAAGTTGCCTATTTCTATGGCCAAACATATCATAGCTTTTTGTTTAGTTTGAGTCGATTCTGTAATGTAGATACCAGGTGAAAAAAAAATGACCATTTTTGAAAAACCACAATATTTCGCTTATTAATAAAGCTAACATTTTCAAATTTTCAGAATATGGGTAAGAAGATACGACGATCTCGAAAATGACATCAAAAAAATTGTAGGCCTTCTATGTTGCGTCCGGCCAAGGTCAACTTTCATTTTTCTTATGGGGGTCGTATTGAGTTTCTCCATTTTCAAAATCCGTATTAAAAATGATCTCCAAAAATATGACTTTCATGAAAAAACAGACTTGTGACTCTGACTGGACGCAACATCATAGTAGACCAAAAATTTTTTTGATGCCTATTTTAGAACCGTCGTATCCTCTTATCCATATCCTGAAAATTTTAAAGTTTTAGCTTTTATAATAAGCAAAAGATTGTGGTTTTTTTGAAAACGTGCCTTTTCTTTTTTTACCCTGTTTTTACATTACGGTATCGATTCAAAATAAAACAAAGGTGGAATATTTTTGGGCATACAAATACGCTACTTCTCTTCTATTTAAGCAACGTCGTATCTCTTTGCGTTTCCAATATCCCCATATAGTGTTATGTACATCATTTTATTTTCGACACACTGTGTAGCAACCCAGATCTTTCGATGCATTTTTGCATTTCTTAGTATCGGATGCGGCTTCGTCAAGTCTCCCCCCCACCCCGATGTCGTGAAATGCGGGTTTTGAGTATACCGGGATTATGCACGGTTTTTGCACAATTTTGCACACATATTTTCAAATTTAGCATACCAGAGAGCTAGCCCGAGAGGCTAGAGCAATTATTATTTTGATGAGAGGAAAACTTGACGGTTTCTCCCGACATCATCCAAAACCATTCTTTTTCCATCTGAATCTCTCGTCTGAATTTTGCACAATTTTTTACACATGTTTTCGAATTTTGCACACCCTCCCTTATCGGTCTATGTATTAAACTGTCAAGTTTCTTCACCCCCCCCCCCCCGATATTACCCAAAATCATATTTTTGATGTAGATCTCTTCTGTGAATGTTGCACAATTTTGCACACATGTTTTCGAATTTTACACACCCTCCCTTACCAATCTATGCCCTTATGCAAATGACAAGCTTCTCCTCCGACATTACCCAAAATCATTTTTTCTTATCTAGATATTTTCTTCTCCGAATCTTCCACACATGTTTTCGAATTTTGCACACCCTCAATTAACCCTACCCAAAATAATATTTTTGATGTAGATCTCTTCTATGAATGTTGCACATTTTTGCACACATGTTTTCGGATTTTCCACACCCTCCCTTACCAATCTATGCCCTTATGAAAATGTCGAGTTTCCCCCCCGACATTACCCGAAATATTTTTTTTTATGTAGATCGTTTCTCTGAACTTTGCTCAATTTTGCACACATGTTTTTGAATTTTGCACATCTTCCTTTATCGATCTATGCCCTTATGAAAATGTCAGGTCTCCTCCCGATATTACTCAAAACCATTTTTTGTATGTAGGTAGATCTCTTCTAGACTATATTCGAGACTACCATGGTATGAATGCACAGCTCATCAAGTGTATTGTGAATATCATTATTTAAACATTGCTTAAGCTTCACACATGTGTTTGAAGGACGCAGTGTATCCTGGAGTGCTTAAAGTTTCTAGAGTGGTACCTTATTTGTGTACAAAAAAGGCCCTTCCAATGATTTAACGAACTATCGACCATATCGCTAGTTCCCATATTTTCAAAAATATTTGAAAAGGTTTTAAAATCTAGAATAACTAATTATTTTGAATCAAATGCCTCTTCAGTGCCAAGCAGTTTGGTTTCAGGAATGCAAATTCCAAAATCGGGTCTTGAGAAGATTAGGCATCCAAACATCAATGCATTTTTCCAATTTTCAATCATAGTTTTGGGTTTATAGAACAATTTCAACTAAAAAAAATGCTGGATGAACCACTTTTAACAAAAAAAAAATCCAGAATGAGCTAAAATTGTATCAGATTTAAATGCAACAACATTGGCAACAACTCCCTAAAATTACAGCTTCGTCACATTGTTACAAGCTACATATTATAGAAGCAACATAAAATGTGGCCAAACTTATCCAAACTGACTGCAATAGTTTTTGCCTGTATATTTTGATAGACTTTGACAAAAGAAAACAATATAACATAAGACACTAAACTATAAAAATGTCAAAGTTTCAAAAATAATATACTTGGCTCATCTGATCAATCAAGTTTCTGAATCTCTCAGACGGTGGCCCAAACTAAACAATCTGACCCAACCTAAACAAAACTAACACAAGTCAAACCAAAACTAACCCAATCTAACCAACACTCACTGAAACTAACTAGAACTAAACCAATATAATCCAAACTAACCAAAACTCACCCAATTTCACCAGAACTCGCGCAAACTATCCAGAACTAACCCAATCTGACCAAAACTAACCCAAACTTATCAAGACTAACCCAATCCAACCAGGACTAACCCAAATCAAACTCAAACGGACTCAATCTAACCAAAATGAACCCAATCTAACCAAAACTAACCATATCTGACTAAAACTAACCCGATCTAACCGGAACTAATCCAAATTAACCAAAACTAAATCAATTTGACCGTGACTGACCCAATTCAACCAAGAATCACCCAATCTAACCAAATCAAACTGAAACTGACCCAATCCGACCAAAACCTACCCAATATTAGGACCGAAACCTAAAGAAAACTAACACAAGTCAAACCAAAACTGACCCAATCTAACCAAAACTCACTGAAACTAACTAGAACTAAACCAATATAATCCAAACTAACCAAAACTCACCCAATTTAACCAGAACTCACGCAAGCTAACCAGAACTAACCTAATCTGACCAAAACTAACCCAATCCAACCAAAACCAACCCAAAATAATCAAGACTAACCCAATCCAACCAGGACTAACCCAAATCAAACTCAAACGGACTCAATCTAACCAAAACGAACCCAATCTAACCAAAACTAAACTTATCTGACTAAAACTAACCCGATCTAACTGGAACTCATCCAAATTAACCAAAACTAAATCAATTTGACCGGGACTGACCCAATTCAACCAAGAATCACACAATCTAACCAGATCCGAAACTGAAACTGACCCAATCCGACCAAAACCAACCGAATATTCAATTCAATTCAATTCAATTCAAAAATACTTTATTATCAGAGAATAAAATTCCATCGACAAAGCTTACTAAAATAATAACACAACTTTTACAACTTAAAACTATCAAAATATAAATGTACACATAGACGATTATTACTAATAAAACAATCAAGAATGATTACACTGCGCAGTCTCTAATTGAAGGAACACTCATAGAACTCTCTAAGACTGTAAAATGGCTTTTGTAATAGCAGTCTCTTTAGTGAGCTCCTGAAAACTCTCACGGATGTTATCATCTTTAGTTCTTTAGGAAGATGGTTGAACATCTTCCTTCCCTCATATACAAAGGAACGCTTTGTATATTCCCTAGATAGAATGGGTAAGGGCAGGTCATAAGCTTGACGCGTCGTCCTAGAGTTAACGCAGTGCCGGATTGCATCCTTGTTTTTGAACACCAAAGTTGTAGTTTCCAGAGTGTAGAGAGATACAACAGTCAATATCCCCTGATCGACAAAGTGGGGCCTACAAGATTCTCTATGTGGAAGGTCCAGTAGAAATCTCAAGGCTCTTTTCTGTATAATAAGTATAGTGTTCAAAAGACTCTGGCAACATGCTCCCCAAAATTGGATGCCATTTCTCAGATGGGATTCAAATAAAGAGAAGTAGACCATCCTTGCAACCCCAAGTCCCGCGCCAGACTTAGCCGCCCTAATGGCAAAACACGACGACGATAGTTTTCCGCTGAGTGATTGGATGTGTTCGCGGAATCTCAAATCTCCATCCAAAATAAGTCCAAGAAACTTGCAGTCCTCCGAGTGGTTCAGTTCCAGGCCTCCAAGGACCGAAACTCACCCGAACTAACCAAAACTAAACCAATCTAACCAAGACTGACCCAATCTATCTAAAACAGACGCAATTAAACCAAAACTCATCCAAACTAACAAAAACTTACCCAATCTAACCAAAACCAACTACAGACAAAAAATTGGAAAACATTTCTCACGGCATCCACTTGGCAACACAGCGCGTGTTTCTCACTCTTGGTCGTTTATTAGTGAGTAGTGACTTGAAAATCTTGACATATTGACAGTTATTGAAAATTTCGACTTCGCGGCGGTCACTTTCGTAAATCAAATTTTTAAAATTTATTTATCCTGCTTAACTATTTATTTCAACTTCTCAGGTGGTTATGTGAGGAACTGTAGTGCATTAGAACAACATAAATTGACCATTTCAATGACCCACAACTGGAACAAATCGAAATTTTTGGAAAATGTTCTGATGAAACAATATGCTCAAAATAGTGTTTTTTTCTACAAAAAAGTTATTCATCCAGCATTTTTTCTCTTAAGAATAGTTAAACGAAGGATAATTTACGAAATTCGCCTCTAAAAAGTACAAAATACGTGGGTGCCTAATGTTTGTTTACAAGAACCGCAAAATCAACTACAATGGCAACTAATCAGCTCATAGAAATGGATAATGATTGATAAAAAGCGTCCATTATCACAAAGAGACCTGAGTCAAATGACTGCTTGAGATCTTGACTTGTAATTTTTCTGTTTGTCCTTATGACGGTCTCAAAAAGGAAGAATTCACTGGGGCCACCTTTTGCGATTTGAGCAAAGCTTTTGATTGTGTAGTACTTGCCATGAAACTAAAATATTATGAATTTTCAAAATCAATCATAAAATTGATAGAATCTTATCTGATGAGTTTTTTTATTGTTGTTGGATATATTGATGAAAATTTTAGTGATATTCTAATAAATTGGAAACTCATGCTGCTGGACTTGCGTACACTTTTTTTTGTAAGAACACGAATAAATATTTGGTCTTTGTCTTTGAATTTTGCACACATATTTTCAAACTTTTCACATCATTCCTTATGGATCTATGCTCTTATGAAAATGTCAAGGCTCCCCTGGCTTTCCGATAAAGGCTATCTTTTAATTTTTGCATAATTTGGTATTGACACAATCATGTCAAATTCAAATTCATTTTATTTTGACAAAACTAATTATATTATTAGTTTTTACAAATCATTTTCTTTACTTTAGGAAAAGGAACTAGTACGACATATTATATTCTACCAATAAGACACATAAACCTAACGGCCATAAAATAAAAGAGATAATAAAACTTTCTAATAAACTCTTTCTAGAAATTCGGAACATCAACCAATGAAAACTTTTTTTCAGAATCAGAAAGTTTTCTTGTGAAAAAAATAGTTCAACAGTCAGTGCATAATACCACAAAATAATCTCAAAACGACATGCTGTGCTTAAAAGCCAGTATGCAATGAAACCAAACTTATAGTAATTAAAAAAGTATAAACCGAGGTATAAACGATAGATAAGGGTAGATTGTATAGAACTCTAAAATAGACACAAATCATGATCAGACATAAAGTTCATGTGTAGGTATCACGAAAAATAATTGTTGTCTCCGTTACCTTTTATATTTGGAAGGGATAAGGACTAGTGTCATATGGGGCATATGAATGTTTGGCCATGAAATATTCGCAATTCGTTGTATAGGTTATTTATTATAATAATCCAGACATTCCGAATAATTGTATCTGTTTTATCCGTTATCGTTTGTGTTGTGTTTTTGAATCATAAGTTCAATGTAATAAAAATATGTGTCACTTAAAAGAAATGAGATTTTTTGTTTTGAAAATTGGAAAGGTAATACTACATATAATAATAAATAGATCCCACGATGACACTCCCTATCAAATATCAAGGGTCTAATGTATCAATCAACTGGGGAAATAATTAGATTTCGGGATCATGAAAATGTTAAATTATACGTTTTGATTCGAATAATTCAAAAACTATTTATTTTAGACCCATACATTATGTACCAAAAAGTTTACACAAATACATAGAATCAAGAAATAAAATCAGATATTATAACGTTTGTTGTGTATTCCATTTAAGAAAATCATACTTTTTCAAGCCACACTTTTGTAACACATCCTGTATGATCCAAAATATTTTCGGTGTGTGTGCTCTTCACTCCTTTACGTTGTGGCTTATATGATTCTAATAATGATTATTATAAGATACCGAAAAATTTACTTCACTCTATTGTTGGGACCTGTACATGTATCATGTATCGCATATGATGTAAACAATAACATTTGTATTCTCATTATGTTTTTGGAATGAACAATAAGGCATAGAATTTGTATTTCTATCGGAAAGACCAATGATAAAATAATATTTGACATAAAACTAAAGCATATTTACCTTTTTCAATTTTCATAGACTGAGAAGCTGCTTTAGGGGTTTCGTCAAACCCGAAATCCATGTGATAAATTTTCTCTGTAATGTATACAACTTCCTTGAGAAAGCACATATAGGGTGGGGCACGAAAAACTTCCCACCCAGGTTTTCTCAGGTGTTAAGTTATCAATCAAAAATCGCTTGGACACATCAATTTTTGTTTTTTGTGGGATACTTTTTTTGGTATTTTCACCCCCACCTGTCAACCCCCAAGCGGGGGATAGCTACCCTTAGAATTTCAAAATAGAAAGGAGGGCGGGTGATACCTTATTATGAAGGCCCTTCGACCCTGATCACAACCGCCGAATCTCAAGCCTCTGTTGTCATTCCTGTTGATATGACAACTTGTCAAAAAAAATCAAAATATTTTTTATCCATTTAATAATTACTCGCAAGGGTTAACTTTTCCAAATCAAGACGATATGATGAGGTACAGAAGATCTTCAAAATGAGCTATTTCTCAATCTTTTTGACGGGAATTTTTTCACCCCAAATTTTAACTTTTTGTTTTGAGTGAAATAGATTGTCGTCAGAAGGATTGAGGAATAGCACAGATCTTTTGGTCCTCATCATATCAAGCTGTCCTATAAACAGGAATGACATGAGAGGCTTGAGACACGGTAGTTAAGATAAGTATCGAAGGGCTTTCAAAATAGGGTATCACTCGACCTTTCTTTCTATTTTAAATTCTGAGGGTAGCAATCACCCTCCTTGCTTAACGGTTGACAGGTGGGGATGTAAATATGTATAAGTAGATGCCGAAAATTCAAAAAATTAATCCATAAGAATGTAAATAAGTCAAACAAAAATTCATTCTTGAGAATTGATTTAGTCCTGGTGCAAAGTTCAGAGAATAAAATAATTTTGGATGATGTCGCAGGAAAACTTGACAAGAAGAAAAGGGAGAGTGCGCAAAATTTGAAAATTTGTGTGCAAAATTATGCAAAATTATGCAAAACTCAGAGAAGAGATGTACATAAAAAGAAATTATTTTGAGTAATGTCAGGGGCGAAGCTAAACATTGTCATGGATCGATAAGGAAGGGTGAGCAAAATTTGAAAACATCTGTGCAAAATTGTGCAAAACTCCATAGAGTGATAAGGGATGGTATGCAAAATTCGAAAACCTGTGCAAAATTTAGAGAAAGGTCAACATAAAAAAAAAGATTTTGGGTAATGTCGGTCGGGGGGAAACTTGACTTTTTCATAAGGGCATAGATCAGTAGGGACGGGTGTGCAAAATTCGAAAACATGTGGGCAAAATTCTTTCCCCCCCATCAAACAATGTGCTCTAGTCTTCCGGGAAAAGGTCGTGTGCAAAATTTGAAAATATGTGTGCAAAATGCGTGCAGAATCCCTGTATACTCAGAACTTGCATTCTACGACATCGGGGGGAAACTTGACGGAGCCATCGGATTCTGAATGTCCACGAAAAATACTTAAAATCTGCTCATTAATTTTTTTTTGTGAAATCAAAATCAACTGATAGGTATATCTTTTGAGTTTATATTGAGTAAAGTATAAACAATCACCCTATATCACTACCATTATTACAAAAAAAAGTAAATTGGGAAAAGTATGAAACTGAGGTTTTGTAATGGGACCAACTAAAAAAATCATGCGCAGTAAGAGCAGTACAAAAGAAATATTTGGTTTATTCATTGTCTAGACTACCATCCGTTGGGGCTCCAATCGGTAATAGGACTCTAATAATTATGATTTGTTCGATGTCAATTGTTATAATTTCCCAATTATTTCTATTTCAAAATGCAGAGTTAGTGCATCCCACGTCCTTATCACAATGAAATCAATTTTCCTCTTGTCATCGGTTCTTGACAAGTCGTCGTCAATTTCACGAAGAGGCGTATCTAACTAAATCGTATTTTGTGATAGGACCACAAACTTTTTAGCTAACATAGAGCTTTTTCAACTTTTCATCTTACAAAGTGCCGTATTTTAATCTGTTATACTTTGAGTATAACTCCATGAGATACGACACTTTGCGAGATGAAAAAGCTTTCTTCAATGTGAACTTTCTTGGTCCTATAACAAAATACGATTTTTCAAAATACGCCACTTCGTGATATTGACGACGAAGTGTGCAAAGTTAAAAATAGACCACAGTAAAATGCGACTGGGTACGCGTCTTGTCTGTGTATCATCAAACAATAAGAATGTCGCTCACGCGACATCCATTTTTTACCAAACACAAACTAACTCAATCTAATAGCGTTTTTGATTAGTAAAATCGGGCAGCACTGGTGCAACACTCGGGCAATATTTATGTTCGATTGGTAGAAATCGAGTGGATTTTTATGTTCGATTGGGGAAACGGGTCAATGAGTTTTGCACTCAGTGCAGATTTTTTGGCACGAGGTCTTTGAGCTCGTGCTGGTATAGTGCAATTTCGGTGCATTAGCAAAATTGAAAAAAAACATGAAAAATGGTGGATATAAACGTCTCGTGAGGTGATTCTGTGGGTGGACAACAAATTTTCAGTTTGAGCTATTATGGAATCTAGTACCTACTGCCGAAAAAATGAAATACTGGCGTTGACGAGTTATGGAAAACGAGTGCCTACTCAAAACTGAATTAATTTCATTTAAGATCTGGTGCATATACCTTATTTCTCAAAAAAGTTGTTCCGGAATTTTACCGTGCAATATTATAGCACTCGATGGAAAATGTGTGTTCGATTGGGATTGCCCTAGAGCAAATTTTCATCATAACTGCTTTTGCCCGAGGTCAAACCCAATCGAAAACACTATAACCCAAACTAACCTGAAATCAAAACTAGCTTTGTCTCATTTCAAGATAAGACACAAATTTGATACATTGTTACCTCGACGATCACCATGGCAACATCTGTGTCAACCTCGATGTCAACCTCGATGTCAACCATTCTGACCAATCACGGGCGACGTAGCCAGTTGCAGTTTACTGTATTTTGTTCAAAATCAATCTGGGCATTTGAAAGTGGGTAAAAATCGAGTTCAAAGATTCAGTTATACAAACTTACATACCAGCACTTTTAGTTCGAGAACGTGTTTTTTAGTTTTTTAAACTATAATCATTTTAGCCCCTTGACAAGAAAATTACCTAGGCAACGCGTTGCATATCAGACATATAAGTTTAAGAATTACAGTCCCGTCAACCAGTCTTTCATTCACCATTTGTTTGACAACCCAAAAGTCAGATAATTCAACAAAACCACGATTTTGTTTAATTAAAGATTATTGATTACTTTTTCATTCTTTTTTTATTGAAATAATTGTATTTTCATCGGTTCTTGACCAGTGTGCAAAGTTTTGAATCAATCTGGGCATTTGAAGTGGGTAAAAATCGAGTTCCAAGCCAAACTCTGCCAAACACACTTACAGTGTGTCGTGTGTCCCAGATTCGCTTCTCTATACAGGGATCTTGTCTCCTATTATACCCACAGCAAAGGTTAAATGGAGAAGGTTTCAGAGAAATCTTAGTTAGTCCATTCGATATCTGGCTTCAGTTCTTCTATCGGTCAATTGGTCTCGAAGTATCGGCGAAAAAACTAAATTGGTGATTTCATTTCTCACCGGTTAATCCGGAACGGCTAATTTGACAGCTGTCAAAATGTAACATTATCTGGACACTTTTTGAGGACGAATACAATGGCGTGCATGATATGTCTCAATCTTCTTTAGTTTTTCCGCAACCCGCCTCAACTTTCATATTTCTCATGGCCGCCATATTGGATTTTTCGATTTTTGGAAAGAGTGTAAAATTTCCATTCTCGTGATGTCTCTCAAGTGTATAAAAGATTTAAGTATCATCGAAATATCACATTTCGTAGTTATGTCATGGACTTCTTTGGTCATTTGACTGAAAATTGGTTCAAATAAGCAAAATCTTTATTTTTTCATCTAAGAAGGTTCTGATCTGTCGTTCATTGTTTCAGAATGACAGTTGTGTTTTGATAACGAGTAACTACCTACACTTTTCAAATTAAAATAATAAATCTGGTAAACAAATTGTTGAAACCTGTTAAAAATTCCCGGTATTCTTAATTTCTCTGATCAAATGAAGAAAAGCTGGTCATGTAAGCGCTGTACTTACGGTCACATTGTCATTACCTCAGCAAGGTCAAGGTATTTTTAGATGTATCCCGAACGACGGCAGACTCATAAAACACAATTTAGAAAAACCGTGATTGATTTGATTAACTATAAATAGAAATAAACTGGTTAGGATTGTACGAAAAACAGTCGCTAATTGTCAAAAATGTCACGATGCATGTCTATGTTCTATTAAAATTTCAATGCGTTCAACACATTTGCTGAACACTAAAAGCGTTGACCTCAAGTTGATACAGTACTTATTCATGGCCTCCATAGATAAGACTGAGGACTGAGTCCCAACTACGAAGTACGATATTTCGATGATACTCAAATCTTCTATGCACTTGTGAGACATTACTAGACTGTTAATTTTACGCTCTTTCCAAATGAAAGTTGAGGCGGTTTGCGAGAAAACAAAAGACGATTGAGACATGTCATGTACGTCATTTTATTCGTCTTAAAAAGGTGTCCAGATATTGTCACATTTTCGTAGCTGTCAAATTAGCCGTTTCGGATTTACTGGCAAAAAAACAAAACCCGCCATTTCCGGTTTTTCGCCGATATTTCCAAAACCAATTGACCGATCGCAAATCTGAAACCGGATATCGAATGCACCAAGTTTCCTCCAATACTTTCTCCATTTAACCTTTGATGTAGGTAAAATAGGAGCCAAGATCCCTGTATAGAGAAACGAATCTGGGACACACTGTATAGCTCTCTTTCTCATTCTACGTTACATCTTGTTTCTCTCTCGAAACGTTACATTTTTTCTAACTCACTCTCCGTTCTCGTCCAAATATCAGAACGCCACCAAGAAAGTCTCACTTTAAAAATATTCATGTTCCGTATTCCCGACGGTTTAAACAGACGATCTCATACGGAAGTTTGAACCGGTCACTTATTCTGATGGCAAATACCTACGTCCGTATCATCACACAGACGCAGACGATCCGTTTAACTGTTACGCCTGTAACGACATCGGGGAACACGGACCATGAATGCCCGGCTTGAATCAAAGAATTTTTTGAGCAATACAACTAGTATAACGACTTTTTATATTCCAATATTATTTATTTGAACGAATGCGGGAATGGGGAGCTTGCCTCAATCTTTTCATTGCTAAATTCGAAAGTCCATGAAAAATAAGCAGACCCGTATTTTTTCTTTTTGATGTTACTCGAAAATTGACGGGGATAGAACGCTTTGAAGTGTGCTAAAATTGCAATGTTATGACGTCATAACATTGTAACACCATGCTCAGTATATCTATATATACAAAACTTTAAACTTCAATAATAACTCTTGGAAAAATCATATTTTCACGAAATAAAAAAAAACGTATCGATTTTTTTGCGATTTTCTTCAGTTTGCAATAAATAAAAATCGATTTAATTTTTCATGCAAGTTCCCCATTCGTCAGATCAGGTTTTACTCATAATTTTCGAATGATTGTTTTGATCTCATTTGCCTTTTAACGGCGCCGGCGTATAGGTTGATCACAGCCTATTATCATAACAGCATTATACCCCCAGTTTATTGGTACATTTTGGCTTTCACATACTTACTGGATTCCCTAGTTTTGACTGAAAAAATCGACATCTTGCATGAGCATGTTTGATAAATTTTGTTGTTTTGTATCAAAATTCATATCACATAAAATTGGATTGGTGTAGAGTACCCTAAAGTAGGTAAATTTTATATAATAACTTTCAAAGTGCGCCTCTGTTCTTTAGCAATCAGAGTAAAACAATCGGTTGGGCAATATAAACTCGAGCCAATGTCGATGTGACCCACGTGGCGGTGATACGTTTGCATCTCTTTAACAAAATTGCTTGTTGTCTTCGTTAATTCTTTATCTACCAGGAAGGAATCTTGTTGACATAATTATTTTTCAAAAAAAATGTGAAAAGTAGCTTAATAAAACAGTTTATTTCTGGGCGGTCGACTCCAGAGGTTACACAAACATTGGCGAAATCCAGTAGTCGACAGCTTTCAAAAAATTTCATTATCAGGTCAAAGAGTATTCTTTGGAATATGAATACTCTTTAATAGATCGTTTCCAAGTACGTCACGAATCTCAGCTGATTCCTGAAAGTGACACATCAAAATCATTGTGACATATTCGAGAATTTAAGGTTGAAGTTATGCCTGAGTGACATTCAATTTAATTTCGAAGTGGAACAGTCAAATTTCCGCTTGGAAAACGGAAATCATATGCTACCATCTACATTGACTTTGGCGTAAGCGTGACTTTGACAACCTTGACGACTTCAACCTAAAATTTTGAACTGTCACTGTACTTCCAAAAAAAAAGTTACTGTGAACGTGTAACATGCTTTTTCAGGGATCAGATGTTTTCTACGTCACATGGAAACGGTCTATTAGGAAAGGCGATGGTCGACTACTGGATGCGCCCGTTAGGCGTCCGACTACTGGATGTTCCCGGTCGACTACTAGTGAAATTGAACTAGTCTTGAATTCAAATGTGAATTCAAGTTATTATTTTGGTGACGCATGATAGTTATAGGTGTCATTTTGGACAAGCAAAGTGTCAAATAACACACTAGTGTGTTATTATCCATAACTCACTTTCCCGTGGCAAACAAACAAACAACCTATCACGTTCCCGTGCGGCAACCAAACAAACAATAACCTATTTTGACCAAAATGTAAACACGTCACTCTTTAGTCATTCTGACACTGAAAGATAATATTAATTCAATAATTATCTCATGAAAAAAACGATTTTCTCCATTTTTTGGATAAAACATTGTATGGCACTCGTGCGTTATGTTTCACAAGTCACTTGAGCGTGACTTATTTTCAACACAACGCACTAGTACCATAAATAAATATTATTCTAGAGACCTCTATCGTTGTGTTATGTAATTCAAGATAAAATATACACTGTGGGCCAAATTGAGTTAGAACATAGTTTGATCCTAAAAAACTTTTTTGTTTGTTTATAGATTTTGATGAATTTTGGATATGATATTGGTCAATATGTTCTGGATGTTCCTTCAACACCCAGCTTTCGAATTTTGAACGGGACCGGACTTACGAGGTTTTTATGAAATTGATGCATTTAAGCTCGTTGCAAAAACGAACTGCGCTACTTACAGACCAACTTATATTGTTTTTTTGTGAAGAAAGTTGATGGGAAAAGGTATCCTGATAATATCAATATTTTAGAACCATAACCTGAGAAACAATTTTTTTTTCTGTATGATGGTTATTGTCGGCTTTAAAACTATTTCCCTTCATTCTGATCAAAGTTTCTTGAAATTCCATGGCAACGTGGATTGTTTGTTGAAAAGTTTTTAAAAATTTAAGATTCTAGAGTTTGCCTGTTTGATTTCAAATAAATAGACATGGTTCTATCTTTGAAAGATAAAATCTCGATTACACGTGATTAATGGAAAAAATATGGGTGCACGAAAATGTCACGGCCCCTTCAAATTATCAAGTAAAATTTAAAGAACTTCATCAAAAAAAAAAAATTAATTAATCTTTTTTCCAATTTGAAAATTCTAAAATGTAAAAAAATCGACAAATCCCTAACAAACAATTCGCATTGCTATGAAATCCATCAACAAACAAAAAATTTATCAAGCGTCAAATCATGTTCTAACTTAATTTGGCCCACAGTGTAGATATGAAAGGAGACAAATAAATCTGTAACATAAAATTCTATCAATCTACGATAGATAGATGCTATAATAAAAACAAAATTGAAGTCCTCTAAAGTGATCGACTACTGTAAACTGTTGTCACTAACCCTACCCACCTAAGGATTTTTTTTTGTCGATTCTAAAAACCACATATCGAAGACTCCATCATTATAATTTGATAAAATGCTTGAAATTTATTTCACATTTTGACTTGCTAAAATTAACAATTAATCTTAAAAAAATTTTGAAATCTTTTGTTATGTTATGTAAAAAATATTTACCAAAAGATATGACGATTGAATTTTAGTTTGTAGTATGTAAGTAGTTGGATAAAGAAAAAAAGTTGGGTACTCATAATAATAAAGTACCTAGTTTTAGAATGAGTACTAGAAGGAAAAGGAATATCTACTCCAGAAGAGATTCAGTGTAATAAAGCCTCAGTTTATGTTGGTATCTATATATGATCGAAGAATAAAACTTGTGGATGATCATAATCAAGGGCTGCTGGGGTTGATAGAAAGTGAAGTAAAAAAAAAGGACAAATGTTCTAAACATTGGGATATTTTTTAAATTGAATAAATCTCTTGTTCTCCTATTCAGAAAAATATTCTGTTTAAAACCCCTGATTTAATACATAAACTGTACCTTTAATAACGATCATGAAAAATAGTTAATATATTTATAAGGAGCTGTTCAATTTTCCATTATATCGTGACCGCATGTAACGATCAATTTGTCTCTTAGTTGATTTGTATCAGAAATAGTATGTATTATATTGAGTAGTATGAGTTGTCGATATTTTTAAACGCTCATGAGGAAGTTTGTTCGTGAACATAAAGATTTTTTAAACATTTAGGAGATCAGAAAAAATGTAGATCATAAATTCTATCTACCTAGTTCTTCCATGTCGCCAAACATGAAAGACAACATGTTGAATACTTGCAATGTAATTTTTAAATGCTCTTTTCTCGAAAATGGAGGATGCACCATTTTCGAGAAAAGAGCATTCAAAAATTACGTTGCAAGTATTCAATCCATACAAACCGGAACGATTTCTTTCACATAAAATCTCTATTTTTCAAAACGTATAAAAAAAAGTCGGAAAGATGATTCATAACAGAGTTTTAGTTAATTTTTCTACACACCTCCCCCCCGAATTGCTCTGACTGAGTACCTGATACATTTTCTGAATTCATATTTCAGTGAGGTTATTTTTGGCAATACACGGCGGAAGTTTCGTTCACCAATGGAAAATTTGCACATTTTTTAGAAATATGAAAATATAAGGATTAGTAAGTACTGATGCCATTGATGTTCAAAAAATCAACCTCTATTGATGTAGTAATCACCGATTAAAAAGCGCCAATTAGCATCCACTACGTCACAGAATACATTATCTATCTCCATCTGGCGTATTATCTGGGATGTCTCTCTCTCTCGAGAGAGAGAGAGAGAGAGAGGGTAATATGGCCCCGCCCCGTTTTCAATCATACAGTGGAATTTGCGTTTTATTTTTTATTTATTTAGTATATTTTTGGGTATTTTGGAAAAAAAAATGGCTGATGACTTTCTAATATTGTCTAGAATACGTATATAAAATTTCAAGTCATTTGAAAATGTATGCAAATTGTCCATTATAGGGCACCATGATTCATGACCAAATGGTCCATTCAAAAAAACTAAACTTTGGTCGTCATTTCGATAACAGTAATAACTGCAGGAAAAACTGATCACGGCACTGGATCTCACGTCCGTTTTCACATTTTCGAAAAGTTACCAGATAGCTAAGTTACCAGATAGCTAAGATTCGAGGGGTGTCTAAGAATGCAAAATCACCTTTTAGCTCAAAGAGGCCTATAACATTTTTGTCTATGGCATATTTCGTCTCACAGTCTCACAAAAAAACTAGCTTAGGTTTGTTAAAATCGCAAGGATCTATCTTTAGTACTAACCACCGACCTAAAACCAAGTACCTACTAACCGAAATAACCTGGAACCCACAATCGCCACCAAATGTACATATCAATAATAAGCTAGGATATACAGAACTCCTCCCAAATTATGTCGAGACGTTTGAAGTAAAGGTCAAATTGATAAAAATGAAAAATTATGATTCAAGAGATGGATTGTTGGATAAGTTGCCAATTTTATTGGTGATGCCCTGCCTCACCTGCACAAGCCGCCCTCAGTCAAATTCAATTGTGCGTAGAAGAAAAAAAATGACTTTTCACATTCCTGTGAAGTGTATTGTGTTAGAAATTACTTTTGTAAAAGATAATTTCTTCGAGGTACTTTGAGATCTATGCTGAACTTCTGGAGATACAGAGAACAGTCATTTTTGAATTCCAGATTCGTTGGGGGTTTCAACTTGGGCTTATTATGACATGAAAGGTTGAGTGTAAATATGGGTTTGTGGTTACGAAATTACGTAAGCGTATAAGGGGCACATTTTATTGTAATTTTTCCGGAGTTGTGGCTCGAGAAAATCGATTGATCAAAAAATCCGTTTTCTCCGAGTTATGAGTGGGAAAAATCGTTTTCTCCGAGAGAAATCGACTAATCCTCCCTGATTCATCACAACTCGGACCAATGATTTTTCCGAAAAACAACACGGATGAACCGATTTTTTGACCAATTAAACGGAAAAATCGTTTTTGTTTCTGTTCCGACTGAAAATAATGAACATAAAATTCTTATGGCCCTT
Organism: Orchestes rusci; assembly: GCA_958502075.1. NCBI lineage: Eukaryota > Metazoa > Arthropoda > Insecta > Coleoptera > Curculionidae > Orchestes > Orchestes rusci. The sequence goes on along the minus strand of OY293305.1, from coordinate 52,502,711 downwards.
ATACACTTCTTCTACGTAGGATAGAGAGTAAATAAGCCACGAAAAAATATTGAATGAATCATATTAATTAGATGAAATTTGAAGTACCTATCATTTATACATGTGCATGTCGTATTGAGTTTGATAAATCTGAGAAAAATTTGAGTTACGGTATGTTCAGTCGTGAGCATAAATCCGTTGGTCAAAAGAATGTTTTCTGTGTGAGCTGTGCTTACAACCATATTATCATGTCATTGTGGCCATTGACTCCGACAACTTATGAAACTAAGTTGAAAACATCCAAGCTCAAATAAGCATAATTTCACTTGAAACATCCCAAATTGTGCAAACTGTACAAATTTTATCCAACGGATTTATACACACGAGAGTACTTCAGAAAAAAATGTTGAGGGAGTTTTGATTGGGAGTGAAAAGTTTGGGTTAGGGATGGATGTGTTAATATCATCCCCAAAAAAGTATAGTTTCCCACTCAAGGAGGAATAATGTAACCAAGTATAAATTAGGGAAAAGCGATTCAACAGTTTCTTACCTATTGTTTGTGAATTTTTTTAAATGATAATCAACATAACTACACTGAAATCCACTAACAAACCGCAAATAGTTATTTGGGCATTAATAGTTATATGTAATGTGAAATTCAATCTTTGTGATTATTTTATGAGAATCAGTTGGAACAATTTGGTATCACCTATCAACTGAGAATGGAAGTTATCAAATCAACAAAACATTTAATCTCCGTGATTCGCAATCCCATTGATTAACGCTTCAGGAAATGAATGTGAAAAAGTTTTTAATTACTTATAACTCAAAATACATCTGTTGAGCGGTAATCAAACGTTTCGGAAAACATATTATTATCATCGTGAAGCCACAAGCAAATAGTTCCGTAATGCATAACAAATTGCAATTATTAATTCATATCGCTTACCTGCAGAAGATAGTAGTCAATTACAGAATTCACACGGAAGAATCTTGAAAGTACATTCACAATAATTGAGCTCATACAGGGAGAGTCCTTTGACACTTTTGCTTATTTTGTGAAGGCGTTAAATGCCGACACGGCATTTTATAATTTGTAAGCTTCGTTAGCACGGTTGCAAAATCTGAATGTTATATTTTATTATAATCAGAACTGCTCTTTGGACATATAATAGACAACAATAATAATTATTATTGTTTATGCTCAAGGAAGAAAATTTCATGTTACCAATTTTGATTCTATTGTACTAATAGACAAAGAAGCTATTGTATTCCTCATACTTGGTAATGATGAGGAAACACGGATTTAACTGACCAAGCTCTACTTTTTGGAAGTTATTCAAAGAATGTATTATAATTGTAGGCAAGGCTCTGCCAAAGATTATGGAAAACAGCAACAAAGTAATACTATCAAGTACCCCAGCGATGTAAAGGATAAAACAGAGGCTGACCAACTCGCCAAAATCGGTTCTCCAAGGAAGCCCGGTCCAATTATTTAGGCATCCTGAAGGCAAATCGAATTACTCGAAAAGGCTACTCTATGCTGTAAAAATGATGCCTCATACATACAAAGACACTGGATATTTGGGTATGATTCGGAAAAACCAAAGAGCTCTTGAATACGAGCAGAAAAAACCTCCGCACAATGGTAGGTCTGTTAGCATGTCACATGAACCCCCACATAAACGGAATCGGAGAAGATTTTAGAGTGCAGGTGATCCCTTGAAGATGCGTAGAAGTTATTATCCACTATGCACATCTTTTTGGGCGTCCGGCTAAGAGTGTCCGGCTCTTGGGAGCACTGGGATGGAATACTTTGGGGAAAAAATCACCAAGCCCCTGGAAGTGAAGGGGGCCTGTTTGAGGGACTTACTGGACTTTGCGTTTTTCATATTATTCTTTAATATACCTACTTCTATCCATGGTCTTCTGCCAGTTACAAACTCCGATTCAATAATATCCTCATTCCAATTCATGTAATTTTATCTGTTCTAATTCTGGATCTTGTACCTGATGGTTTCTGTCCTCACAGTATTGTTCTCATTATCTTTTTCTGTTACGGTTTTCTAGTGATTGTAATCGCGTTCGCTTTATAGGTAATAATTATTGTATTTTTATTTTGTTTGTGAGATATCCTCCTCATTTTCGTCTTCTTGCTATTTTTTTTTGTTTGCTTCCACCTTGTGAGTAGTCAGTACACCGGGAGTTCTACCGTGGAGGGAGGGAAGTGTTTGTTAAGGAGGTAAAAGTCCATATTCTGGTATAGATCGGTATAGCATATAGTACTGATTCATTATTTTCCGTATACTCTGAGAAAGTGGAAAGAAGTCTTGGAGAAAGTTCCATGTAATATTTCATCTTCAAATCATGAAGAGCTGATACACCCAAGAGAGTTAGTCATTTAAAAATCTAAAACCTTTTATACAACTTCCCAATCACCATATTCATAAAGGCTGGAACATCGTAAACATGTTTCAGGAGGTTAAAAAATAGCATCACAAGAGTGAAATTTCCACCATAAAATGTTTATCACTCTTGGGATTAATTATTATTATATCACCTAGAAACGAAGTATTCATTGAATGCAATCTGCAATAGAGGTGAATGCCACTTGTTGAGTAAGCAAAAATAGGCTACAATCTATAAACATTACGGCATGTAATCGGAAACATTATTTATACGACGGTGACGTAGAGAAAGTACCTTGTATTCATTGGATTCTCGACCAATTTTCAATATCAGATTGGAAAGCGAAATACTTGAATGCAGTAGAGTTAAAACTAAGCTTGTTCAAGAACTTGATAACTTATAAGAAGTGATAAAGAATTATCAATGTATATGTGATTGGTTTTTGATTGATAAACTCAAGTGGAAATAAAAGTTAATCCGACCGGTTAAGATCTTTACTTGCCTTTCTCCTACCTACTAGTATTTTTTCAATTACATAAAAAGAAAGCAAGCAGATTTGGTATATGGATAACAATTAGCTTGTAACTCTCTGTTGGAGATTCATTGATAATCCCCGGCTAGAATATCAGTGGAACAATGCTAGATTAGAGTTATCATGACGAATCATGAGGCAAGACTGGTCATATGCGCGGAATTAAATGGCAAAGACAATTCAGGATTCAGCTAACTATTTGCTTGGGGAGATAGGGGAGAGGCAGGCAAGATGGCATAGTCGGGTCAACAACTACCCTCAAAATTTCCAAACTCACAATATAATGCTTATTTATATGGCAACAGTGAGCTGACGATGTTATGTGAAGGTAGCGATGACAGCTCTCGTTTTATTTGCAAATAAGTGGTTGGAACGTGTTTAACTTCGAGCTATGCTCTGTCTTTTCACCTGTTTTACTGATACAAACAGTAATTTTAATCACTTTTTTTACGCAAGCAGAATCCTCGATTTTTAACCTTTATTTTGACATACTTTTTGTCACAAAAAGTTGTAGGGAACATGTATTTCTTCAATGAATTTTGCAAAACAAGTGGATAGGGCAAGTTGGCACATATGACGGCTGGGCAACATGGCATGGTATGCCATCTTGCCCGAATAGATAATAGCATGCTATAATATTGTTGTTTCAGAAGGTGTACTCTTTCAAAAGGAAAACGGATAGAGGAAAGCACTAATGTTTTAGTTTTTTTTTGTTAGTAATTGCGTTTTCTTTGATAGAAGTGTTACAAAAATATGTAGTTGGTTTTTGTTCTTTTTTTTTCTAATATATGTAAATCTATTTTAGATTTATATCTATTAAATGATTTGTTTTTATCGAAAATATATTTTTGAAAGCTTGTTTTGTTTTTTTTTACTTCATCAGGTCTCATATTTTGAGGTATGCCATTTTACCCCACGTGTGCGGGAAAGATGGTTTTTTGCATACTTTTGGTTATTCGTTTTACGTGTTTCAAATTATTTCCACCCCCTAACAAGCAATAACAAACATTACTGGTTGAAAACCGATGAACATGTTTTCCTTAGTTTTCATCCATATAAAAGATATGATTTTTCAAAAAATTGTATGCCATCTTGCCTGCCTCTCCCCTAAACTGTTTATACTTTGTCTATATCGTCGAGATGGCTCTTGTGGGTTCAGTTTAGGTTCCATTTATTATTTCTGTAGCAGTATCTTGATCTTATTCCTTATGTCTTTTAATTATTGTTTGCCATTCAGAAAACCAAGCTGTACTTTATCCATAGAATCTATTCTGCTATTGATATTTGCCTTCATTGGACTTCTAAGTCCCAACTGGAATCTTTTTGGAAAGGATGATAACAACCGTGCACTCTTAGCTACCTCGTATATTTGGATAATCAAAATATTCAGAGCTGACTTGAATAAACATGTTAGAACAACGAACATCAACATTAAAATGGAATATTCCGTCGATCACTTTTCACTTTATGGAAAAAAAATGATGATCCGAAAACAAAATGGAAGTTCTTGAATATAGTTTTTTTTTTGGCGGAGAAATTCAATTACGATCACTCAGCTTCTCATGATATCTTGGGTACTGTGAGACTCCAATTTTGCCAATGTTTACCGACCTAAACTCCCCCTTAAGCTTGATTGCCCGAAGGCTTGCACTGCGGTTTGCTCACGCAATCCTATAACCCTTCTTTTGTTCTACCTTCACACTCCACACTTGCTCCCTCGCTTCTTTCTAAGAAGCTTTGAAGCTGTGTAAGTGGAAGTGATTTCACTTGTTAATAATAATAATAATAATATAATAATAATAATAATAATAATAAATGTCTTTTATTCTATAATTCAAACAAATAAATACAAATATACGGTGTACAATAAGTCTACTATAGGCCAGGCGCAGTCTAGCCAGAGAGGCTACTCTACTGAACCCCGCACTAGTAGACAAGTGAGTATCTATCATAAATTCTTAAACATTACTTGATTACCTGAACTAAAACCTGATCGTATCACTCAAACAATACTAGAAAATCAAATCTTTCCCAAGATACATTAGCCATTCAGTAATTGTGATTGATACCAGAACTGAGCACAAGATAATCAAATTCAGGAGTTTCGGAGGTCACGAATATATGATTTATAAGAAACTTTAAACTGTTTCTCATTTAGAGAAGTCAACTCGTTCGGCAAAGAGTTGAACAACTTGATGGCGTTGAATGTAAACGATCTCTGAAACATGGTGGTCTGATGGTGCGGCATGGTTATCCTATTCCTAAACCTAATGTCACGACAATGCACGTTTAAACGAAACACAAACCTATCCCTCATAGTAGAAGGCAATCCTGGATTTCTTAAAATTTTCATCAAGAAGTTTCCGAGGTGTAAAGTTCTACGATCATCCATTTTCAACCACTGAATTTCCTTAAAAGATTGTGAAATGGGGTCGTACTTTCTTAGACCAAAAATAAGACGGATACATGCGTTTTGTACCTTTTGGATACGGTATTTATGAAACAGATCTAGACACGGACCATAAATAAAATCGCAATAATTGAAACCAGATAGAACCAACAAATCACACAACATTTTACGTAACTGAAAACTAAGAAAATGTCGGCTGTTATACAAAACTTTCAATGAAATGTATGACTTCTGAATCAAAGTCTTTATGTATTCTTTGAAACGCAGTTCGGTGTCAAGTATAATTCCCAAGTTCTTTGCTGATTGCACCATAGGAATATTCACACCGTCAATATTCACATTAAAGTTTTCCGCCAAGATTTTTTTAGCACTCCTAGGACCAAAGACCAATAAGTTGGATTTCAAAGGATTCAGTTTAAGATTATGTTCCAAGGAGAGCCGATTCAAAATTTTTAAATCTTCATTTAGCATATAAGAAGCGTTCATATACTCATTGTGATCAAAATGTAGACATATTTGTGTATCATCAGCATATGCTCGAATTTTGCAATATTTCAAAGACTTTAGAATATCAGAGGTATAAATCATGAAAAATAAGGGTCCAAGAATGGATCCCTGAGGCACACCTGAAAGGATATTTATTTGTTCTGAAGAACTGTTATTATACATTTTTTGAAATCTATTGAATAAATATGAATCTAAAAGTTGAAGTGACTGTTCCTGGATACCATAGTATTTCAATTTTGACAACAATAGAGCATGATTAACAGTGTCAAATGCCTTTGAAAAATCCAGAAGAATCAACGCACTGCCAAGTTGCTTGTCAATAGCTGTAATGATGTCATCAGTAACACCCACTAGAGCAACAGATGTTCTAAAATCTCGTCTAAATCCGCATTGGCTTTCAGGTATGTGACCATTAGAAACACAGTACTGAAACAGCTGACTATATAAAATTCTTTCATAAACCTCAGATGAGATAGAATAGACATTTTCCACTGATCTGGGAAATAACTTGTTTCTATAGAGCAATTAATTAAATGTGTTATTTGTCTATAAACGGACTACTATATCTCAACATCGAAGAACTAAGACCATCTACCCCAGCGGCATCATTATTGATGAATGTGGAGGGAGCTTATTCTTGACTGAATGTGAAGGGAGCGCTTCCGGGAATGTTCCCAAGAATGCTAGTTCCCTTTCACTCCCTGAACAGTTTTCAGGGTATACAACAGTACAAACTACCTGCGAACCCAAAAATCCGATTTTTCTTTTATTTTTCAATTTAGATGCTTATACAGGGTGTTACTTAATGGTATGTCATAATTTTAAGGGGAAGTTCCTGGATAAGTTTTAAGTCGAAAAGGTCATATAAACTTGGGTCTAAAAGAAAAAATAAAAAAAATAAATAAAATAAAATAAAAATGGAAAAATAAAAATAAAAAAAAGTGTGTTCCTATACCATGATATCATGTGACAAAATTCTGTTCAATATCTCAAACGCTCTTTGGAAAATGTATTAAAAACTGAAAATAAAATAAATCTCTAACACCCTGTATCTTAAAAACCAAGCATTCTAAGACCCAAGTTTCTATGACCTTTTCGACTTTAAATTTATCCAGGAACTCCCCCTTAAAATTATGACATACCATTAAGCAGTAAGTAATAATTTTTCAAAGAACAAACTGTCTCTGCGCAGTAATATTGATAGTTAATTTGTATAAGCAATGGAAAGAGAGATCCGTTTTTGTTTTTAAAATTTCCCATAAAATGTTGAAATAGTAAAGAATCAATTTTTAATTGATTATTCTGAGAATTATAATCGATTTCCATATGGAAATATTGGAATTAAAAAAAAAATAGTATATTGTAAAACAAGCATGGAATAAGGCGAGTGCAGCAATTCATACGAGTAGGAAATGGTCATTTCATGCGAGTTTCACACTATACTTTTTCTATGATTGTCAATCAATATCACTATCGTGTTATCGATAAATCGAACTTGGGTGTTAACATAGCACACCTTAGGAAATGAAACCATTTTCCACGGGTTGCTAGGCAACAAGTAGGGAATGGTCTCATTTCCTAGGGTTGCACAATGTGCTACGTTTCCTAATCGATATCGATTGCACAATAGTGACATTCCTTGACAGTGGTAGAAAAAGACATTGTACTTATGATATTATTTATTTTTGTGATAATAAGAGTAGGTAGTTTAGCAAACATACCTTGGTAACAATTGTTATGCCGACGCTCGTGTTGATGCAGTTACTATTTCCCCGCATAGATTTCTGCTGACACGAAAAAGTTTTATAAATCTATGGTCAGAGATGGTGGAGAGATATCTTTGAGGCAAAACGTCTCTTTTTATTTCCATTCATTCTTTAGCGTCTTCTTCTATGATGTCATTCAACATTATGATTGAAATCATCTACATCCAATGACATCCATTGTATGTAGAAACAGCACACAAATTCGAGTTCAACAAGAAAATAATCAGATTATGAGGTTGGAATGTGTATGAGATGGAGAACTTCCCGGGAACGTCCGAAATACCCGTCAAATTTTCAAGAATATGATATTCGCCGTATTGTGGTGAAGCACGCCTACTTCCCGCAGAAGTTCTCGTCCCAGATAATCAAGAATATGGGCTTTGTCGGAGTTTACACTCTCCCATGCAGCTGTGTTTCTCTTGTGGCGTTGTACGCTTCACAGAGACATATTATGTGAGAGGTGGTTCATCCTCTGACCTCTGCATAATATAGTTAATGAAAAATCAAGTAGGGGAGTTTGGGAATAATAATCAAAACATAGCAACAAGCATAACAACAACTGAGAAATATATTACACTCTTCGCATTGATAAGTCTTTCAAATGGACGGAGGAGTGGAAATACTCAGATTCGAGTCGTCCTTCATCTTTTGAATAAATAAATATCTGTCCGTGCTAAAGTGGAGCACGCAACGATTTAAAACATTGGGTCAACGGAAAATGTATAAACCCATTCCAAAATCCTCATTCAAATATTTGATACATCCGCTAAGCCATGTATGCACAAAAAAAGAAAGTTTTTGTGAAGAGCCACCAACGAAAAGATAATGGCACTTGTTATATAGGTGTGGTGTAAATGTAATTCATCAACGATCAAAGTGAAAATGTAATCTTTTTGAGAGTGTTTGACGTTCGCATGCACCTTCAATACATTGCATTGGTTATTAATCATGCAATATGCATATTTTTGTTGTTTGGGTCAATTATATGAATATTCAATCATGAAAAAATTTAAAAGAAAAACTGATTTTGACAAAAAAATACCCATGACTAACAGACATTTGGATTGAATTATTTATCAGACATACCCAACTGTCTATTGGATACCTATTTTCCCAAAAATGGTTTCCGATAGAATGTTATGCGAGATTTATTACGGCAATCAACTTTATTTGATGCGCTAATGTTCACTCAAAATCTCAATACAGTACAGTACAGACACATTTAACCCAATTCTTCATTTTTATCGTTTTATGGTTATAATATTATAATACATTGGACTATTGGTAGAGCGTAGAGCAACATATTAATGAAAATCACCTAAATTGGAGTTTAATCAAAAATACCGCTATATTGGCTCAACTGATCATCCACATGGTACTTCGCAAAATGATCTAATGAATTATTAATCAAAATAGTTTAAGGCATTCTCGAATCTAATGGTGAAAGTAGGTGAAGGCTAAGGTCACGTCCACGGGCGATGCCTTATATACAATGAGACTTACCCATTTTGTCCAACTGAACTTTTAACCCTTGTTATTTATATTAATTTATTGACTTGATCGTTGATCACACACTCGCATTATCTTTATTTACATTATATATTCAATTGTGTATGATAATCATGAGCATAAATGAAGCTGCTAACAGTATTATGTTGCTTCTCGAAACAGAAAGACAACCGTGACGATTCGAAAACAGAGCGTTGAATGGAAAAAACTATTTAATTCTGAGATAGGTAATATTTGCAATAATGATATGAAATTGGCCAATATACCTATCTGCCGAAACATTTGTACAAATATTGGCTCAATAATTTATTTACAGGGTGATTTTTATACAGGGTTATTCTACATAGTTATTGGACACGAAACATTATGGCTAAAGTATCTGATATCAAAGAAGTTTTTTTTTCTGGATGGATAGGGACCCTTTAAGGCTACTTAAAAAAAAGATTTTCATGTTATACAGGGTGTCCCTAAAACACGAGACGTATCAAAGCTGTATTTTTTTAAATGGAATACCTTGTATATCATTTCATTTTTGGCTTGTACGATCAAAATTAAGGTAAGGTTGATTGAGGTTTAACATACCTAAACCTTATGGTTTTTGAAATATCTTCAATTTTGCGAAAACGTAGTATCAACAACAGATGAAGAATTTGATTGTCTACCGAATATTATTATATCTTCCTATAGCTAACTCTTCACTCTTCACGTTTTCGAGTTAAGCGATTAAAGCGAAGAAAAAGAAAAAAAATAGGTTTCTCCAACACCAATAGATGGAGATGCCGTCTCCAAACCCTCGCTTGGAACATATTTCACCTTTGGTTTTTTGACAACCCCTATTATTATTTACCTAAAGTTGTCAGTTATTAATTGATATTTTCAATCACTAATCGTTCTATTAGTGCTAGCAATAGCTAAAAAATGCTAATTTATCCAAAAGAAGAACGGATTGACATGATTTTTATACTGGGAGAATGCAATCAAAACTGCCTCTTAGCATCAAGAGTTCACGATGAAAGATTTCCAAACAGAAACCATCCAAATAAGGCAGTATTCGAGAGATTGTTAACACAATTTAGAGAAACTGTAAGTGTTCAGTATGAAAAACCCATCAAAAGGAAACCTGTGACTGAAAATGAGGAAACTCAATTTGCGGTCATCACCTCCGTAATCGAATATCCTCATATAAGTCAAAACCAAATTGCGCAAAATATCGACATAAGCCAAGCGAGCGTTTCAAAAGTCCTCAAAGAATATAATTATCATGCTCATAAAATTCAGCTTCACCAAGAACAAACTGTCCGAAGAGGATTATGAAAGATGAGTTGGATTTTGTATGTGGGTATTAGAGAAATGTGCAGATAATGAACACTTTTTTAACTCAGTTATGTTTACTGACGAATGTACCTACATTTCATATGAATGGAACTGTTAATCGGCATAACTCCCACTATTATTCTGATTCCAATCCACATCAATTCAGGATTGTTCATAATCAACATAGATGGTCAGTGAATGTGTGGGCCGGAATAATGGGTCAATATTTAATCGGTCCTTACTTTTTTGAAGAACATTTAAATGGAAGGTTGTTTTTAGAATTTTTGAGCAATCAATTTCCAGTCTTATTACAAGACATTCCATTGGACATAAGAGGAACTATGTGTCTCCAAATGGATGGAGCTCCTGCGCATTTTCATCGTGTGGTCAGAGAATATTCAAGTGATCGTTTCCAAAATCGGTGGATTGGAAGAAATGGTTTTCAAGCTTGGCCCCCAAGGTCACCCGACTTGACGCCACCGGATTTTTTTTTGTGAGTATACATAAAAGAGATCGTTAATAAAAAACCACCGACAACACCAGATGATATGAAGCAACGCATCATAGAAGCTTTCCGAACCGTAAGCCATGCAGCGTATGTTGGCAAATGTTGCTGGAGGTTTTGGAAAAAGGATACGTTTTTGTTTAGAGTCGGATGGTCGTCATTTTGAACACTTGCTATGAAAAATTGTTTGGTGTATTCCCACCATGTTTTTATCTTTGTTCATTATTCAAGCCAATAGGTTAAATTAGTTTACATAATTAAGACTTTGTTTTACTTGAAAACGTGAAGAGTTGACTATAGGAAGGTAACAAAATATTAGATTGACAATCAATTTCACATCTGTTGTCCTGTTGTTGACATAAAATACAGGGCGTGCCATTTAAATAAAACAAGTTATTACCGTTTAAAGATAATGATTATTTAACTATAATTTTTAGACACTCTGTATAGGTTATCAAAAGTTTCATGAGTGTGATATCAATCTTGATCAATTGGTAGACTTGATTTATAATTTGGTTGAAAAAAAGAAAACAACAGCTGAGAAATTATAGGCATTAAAATGAATACTACATTTTCGCAAAATTGAAGATATTTCAAAAACCATAAGGTTTAGGTGTATTAAACCTTAATCAAACATACCTTAATTTTGATCATACAAGCCAAAAATTAAATAATATACAAGGTATTCCATTAAAAAAATACAACTTTGATACGTTTCGTGTTTAAGGGACACCCTGTATAACATGAAAATATTTTTAAAATGTAGCCTATCCATCCAGAAAAAAAACTTCTTTGAAAGCAGATACTTTAGCCATAATGTTTCGTGTCGAATAACGTGAATAACCCTGTATTTTACACAATAGATATCTAAGTTAATTTAGGTTTTACAAAAAAGTTCAAATGAGCAAATTCAAAGTATTTTTTATGGTCATTCAGAATCTCTGTTACTAAGAAATGTGAAAATGCATCAAAAACCCAAGAATTTTACACAATATGGAATTTTTAAAACGAGATACCCTATATATTTTTGGCTAGAATGATAGACCTTTTTCTTCTGCTTCCAGATATACTATATACATATATCTTGGTATTTGGTTCAGCGGTTTAGACGCTATTCAAGTTCTAAGTCTCATAAAAGATTACATTATGTTGATTCGGATTCCATCATCTCTTGGCAATTCAGATCAAGGTAACGTTCCAGTAATGAGACTTTGAACTTGAGTAGCGCAAAACGGCTGAACCAAATACCAACATATATGATATATTTGGAATCAGAAGAAGAAGATCAATCATTCCAGCCAAAAGATACAGGCTATCTAATTTTAAAAATATCATGTTGTGTGAGATTTTTAGATTTTCGATGCATTTTTGAATTTTTTAGTATTGGATTCTGAATGCCCATGAAAAATACTTTAAATTTTATCATTTGACCTTTTTTCTAAAACCAAAATTAACCGAGATATCTACCAAGTAAAATATAAACAATCACCCTGTACAAATAATATGCCACCGACACAATTATTGCCATAGGTATCGACAAACTATTTGCTAATTGGGCGAACAGAGACAAAGTTTGTGCCAAAATTAGTTAACCTAGTTTTGATCAGTCACTGTCTTTCTGAAAGAAAATGAACTTCAACTGCACTAGTATTTCGCAAGACCAAGACCAAGACCAATACTGGCCAGTCTTGGTCTTGGTCTAGAAAAATAAATGTGATCTTGGTATTAATGGTATTGGTCTCAATATCTCAAGACCAAGACAAGCAGACAGGCTAAGACTTTGTCTTTGGTCTTGATTGTGTCTTGAAAAAAATGTATACCGGATGTTGTCTACGGGAAGCAGTGAAACACCACCAACTCACACTTATTACGATTTATGATTCAAAAACAGGAAACAACAGTAACATAGTATAATAAACAACAAGTAGCGACAGCTCCATATACCTAAAGGTGGTCAGATTTCGTCTGTCTCAATGACAAAAATTCACCTCATTTATACACTGCTAACCTTATGAAATGTAAAATAAAACCATACTGTAGCCGATTCCATGACTTCAATGATACTGATACGTAGGTGGATTATCAATCAAGTTATACAATACGATTACCCACTATGCAGTATGTCTAAAGATTTATGCGAAGTTTCAAAGTCTTGATTTAGAAAACAGTTTTCAACTCCAAATTGTTAGCAGGGTATAAATGAGGCGAATTTCTGTCATTGAGCCAGAACGAAATTTGACCACAGATATATGGAGCTGTCGCTACTTGTTGTTTATTATACTATGACAGTAATATTATCATAACCGATTAATATTCTGACAGTTGTCAATGTTGCTGGTATACCCACGTCCAGTGGTCTTGTTACCCTTAGATCATGTGTGCAACGAAACGGTGGTTATCGGCACTCGACCATCCTGATACTCGATCGTCCTCGATCGTCGAAACGGCATCAAACACCTTATAAATGTTTCCGTCACATACGCCACAAAATCTAGTAAAATGAATCAGATATTCCAATACTTGTTTAAATGTGTACGTCGGATACGTCACAGAATCTAGTAAATGAATCAAATATGCATATTATTATACTCTTTTGAATGTGTACGTCAGATACACCACAGACTCTAGTAAATGAAACAAATATGCAAATACTCTTTTAAATGTGTACGTCAGATACGCAACAGATGCCAGTAAATTAATCAGATATTCAAATAACCTTTCAAATGTGACCGTCAGATTCGCCACAGAAACTAGTGAATGAATCAGATATTCAAGTACCTACCCTTATATGTGTATGTCAGATACGCCACAGACGCAAGTAAATGAATCAGATATTCAAATTCTCTTATTATAAATGTATACGTCAGATATGCCACGTCCACTAATAAATGGATCAGATATCCAAATACCTACCTTAATAAATGTGCACGTCAGATACGCCATAGCGTAAGTGAATCAGATACGCCACAGCCTCTAGTAAATGAATCAGATATTCAAATACCCTTATGTGTGCGTCAGATACGCCACAGCCGCTAGTAAATGAATCAGATATTCAAATACCCGTATGTGTACGTCAGATACGCCACAGCCGCTAGTAAGTGAATCAGATATCCAAATACGCTTATGTGTACGTCAGATACGCCACAGACGCTAGTAAATGAATCAGATATTCAAATATCCTTATGTGTACGTCAGATCCGCCACAGACGCTAGTAAATTAATCAGATATTCAAATACCCTCATAATTATCTTTAAATTTTCTGAAATTCAAAGAATTTCATGCCAGGTTTCATTTCTTCAGCACCAATCACCTTTCGTAAGGTCGACTGATTCTCGTAAAATGCGGATCTTCCTCCACTCCGTAACGATCATTTGGAAGCATTTCTACAACTTTGAATGGTCCCCTATATGTGTCCAATGGTTTTTTGCTTTCATTGTTATTAGCGGGAAAAACTGGTGATCTTAGTCAAAACCAAGTCGACGATGTAGTTGATTGTATCACATATTTTCTTGTTGAATTGTCTATTCTGTTTTTCTCGATTAATTTCCAACTTATCAGTTGCCTCGGTTCTCGATGTCGTAACGTAAATTATTGCGGTGTCATCGTCATCACTCATTTATCGATCGTCATCCATTATCATTTTATATCCAAAGAACAGTTCGCTTGGAGATGTTTCGCTAATACGTTGTCTCGTGCCACTGCATGATACTCTCCTGGATCTGTCTTAAATTGTTGTTCCAAAGATCATAGTAGCCAATGAATCCAAAAACGTTCGATAAACCCTTTCTACCAATGCATTACCTCTAGCCAAACCTACTGCATAGTGAAAACTCATACTTTTTTCTTCGGCATATTTCTTTAATTCATTGGATACAAATGCCTTTCCTGAATCCGTTATAATTATCTTTGGTATTTTTGATGTCCTCATAGTCATCTTGAGCTTCTCGTGAATGATCTTCTTCAACAATAGAACGTACATTTCGTTCAATATTTATTTCTTTGTCATGGACAAAATTCCTGCCAAGAGCATCAACGTGTTGAAGCTGATTTCCGGATTTGTTTGCTGGTTTTTGTTTTTGTCTCCATTCAATTGAGTTAATATGCCTTCTCCACTCGCAGCAGTGTACATTATTGTCTGCAACTTTGGAATGAATCCTTGCAAAACAGGTTCAGAACTTATCAAGTTTCTTACTTCCTCCACAATTTCAGTTTCTTCAAGGGTCTTATCCCATTTAAAGTATTTTTTCAGTTACTTTTAACGTTTTTCTTGCAAAATTTGAAATATATTTTCGAAAAAATACAATCTCCAATACAATCAATCCCAGGAACTGAAGTAGTTGATATTGACTCTTTTGAATCGAAAACTTGTTCACTGACTCAATTTTATTCTTGCTAGTACTGGTTTGATTAAATGGTTGTTCATATCCAAATGTATACTCACAATTTATTGATCTTGAACAAATGCTCAAAATAGAATTCATTACGTTTCTTGGTTTCTCATTGGCTTTTTCGTTAAAAATCTGATGCATATTTCGAGAACTTTCATGAAAAATATGATCATCCTATTTCAGCATGCCATGTCGAAGCTGTTCCCCTTAATTTTGATTTTCGAGGATCGAATTCAAGTATGAAATTGACAATTTCAAAATTTTTGAATAAGATAATATTTGGCTGAATTGGCAAGGGCAAAGCTTTAACCGGAAGCGTTAAACTTCTAGAGCTCATATGATATGTAAAACGTTTTCTATTACACGAATGTATTCTACAGCAGCTACGCCTCTCATTCATCGTGGTAAAAGAACTGTCTGGATTAGTCAAAGTTGATCGACTGCTACATACTATGACTGCTACGGCTACGCCTTCGATCTCCTCTTTTAGGCATCTCACACCCTTCAATAGTCTCAATGTCACCGAAAACACACTGTACAGAAATCTCTGGTTCACAACCACTTCTGATGTAGTCTACAAGTCTACGGGAAGCAGTGAAACACCACCAACTCACACTTATCACGTTTTATATTTTATAATTCGAAAACGGAAAACAACAGTAATATTATCATAACCGATTTATATTCTGGCAGTTGTCAATGTTGCTGGTACCCACGTCCAGTGGTCTGCTTGTTACCCTTAGATCATGTGCAACAACACATGTCATATTTTAGTAGCATAACAATCTTTCAATAGATGTTTTCCATCAAACGTCAATCAGTGAATGTTTCTTCAAAATCGCAAGTCTGAACCGAAGAAAAAAATACATTTATATATTTTATGTTTGCATAATAGGCTATAGAATATCCAAATCATGGTCCATGAAGAAAAACGTCCCAAAATTGCGAAAGACATACGGTCTTTTTGTCACAAAAAGACACAGCTACTGTTCCTGATCGTTAAGTATTACCTGGGATGGTGATACGATTTTAACAAGCTGCAACAAACAGTTGTTTCTTTTTTTCTGTATCGCAAAACTCCGGAAATTCTGAAACTTGACATACCTACTCCAATTAATATTGCTATCGATATCACTTTTTGATGTTACGTCATTTCAGCATTCATTTTGAAAAAAAAATAAATAGAAATAGGGGTGTCGTGTGATACTTATATAATTTCAAAGGTATTTCTATCCTTCTCACACCCTGGAAGTTTTCAGTTGCTGTCAAGCTCTAATTTTTCAATTTTAATCCAGATTTTTTTTCAAATGGTTCCCAATTTTCGTTTTCACATTCTCAGCTGTCACTACTAAGATGAGAACTGTTATAAATGCTCATTTATTGAGGATACAGACTTCATTCTTTTACATATAACCGTTGATTGAAATTTCAAACAACGATATAACACAGTTTAAAAGTTAGAGTTGGGGACCTTTTTGAGCCGCACTGCTATATGTATAGTCATGTTCATAGCTATGAGAGGCAAATCAGGGTCAACATCAACTCAACTAAGATAAGTTGAAGTGCCACAAAATCTGATCTGATGCCACATCGGAAGTACTTTTTTAGTAGAATACCCACCCAGGGGGTCTTCACCAACAAAAAAAAATGTCAAGCGTTGAATATGAACTAAATTTCAGGTACAGTTATTTACGTTAATATTTTTGGGATATTGCGATAGATAATATTTTAGAAACGTTGCAAATTCAAATTTTTGTGACTTACGTAATTATGGCCCATTTGTTTTCGGCTCACCCTGAAAAAAGTTTCATAATTTACCGATTTGACTATCGCTCGAGTTTTCTTTGTATTTCAAAACTTGACAAACTGTGTCTTCTTACCAAAAATGACCTCGCTTTCGGATTCGACATCCCTTAAAACGGAGCCATACCAAATTTTACTGAAAAAAAAAATATTTTTTTTTTCATGACCATCTGTGAAGTTTTGAAAATAAATGAATAATCTTTTTTTACGAAGTGTTACATACTACCTGGCAACCTTACTACCGTTGTTTGAGTAAAGGACTTGATACGTTCTGGTGAAAGTTGGTAAAGGCCCGTTTTGATTGGATGCCAAATCCGATGGCGTTTAAAAAAAAAACGCTTAAGTGTTTTGTCAAAATTTTGCTGCTGCGAATAATAATTATTGTCAAAGTAGGCCTTGAATTTGGTGAGAAGCTCTAAATGTCTGGGCTGGCGTTATTGTCAAAAGATTAGTGGGACCTTTCTTCATGCATATAGGGAAATTTGAATGCCAAATGTCATTTTATCTTCACTATAGTATAACTACGATACTCTGCAAAAATTGAATTTTCTTTGATTTTCTGTTTTTTGCCATTTTCTGTGGTAGCTTTTGGTATCTATGTCCGTGGTGTACTTTAATACAGAACGTGCGTAGAATGGAATCTGCGTGTAGTCAAATGCATATTATTCTAGTCTTCAACACAAATCCATTCTAGTGCAAAAATGGTCAATAACAATAGTTTAATGGGTTCTCGTTGTGTTAAAGCTACTTCATTAGTTATCCATCTTGAAAATAAGGGCGTGTGTGATTTCTCCGTTCCTATTAGACATACGATAAAATATCATAGAACCAAAGTTGGTCAGAATTGCATTCCCAAAAACTTTTTTCTCTAAAATCAATAATAAAAAATCTACAGGGTGATTCCTCCATATAGCATGTTAGAAAAAATCGTACAGGACGAAAGTAGTGCAGAATTACATTCCCAGCAATTTTTCTCCATTCATTTTAATGGTTGTTGGGAATTTCATTCTGCACAACTTTCGGCCTCTATCATTTTTCTCCATCAAGAAATCACCCTGTAGATTTTTTAATACTGCTTTTTGAAAAAAAGTTTTGTAGAAAAGTTATTGAGAATGTAAATTCGAACAATTTTGGTTATATGATATTTTATAGTAAGTCTAAAATAGGAACGGAGAAAAGAAGTGAGTAGCCCTTATTTATTTACCAGATGGCGGGGTAAGCTCACCTTCGATTTATTCGAAAACTCATAGTTAAGCTATAACCCCCTCCACAAGTAACAAATGTACTTCTGCGTATTTCCCAAAATTCTAAGGAAAAGCACGGATTTACTGTACTAACTAATGAAGAATCTTTAACACGAGAGGCAAATCGCTCACCAAAATTTGTACACAAGGTTGCCTCTTTTGCCTTTATTTCTCTTGATTTCCCCTGAATTCCTCTGGGATTTTCCATAATTTTCTACGACATCCTCTGATTCCCCTCTGATTTCTCTCTATAACCTGTGATTTCCTCCAATAATTATACTGATTTCCTGTGATTTCCTCTGATTTGGCCTCAAGCATAAAGCTAGGGCCCCCATGCTGCAGGTTTACCGTTTGAATTGTTTGCAATAATATAATACTACATAGAATATAATTTTTTGTAGATTATTTTGTACAGGACTGTTCTATAGGATTTTAGTCCGGTAGACGAATTCTCGATTAAAATAGTGTCTATGTAGCACACGTAAGTTCGCGTTGTGCTTTGCGAAATAACCATAAATTGTTGGTGATTGCATGAATTAAATAAACACACTGTTTTCGGAAAGAAAAAAACAGAATGAATATCAAAAACGCACCCTTTGTGGTTGCATACGGCTTGTTGGAAGAAAAAACAGCCCGAAGAGAAAAAAATTGAAATTGTCATAATATAATTTTTTCTTTTTCTATCTGAATCTGAGAGATTTCACTTATATTCCCGGACAACACCTGTTAAGTAGTTTAATTAGTAGTCACTCAATATTCGAAAAAATATAAAGGGTGTAGATTAAGTACCTGTAGAAATGTTGAAGGGTGAATTCTATGTTCTATGACTAATGGTAATAATGGAATGGAATGGTTGAGTACACGTGGAGTAGCACCGAAAGCGCTTTGCTAAATAAATTTTACCGAAAGCGCTTTGCTCAATGAATTTTACTCTACATACACGTTATACAAATCTTTCCTTTCACATAATGTTAATAAAACAAAACGTTCATTTGAACATGGGTCCACAACGGTTTGGTTGCTGAGATACAGAGTGGGCGTCCAAAAAAGCTTCTTTGATTTTTCGTCCATATTTTTGTTTAGTGACCTGACAATTGGACGGAATTCGAGATATTGGGGCTATTGATGACGAGAAATATGAACTTGTTGTCTTGAAATTAGTCAAAGATTCAACCTTTAAAAAGTTTGTATAATCTACTTCCTGGCATGAAAATTTACATACAAAGGTTTTCGACTATGAACTACTTTTTTTAAATAATGGCAGTTTTCTATCACTTCCGGTCATACCGGAAGTAGCTATCAACAACGTATTTTAAATGACCCGCATTCAGATTTCTCTCTGAAAACTAGGGTCGGTTTATTGAATGATATCCATCGCCATCTTTGACAGTTTTGGAGATATTTGTATTTTAAGCAAAAAATTACAGTTATGGGGGGTACTTTCACCATTTTCTATTCCACATCTAGATTCCTTTTTGAAAATGGAGGTCAGTTTATTGAATAATACCTATGGCCATCTTTGACCGTTTGGAGATATTTGCATTTTAGAAAAAAAATTGACAGTTGAAATGATATAGTTTTTTATTTAGCACACTTGGCTACTATAGACTACAATAATTTTGAATCCACCACTCAATTTATTTATTATGTAACTTACCATAAACAAAGATATAATATATATATATATAGGTACTTAAACAACTAATCTAGTAAATTAAATGAAGCATTAAACAGAGCAACTCCCTCATAATATAAAGATTTTTGAAGCTTGGTTGTTCTTACTTGTGTTATATTGAAGTTGAGAGGGGTATTTTGACGCTTTGTATCACAGCGACCATTAGACGTGGAACAATGAAATTTTGGGTGTACCTAGTACCTTTAAAAAATGCTGGTCAATGAAATAATGCTAATCATTTTTCACAATGATCTACGGGGACTTCATAGATCAAGAAAAACAAAAAATGTCGGTTTTTCAAAGAATCTCAAGTTATTCAAATGGGATGCCCCATTTTTATTTCAGATATCAATTCTAGACAAAATGACACTACATTGATAGTTTTCAAGTTATTTATGTTTTAAAATAATTTTATTGAAAAGAATCTGAATAACTTTGAGAACTATCAATTTAAGCTATTGGACAATGAATGTGGTATCAATCGAGAGAAAATTTTGATTTCCTCATGATTTCCCCTGATTTGTACACAAGATTTCCCCTGCGAATTACCCCTCGGCGCATACTAAACGAAGCAAAATAAACCTCATAATAAATAATTGAAAGAGAATCAGTTTATCAATGTGCTTTGTTCGATCAAGATGTGTAGGTGAATAATAATTATTGTTAAAGCGAAACCACGTGGTTCAAAATTTTTATCAATGCGCAGACCAAACGTAGCAAAAGAAAACTAATAACAAATTGAGAGAGAATCAGTTTTATCATTTTGCTTCGTTGGATCAGGATGTGTACGTTTGTGAATAATAATTTTTGTTTAAATGAAAGCACGTGGTTCAAAATTCTTATCAATGCGCAGACCAAAGGTAGCAAAAGAAACCTTATAATAAATTGGGCAAGAATCAGTTTATCATTGTGCATGCTTTGATCAAGGTGTGTATGTGAATCAATGATCTAATAACTATAGATGAAACAGCAAAAGAAACATGAGGACAACATCGAACTGTGCACTCGGGTGCAGAGTTTCTCCCACCACGTTGTTTGCCAAACTTACTCTATTAAAAGCTCAGATCAATAAACAAGATTAATCTGAGATTAAAAGTATAACTACGCAGCAAAAAGATTAAAACATTGTTTGGAATCATTTTTAAACCATTTTATGTATGAATTTGATCAAATAAGTTGATGGTAATCTTTTTGTTTAAATTGAAACATCTCTTCAAGATTTGTTCAGGTATTTAGGATTTAGAAAAACCAGTATTTTCTTCTGAAAATCAAAAAAGATGAAGTACCGCAACACACCAAAATTGGGTCCGCCCGGCGCCAATATCGATCGGATTTTGTCCACACGTTTCATTCATATTTCGTCTCATTGGCGTGTCTTGTTTTTTGAGTGGGGTTTGGTGTTGATTTTGTGAATGTCTATTGTGTTCTATTCTGGTCTAGTTTGTAGTGCTCAATTATTTACTTATATGGTATATTGAAATGACTCTCAAGTGTCATGCAAGCTTGCGGTAAATAATAATTTGAAAATTCTGTAAAATAGTTACGCCACTGGCAGCTTCGCGTGTAGTAACCTAAGCAGATTCCTGTGAGGTGCAAACGTATCCCCACTCAGTGCTCCGCTCAACTCCTCCTCACATCTCTTCTATGTTCGATGTTGGCCACACAGTTTTCCACAGTTTATGAATGAAATGTTTCACCTATAGTTATTAGATCATTGATGTGAATATTAATTATTGTTCGAGCGAAACCACGTGGTTCAAAATTTTATCAATGCGCAGACCAAACGTAGCAGAAGAAACGTCATAATAAATGGAAAGAGAATCAGTTTATCCTTGTGCTTCGTTGGATCAAGATTTGCATATAAGAATAATTATTTTTAAAGCGAAACCACGTTATTCAAAGTCTTATCAATTCGCAGACCGAACGAAGCAAAATAAACCTCATAATAAATCGAAAGAGAATCAGTTTATCATTGTGCTTCGTTGGATCAAGATGTTTATACGGCAATAATTATTGTTTAAGCGAAACCACGTATGTTAAAAGTTCTTATCAATGCATGCGCAGACCCAACAAAGCCTCATAATAAATTGTAAGAGAATCAGTTCATCATTGTGCTTTGTTGGATCAAGATGTGTTTTTTCAGTTCTTTTTTTTCAGCCATCTTATATCCATGGGATATGGGCCTCTCTCATGTTTGACCATACAATTCTATTTTCTGCTCTCATATGGTATTGAACACTGTAGAATATAGTAGAAATCTGCTCCACCTTCTGGTCTCGCTAGAACGTACTAGAAGCAAATCAATTCTACACACAGTGATGACTGATGAAATTTTGTGGTACAAATATCCGGCGCCTCCACCAAATGTAGTCGGTCCGCTGAACACAATGTTTCGTCACCCTCCCAAGTAGCACAGAATCTTGGCCAAACACTGTTTTTATCTTGGGCCTATATTGATTCATTGTCATCGTTATCACAACCAATTCCCAATATTGATACAATGTTGTGTATATATTGGCAAATACAATATTGTCCGAAAATATCAAGCCAATATTGACTCACTAGATATAGACAATAACAAGGATTAGCTATATTGGCTAATATTGGTTAGAAAACTACATTTTTTTCTCAATATTGCCACAACATTAAATGTTGAGATTGCACCAATATGAAAAAACAATGTCACTACAATATTATCTTTATATTGTTCTACCAATATTATAAATTCACGAATAAATAATATTGGACCAATATCGTAACATCCAACATTTTCCAATAATTGATTTACTGAATAATACAATACAAAACCAATATTGTTCCGTTTTATTTGGCCATTGTTGAAGTTTCTATTAGGTATACAGGGTGTTTATTAATTGAATGCCGATACTTAAGGGTGATAATCCTTGAATGATTTTAAGGCAAAAAGTTCATATGGACATAGGTCCGCAAGAGCCTAATTTTCAAGATACAGGGTGTTGAAATTTTAAAAAATAAATGAATTTTTTATAACTACATTGAGACTATTCCAGATATCTTTATGAAATTTGGTACACGTCTTTCATGCAACAATATGCATTTTGTGATGTACAAACAATTTTATTATTTTTACCAGTGGCGTCCGTACGGGTTTTGCACTCAATTTTTTTGGAGAAAAAACTTGTACGGCACTGCTCTCTTTCAAAATAAAAACTATTTTTGAAATCTCTATTTATTTCTGAGCCAATTTGTTCTCTTGATTTTTTTTCGTTCGGCGCATGGTTATCGCTTAGAAAAATAAAATCTACTTAATTGCATTTACCGAGGCATTGACTCCCTGCTGTGTGGCTGTGTCTTCCAATATTTTTAAATCAGTGGCGCCCTCTCTAACATTCCCATGCATATTGATGCATAGAAGACGTGTACCAAATTTCAAAAATATATCTGGAATAGTATGATGAATGAGTAATGATATTTTTTTTATTTTTTTAAATTTCAACACCCTGTATATTAAAATCTAGGCTTTTGCGGACTCATGTCCATATGAACTTTTTGTCTTAAAATCATGCAAGGATTATCACTCTCAAGTATCGGCATTCAATTAATAAACACCCTGTATAGAGGAGCAATATCGTTTGGATTTTTTTTTCATCACTCTCTGATTGGTGTAGGTATGAACAAAATCCCATTTACACAAGACGATACGAAAGCTGTACGCTGTACCTAGGTAGGTAGATCATGTGCGGTATGAGTAGCAGTCGTATGGGAGGTAACTGAGTAGTAGGTACCTATCTCGTCAACAACGTGTTAGTTTTGCCTTTGGGACTGGACATAATACCTATGAATGTTTATAATTTTAATGTTTTTCAAGTACCTCTACTTACGTAGGTATAGTTGTTCACAGTGCTCATATTTTTTTGGACCAGCTCTTATCATTTCTTAATATACCTGCCTACCTAGGCTACTATACCTACTACATTTAGGTACCGGTTCTGTAGCAGACTTCTTTCAAGAAATTGTGTTTTCAAACAGACAATATTATTCATATTTGCAAAATAATGCGTCTATATAATGCCAAATTTGGTATGTATGAATTTGAATACCTATGTACCTAGTAAACGAGAACCTGTTTTACCGAGTACCTAGGTACCTATACCTACAATCCTACACGCTTGGAAAATTGTAGGCTACGGCTACGATTTACTTTTTATAGAATAAGATAGGTACTTGTCATCTTGTCAGTATGTATTATATTTCCACATAATCCGTTTAGAAAGCTTTGCCAAATTTTGCTACCTATTTTGTCCAAGGTTAATTTAATTGAATGTTGTTATGTTGTCAATGTTTTTACATGTTTTTTATTCCTAATACAAAAATTGGCACTGTTGCCAAATACTCATATCCTCTTTAAAAGTTTCCCGGGAGACTACTTTCATAAGACTAATAAGAAGATACCATATCGCTTGTGAATCATATTCCTTATTTTTTCAATAATGCTCAATTTTAGTATTGGTCAACTCGATCAAATAAAGTGGTTTGAAATATCTGATCACAGAAGATTTCAAATCACTCGATCATATTTCTAGCTCTGACAACATCGCTCTCAAGAGAAGACGCACGCATGAGGACGAGGACGCCAACCGCCAACACATAACATAACCTCTCTTTTTGTATTATGTTATACAATTTACTGCGTTTTTACCGGGCATTCAGTATTCAGTTTCGTCGTGTTTTACGTGGTTTTATTCTCATATAGAGCTCCAAATATTCTGTGAAGTGCCAAAGACTAACCACTAGCTGTATTATCAATTTCCATCATCTAATTTTTGCACTGGTAAGTACCCTCACTAAACTTCCTGTTTACAATCATTACATTTAGCCCTCGATTTAGCCTCATGAATAAAAGCAAGCAAATGCTTTTCCTTGAATTTTTTTGGAATAGACTCAATACACTTCATAAACACTTGACAAATACCTATATAGTATTATAGTCTCGATTATAGTAAAAGACAAGGTAAAAGCAATTGCTAAATTTTATTCCGAGTTTTATCCATCAAGTATTTCATCTCTTGAGTGATCCATCGATCTCAGCATCGATATTGTTTAATCAGTCAATATAATATGCCTCGTAATATGCCCAATGGCGAAAAAGTTTTCACAGATATTGATTTAGGTGAAAAGCTAGTTTTTCATGACCTCAACCACGTGTCCCCCCTTCCATAACCGGCCTTAATAACCCTTTTCAAATCACAAATTTGTCTTGTGGGAAAATGGAATAAAAATTTGGTTAAGAGGTTGGTTTTGGTAATTTGATTTAGTTTCCATTTATAACGAAAAAGTGTATTTAAACTTTGATAAATTAAGTCAATAATATGTCTGTGTAGATTAATAATTGGCAATAGGTAGGTACTCAGTTTGTCAAAAGCTTTCAAAGAGCCCCACAAGACAGGTTGGTTTTTGAAGATTGATAAGTGGGGAAGGTACCAGGTACTTTGAAAATAAATGCCTCTAAATATCATAAAATTAAGTAGATTTTAACCAAAATCAAACGATTGTTTGTGAAAGGACACGACACTCAGGGAATAGGGTCTAATTTTACACAATTTTCGACGGTTTCTCTACTTTTGGCCGATACTTTATGTATTTCCACAGGCCGCATCTTTTGCAAAATATACTAATTTTAATTTCTAAAAATTTATGTAGATAATGAGCTACGTTTTATCACATGTTTTGGAATGTTTTTTTTGTCTTATTTTAGATGCTGTGAAAATTAATTTTGAAGCGACAACAGACCTAGAGGCCACCCAATTTTTGGGCATCTCATTAGCGACAGCTGGGGATAGAGATGGTGGGAGGACCTCCAGATTGTCAGGTTAGTCTAATACCTATTTCTTTTCATTCTCAGTATTACAAACATTGAAATTTAAGAAGGTGATAAACCATTTTATCGTCAAGATATCCAATTATCAAGTGTCTGGTTCATTTTAAACCCTTTTTTTCCCTTTATTATTCATGTGTTGCAATACTTGATTGTTTTATTATTCATTTTGCATTTTTCAAGAAAACATACATACTTCAAAATAATAATAGCCATTTATTTTTGAATAAGCCGAGGAATAAGCATGTCATTCTTTTTTTCAGGGCAATCCAACTTGCGTCGTGATGTGCATTAGACTGTCATGAACTGAATCATCCATTTAATATGCGTATAGAAGATTGGTTTATTTTGTTTATAGAAGACTGCTTTATTTTGTTCCTTATGTTCATTCGAATATGATATTATTTTTTATTGTTGGAATGATGGAATATATTACATGTTAATTTTTTTTATTGTTGGAATATATTAAATGTTTATTTTTCTTCAAATTTACACTTTCATTCATTCAGTTTCACAATTTTAATTGCGTTTTAGGCCCTTTTTATATTTGAGTTGGGGAACTTAAGCTTCGGAAACACATAACTTGAAGGTGCAGAATACATGCGTGTGTTCCTAAAGAGTGAGCTAAAGAGAGAGAAATGTTTAAACATTATAATGCAAAATCCCAAGCTTGAAAAAAAGCTGTCTCCAAATCTTCGAAAGGTGTACCTACTGCATATGTATACACAGTGGGTACGAAAAACTTCCCATCCAGGTTTTTTCACAGGTGAAATTTGCTCGGGCAAGTCAAATGTTGTTTAAACCTGGGTGAGAAATTTTTTGTGCCCCACCGTTTATGCAAACACAGTAAATAGAATATTGTGCCAACATAAGCAAACAAAATATTGGGCCAATAATTTATAAATGACATTGGAAGAATATCAGCATCACTATCTCAGAACAATATTGATAGTCAAATATAAAGCCAACATCGGTTAATCTATATTGCAGTAATATTACTATTTGTGATTGTAACAATATTGCACAATGTCCACATTTTTTACTGGCCCAATATCAGTAAATGTTTTTGGGCCAATATATCTCGAATATTGTTCCAATATTGGCACAATAAATCTGTGCTTCTTGGGCTGTGTTCATATTTCTCGCTCTTACATTATTTTTGATGTTAGTATGTTTATCGTGATATTCAAAGTCCAATATTTCAGCTCGAACAAGTCATTTTCATTAATTTTATTGAATATACATAAAAAGACGTTTCAAAATATGTGAGAGTTAAAAATTAAAAGTATGCATCATTGATTGGATCCAAAAATCTTCATATTCATTGGTGATGAGGTTTAGCAGTTTTACTAATGAATGTGTGACTCATCAACAATTTTCTTGCCCTCTACATTTTGTTTGGCGGAGATTGAGCCAAACTCGATAGTATTGGCTATGTGCAACTACAGTGTCTATATACAGAAAGTGTCGACGAGTGAGTGCATCATTTTTGATTGGTCAGTTGTGTTGTCAGTTATGTCGGCCATTTTGCAGCACGTATATTAACCCTCACAAACATGAGTCCTAATTTCCACTACTTCAATGTTGGAATTACAAAAATATTTACTTGAACAAAAAAAAATACAAATTTATATTGACTAGTCGCTTTTCCCAAGATTGCTTGGAATTTTTTTTCTGTGTGCTAAGAAGCAAGCAGATTATTCCGAATGCAGCCCAAGTGAAAAAAAAATCTCAAATCAATTTCTGTATCCCAATATTTGGAAAACGCAGAGACAAGCAGTTACAATCAAGACGACAGACAATTTATTGAGGGATTCTTAAACACTATAAAGACTACTTAACATACTTATGACGCAGTGGACCTTCCCAAGAATATTCCCTCCAGTTTAAATTTGAATAATAGCGAGTTGTATAATATACACTGTGGGCCAAATTAAGTTAGAACCTAGTTTGATCCTTAATAACTTTTTTGTTTGTTTATGGATTCAGATGAATTTTGGATATGATATTGGTCAATATGTTTTGGATGTTCCTCCAAAATTGAGTTCTCGAATTTTGGACAGGACCGGACTTACGACGTTTTTATAAAATTGGTGCATTTAAGCTCGTTGCAAAAACGAACTGCGCTACGTACAGATCAACTGATATATTTTTTGAAACGGACATTAGTGGGAAAAGGTATCCTGATGATATCAATATTTTAGAACCATAACCTAAGCAAAGTTTACTAATATAAACTTTGACCTAAGAAACTATTATTTTTTCTATATGATGCTGCTTGTCGGCATAAAAACTATTTCACTTCATTTTGATCAAAGTTTCTTAAAATTTCATAGCAACGTGGATTGTTTGTTAGAGATTTGTCGATTTTATCACATTTTAGATTTTTTAATTTGGAAAAAAAATAATACCCAATTATTATTATTTATCTTTTTTTCGTTTTTAAACTTTGTTCAATTTCACTCGATAATTTGGAAGGGGCCGCAACATTGCCGTGCATAAATGTTCTTCTCCATTGATCGTTTGATCAAGATTTTATCTTTCATAGATATATAGAACCATCTTTACGTATTCAAAATCAAACAGTCAAACTCTGGAAAAATGTTAACAATTTTTAACAAACAATCCACGTTGCCATGAAATTTTAAGAAACTTTGATCAAAATTAAGTGGAATAGTTTTAATGCCGAGAAGCACCATCATATAAAAAAAAACTCATAGTTTCTTAGGTTATGGTTCTAAAAATTATCAGGATACCTTTTCCCACTACAGTGCTGTCTAGATAGTGATCGAAGCAGCAGCTTTTTTTTTTCTATCGGTATCGCCGCGAAATACTAACACGTGTGTAGGTAAATTCCTTTCCTGGTGAGTTTCACTTTATTATAAGCTGATCAATTATAATATTCTTTCAGACATATTTAAACCAATCATTTAATAAGACGACTGTGTATTAAAAATGAGTGGCGCTGATGACCCCGGGGTGGGTCAAACGGCCATGGAACTCCAAATACCCACAAAAAATGACATTAAAGAAATAGACCACGCTGATGAAACAACAAAGAAGAAGGTACTTCCAACTATTCATAAATATAAAATAATTGATTTCGGACCTTTTATGATTTACGTTGAGTCTCCAGATACAGAAACAAATATGGGAAGGTTCTTCCATCTAAAAATAGCTAGGGAAATCCTCAACCTCAAATTTGAAGAAATAAAAAAGTACGATATAAAGGGAAAAAACAGAATAGGAGTTGAATTTAATAGCTACAAATGGGCAAATGATTTCATGAACAACAAAGAACTAACAAAAAAGGGGTATAAAGTATACATTCCTTTCAACTATGTTACATCCAAGGGCATTGTCAGATATGTGGATAAAGATCTATCTACAGATGAATTATTAAACTTAGCTTGCTACTCAAACAAAAAGATATTGAACATAACAAGATTAAATAGGAAAAAACTTCAAGCAAAAGGGGAAAAAGCAGCTTATGAACCCACGACAACAATTTTAATAACTTTTGAAGGCACTAACTAACCTAAAAGTATTGAAATATACGGATTATCTCAACAAGTAATCCCATACATTCCACCAGTCACGCAATGTTACAACTGCCTACTTTACGCTCACACACAAAAACTGTGCAGGGGGAAGAAAAAATGCAACAACTGCGGTGAAACGGAGGACCATCAATCGATGGAAGAAACCAAGACTTATACATGCAACACTAAATGCTACCACTGTACAGACTGTAATCATAGATCAACGTCCAAAAAATGCCCAGAGTACACTAGACAAGAAAACATCAAAAAAACCATGGCTTACGATAACATATCTTTCTATGACGCCAATAGAGCAATAAAAAAGAATTATCTACAAGAACCAAATACCGCACCATACCAATACCGTGCCGAAGATTTCCCTGCTATGGGAACTTCTAACACAACTTTGACCTCAGAAGAGATAACAGTAGAGCAAAGAAGGGGCGCAGACTTCACCAGTAGACATAGACAAACATACAGAACTGCTACAGGCAGCCCGCCAAGGAAAAGACCTGCACAAGAAGGTTATAATAAGGAAGAACACAATGAAGCATTATATTTCCCAAACTCTCGACCTATTAGAAGCGAAAGGCAACAATTTTGCAGACAAGACGGGACATCTCAACAACTATATAGAAGTCAAGATAAAGTACAGCCTGATAGTGCCACGACAGACTTATTTGAAACATTGGAAGAAATTATCAAGACATGCCAAAAGTAGACCCCAATTTCTGCAGGTAAACGATACGAAAAAATATGAGAAAAGCTGTAGACACAACTCAGAAGAAAACACGGAGCTACCTACATCGTAGGGGTTCCGAACCATCCATATAACAAACAAAACGAAAGCGATGACAAAAATAAAGGAGAGAAATTTAAAAATACTACAATGGAATATAAGAAGCATCAAATCAAACAGAAGTGATCTTATAAGTTTAACAAAGAAATTCAAACCTGACATAATTTTATTAAATGAAACATGGCTTCGACAACAACAAAAGTTTTACATAAAATCCTATAAAATCATCAGACAAGACCGTCCAGATGGGTATGGAGATATAGCAACATGTATCAAGAAGAACATGAAATTCTCAATCGTCAATAACAAAACTGTAAATAACATTCAAATAATTACTATCAAAACTGGAAATCTAAATATAATAAATGTATATTCAAAACCAACCAACCAAATAGAAAAAGAAGACTACATTAAATTATTTGACCAACTAGAGGACTCAGTGATACTAATGGGGGACATGAATGCAATCCACACAACTTGGGGAGCGACAACATCTAACCATAGTGGAAAGTCATTAATGCAATTTTTAGACGAAACTGATTATACACTACGAAGCAACGGAACACCCACAAAATTCAGCAACCCCAACATAAAATCAAACGCTCTAGATATAACTATCATAGACCCTTCCATTGCCACAATTTCAGAATAGGAAGTTTTGGAGGATTGTGGAGGTAGCGACCATTTCCCTACACTATGTCAAATTAACAACAAGGAAGAAAAATCAAATTATTTCAACAAGACCTACCAGACAAGAGATTTTGCAAGAGCGGACTGGAAAGCATATCAGGATTATCTAATTGTAAAAACAATAAATATAGACAACATCGACCACAACGTTAGGACAAATTTTAATTACCTGGACAACCTAATTCAAAAAGCAGCCGATAAAACAATTCCCAAAAAATATAAAAATAAAGATCAACAATATGGTAACCCATGGTGGGACAAAGATTGCTCACTTATCCTGAAAAGAAGAAAAGAGGAGATTGAAAACTTTCAAAATAAGCCCAACATGGAGAACTTTTTAGGGGCCAAACAAAAAATAGCATACGCTAGAAGATACTTTGCAAAAAAGAAAAAAGAGGGATTTGTGAAATTTTGCAATACTCTCAGTAGAGAGTCCAACATTTCATATGTATGGAATAAAATTAAAGCATCCTCTGGAAATAGTATAACAACCACGATGCAATGCATAAGCGATGAAATGAGACTAGAAATTCTGCAAAGAATGTCATTTATAGCCAATATTGAAAAACTAGATCTCCGCCCTATCCAAAACGTTGAATTACACTTTACCATAGAAGAATTTGAACACAGCCTACAAGATAAGAAGAACTCGGCCCCTGGAATAGATGAAGTTTCCTACAAGATGCTTAATAACATGCCTATTAATATGAAAATAATGTTACTAAACATATATAATCAATGCCTGGAAGGACAAGAAATCCCACAGGAATGGAGAAAATACAACATTATATGTTTATTAAAACCTAATAAAGATCCTACAAACTCCGAAAACTATAGAGCAATAATCCTGTCTTCCTGTTACCTTAAAACACTTGAAATCATCATTAAAAATAGAATTGAATGGATCATGGAAAACAGAAATATTTTCCCTCATGAAATGACAGGCTTTAGAAAAGGACTGGGTACACAAAACGCACACGGATTACTCACCGCTAATATTTTAACATCTTTTGGGCACAACTCTCAACACTTGCAGTTATTTTGACCTAAAATCAGCGTATGATATCTTGTTGACATACAAATCCTTTACGAGAAAATGGTGAACTTGGACATACCCATTGAACTATGCAACATAACCTACAGAATATTGGAAAATAGGAAAATAGTTTCAAGAAATGAAGATGGCAAATTTATAGGAAATCTACAGACTAGCTCAGGAATCCCCCAAAGCTCCCCATTAAGCACATGGACATCTATGACGAGTTGCCAGAGGGAGTAAAACTTATAGCGTATGCTGATGACATTGTTTTAATAACAACCGGAAACAACTTTGTAAACATGCATCAAA
Organism: Orchestes rusci; assembly: GCA_958502075.1. Taxonomy (NCBI): domain Eukaryota; kingdom Metazoa; phylum Arthropoda; class Insecta; order Coleoptera; family Curculionidae; genus Orchestes; species Orchestes rusci. Next base: position 52,470,436 of record OY293305.1, on the reverse strand, counting down.
AAATGGACACCGCTTTAACCAGGATTCAGGACTGGATATTCAGAAATAAAATGAAACTATCTATCAGCAAATGCGATCAAATGTGGTTTACAAAAGGACACAGAAACATCAACATGCCCCCACTAACCTTAGAAGGCAGCCCCTGACAATCAGCGAAGAAAAGAAATACTTGGGATTAGTTTACAATAAAAATTTAAAATGGGACAAACAAACTAACAAAATCATAAAAAAGGCTCGCAAAGGAATGAACATTATAAAAACTTTTTCAAGAGTTTCCTGGGGTTCAGATCCTTTAACTATGCTCATGACATATAACGGCTTAATCAAGTCGCAACTGGACTATGGAAGCATTTTTTAGAACCAACCAGTAAAAACAATTTGAGCAAACTGGACTCAATTCAATTTCAAAGTTTGAGAATTATAATGGGATGTATGAGTTCAACACCAACAAATGTACTTCTATCGGAATCAGGAGAAATAGACCTAGATAGCCGTAGAAAATTACTGGCCTGTAAGTTTCTGAATAATATCATCAACATCCAAAATCACCCAATAATAGAAAACATTAAGAAAATAAAAATGGACATAACAAATCATACACAATATTGGTCGAATAAAGACCCGCCAGATCTAGTTACGGCAGCTGAACTAACTGAACCTTTCAAAATCAACATCCACAAAACTAACAGACACGAAACCTTCACATGGGACTTCCATGATCAACTGAAAAGACTAAGGACCATCAACCTAGAAAAAAAAAAAGATGATCCCTATGCAAAGGAACACTTCAGACAAGCTACAGATCAACTCAATACCACACACACCTTCATCTTCACGGATGCTTCAAAACACACTGATAGAGTAGGCATTGACATACATATCCCACAAATAAAATACAACTTTACTGCAAGACTCCCGAACCACTTCTCAATCTGCTCAGCGGAAATAATCGCCATCCAAGAAGCTATAAAAACAGCCCTCAAGAAAAAAATCAAAAATGTTATAATTTTCTCAGGCTCACAAAGTGCAATTAAAAGATTAAATAAAACTGGCATCACAATTAAAAACGACCACATATGTCTTAACACTAAAAGTTTATTGATAGGAGCAAATAAAAAAGACATACCTGGACATGCTGAGATCCCAGGCAACGAAACCGCAGATAAATTAGCCAACATAGGCAGCAAACTAAATATACCCCTGAAAAAAGAATTAGACAAAAGAGAAATTCTGCCATACATCACCAAAAATATACACGACAAATACATGGAACATTGGAAAACAATTACAAAGAAAAAAGGGCAATGGTATGGACAAATTGTGGGGAGACCTTTGAAAACACCATGGTTCAAACAAATAAAATTCAGAAATAGAAGACAAATCACAACCATGATACGCCTTAGATCAGGACATTGTCTCACATCACAACACCTTTACAAAATTGGTTTGAAAGACTCGCCATTATGTGAATGTGGCCAAACAGAAGACAAACCATATTTTTCTTTCATGTCCCATAAACGAATTACCAAACTTGAACATATACACTGAATTCCGGAAAAAAGGGTTAGAACTACCCCTAAATATGACTAAGATTCTATCAAAAATGAACAATAATACTATAAAAATTCTTATGCAGTTTTTAAATATCAATCAAATGAAAATATAAAATCAAAATTTAATACTTCCTTTATCTTTTCAAGAAACTCACCACTAAACCCATCACTATCCATCCGACGCAGATCCACAGTAGTAGGTGTTAGCTCTTCTCTGTGCAGGAGCGAGAAAAGTTTTTTTTGTAGTGTCCTATGTTGTATATGTCCAATACTAACTGTCATCGATTATCAAAAGTAAATAAGTATAAGTGGCTGTAATATGGCCTAGAGCCAGACTTTTTGCAGTCACCTACCTGAATGTGCTGGCAAATTGCTTCGACGGAGCAGCGCTAAACAACAACCAACCAACCAACCTTTTCCCACTAATGTCCTTCCCAAAAAATATATCAGTTGGTCTGTACGTAGCGCAGTTCGTTTTTGCAACAAGCTTAAATGTACCAATTTTATAAAAACGTCGTAAGTCCGGTCCTGTCCAAAATTCGAAAACTCAATTTTGGAGGAACATCCAGAACATATTGACCAATATCATATCCAAAATTCATCAAAATCCATAAACAAACAAAAAAGTTATTAAGGATCAAACTAGGTTCTAACTCAATTTGGCCCACAGTGTATGTGGATATAATATACTTGGAAGTATAATTAAAACTTCAAAAACTTGCACAACTTTCATAAGTGCTGCCGGTTCTAAACTGCCACTTCACAGAAGTTTCAGTAAACTTGGTTTACTCAAAAGATTTGAAGAAAACAGCTTATTTTTCTGTAATGAAATTTTGTTTTATTTTTTCGTTATCATAGAAAGCATTTTTCGAAAATATTTGTCAATTGTATCCCTTGAAAATATTGACTTGAAAGACTTCTATATAAATAAAATGTATAGTTTGGAAATTGATTTACCTAATTGTCACCATTTAACAAATGAAGTATAGTTACGAGATTTGTTATTTTTAGACTTAAAATAAGTTAAAAAAAAAAGAGATCAATGACAAAAAAATATGCAAGTAGATCTATCGCTGGTCAACTTTTATGATAAATCATATTAAGTATTTTAGGAATCAGAAATGATGTATGTATGTGGCCACGAGAAAATGCTGGGAAATATTTATAACTTTGAAATTTTTCCGCTAGGGGGCGCAATCAAAGCTTAAATATTAAAATTCGAAATTTCTCCTGAAATTCTCAGATTGAGGTATATCTTTATCAACATGGTTAGAAAACCTAGACAATTTCACGTCTTTTTGGTACAGGGCTCATTGGCGTACCGATCTTCGTGTGAGTAGGGGAAGGTAGTGAAAGTGTAATTGTTCAAGTAGCTGTAACCTATTAACGACTTGTCGGATTTTGTTGCGTATAGGCTTGTTTAGAAGATAAATGTGAGTACTTCCGAACATCGTATCCAGTAGTGCGTGATTGTCTCCAGCAAAATTGCTAGAAGGGGTAACTTGAATTAAAAACAGTGTTTTTCATTTTACCGCAAAAATTTAAATGGTATGGTATAATTCTGATAAGAGCATCGAAAGGTACATCAAATTTACAAGAAAAAACCTTTGAAACGCAGGTGGATATCTTTTTTCGTTTTCGAGTTATTGCCGAGAAAAGAGTTTTTGACACTCGAAAAGTTGTTTGTTGTGTAGTTCTATTGCAACCTGCTTTTTTTTTGGCTTCAATAATAATAACTAGTCCAAATTATGTAAAATTTAATGTTTTCATTTGTTATTTCAATAGAACAAAACTCATGATAAATGAAAAATATTTTGATGAGCATAAATCCCAATCTAATTATGTATTAAATATTGCAATGATGGGTTGAAAAGAATCTATGTAGCTGTGGAAAAACATCGGCGGGTTTTCATGGAGATAATTGAAACAGATATTGCAATCATAACAATCTCTTAATTATCATTTTAACATTCTCTGTTAAAATGTCTTACACCAATGCCAAGGCTTTTGATATGCTCGCCGTATATTTTCAATGTTTTGGAAATGCTCCGATTGCGGCACGTGAATACGCTGCAAGGTATCCTGAACGAAGGCACTACAGCAGAAATGTATTTAGGCGAATGGCAATACTTTTAAGAACAACGGGAAGTGTACAGCTCAATCCAGTTCCAATCAGAAGACGTCCGGTAAGAAACCATGAAGACAATATTATAAACGTTCTCGCTTACGTGGAAGCTTCACCGCATTTGAGCACAAGAGAAATTTCCCACCATCTAGGATTAAGTCGTTCTTCAGTGCTCCGAATTTTAAGAGACTTCAAACTTCGTCCATACCATCTTTCCTTACACCAAGCTCTATCAGAAGATGATTTCAACAGGCGACTAGACCATTGCTATTGGCTTCGAGAAATGTGCAACGAACATCCTCAATTCCTCTCCCAAATTTTATGGACCGATGAAGCCCGTTTCTCTAGTTCTGGAAATGTTAATTTGCATAACATGCACTTTTGGTCGCGGGAAAACCCACACTGGATGCGGGAAGTGGATCATCAAAACAGGTGGAGTGTAAACGTCTGGTGCGGAGTGTTAGGAAACAAAATTATTGGGCCGTATATTATTGATGGCCATTTAAATGGTGAATCATATTTAAACTTTTTAGAAAATGACTTGCAAATACTTTTAGAAGATGTTCCCATTGGTCTTAGGATGTCCATGTGGTACCAACATGACGGTTGCCCAGCTCATTACGCACGGAGTTCGTGATTTTTTAAACAACCGTTATCCAGATCGCTGGATTGGAAGGGGCAGTTTGTTCCCATGGCCACCGAGATCCCCGGATTTAACTGTGTTGGACTATTACTTGTGGGGACGAATCAAGGACATCGTTTACAAAACTCGTCCCACCACAAGAGTAAATATGATTGAGCGGATTGAGAATGCTATACATTCCATTGCACCAATTGAAATAGAAACAGCTGTTTCTATTTGTAGGCACAGAATTGAGAAATGTATTTTACAAGATGGAGGACAATTCGAACATTTATAAAGTTAAATAAAACTACACAACAAACAACTTTTCGAGTGTCAAAAATTATTTTCTCGGCCATAACTCGAAAACGAGAAAAGATATCAACCTGCGGTTTGGAGGTTTTTTCTTGTAAATTTAATCTTCATTTCGATTCTGTTATCAGAATTATACCGTACCATTTAAATTTTTGAGGTGAAACGAAAATCACAGTTTTTAATTCAAATTACGCCTTCTAGCAACTTTTCTGGAGACAATCACGCATCACTGGATATGATAAACGAAAGTACTCACATTTATCTTCCAAACAAGCCTATACGCAACAAAATCGGGCAAGTCGTTTATAAGTTACAGCCACTTGAACAATTACACTTTCACTACCTTTCCCTACTCACACGAAGATCGGTACGCCAATGAGCCCTGTACCAAAAAGACGTGAAATTGTCTAGGTTTTCTAACCATGTTGATAAAGATATACCTCAATCTGAGAATCTCCGGAGAAATTTCGAATTTTAATATTAAAGCTTTGATTGCGCCCCCTAGCGGAAAAATTTCGAAGTTATAAATATTTCCCAGCATTTTCTCGTGGCCACTTTAGTGATAATTTTTTTTATCCTGAACTTTTAGGTCCAGTAGTTTCTGAGATATGGCCGGTGACCACCCTTGCTGGGACACCCATATTATCTCTTTTCGAGATTTTTTTGTACACTGTTAGTTCAGATCATTATACGTACATAATCATCTTTTAATTTTTTGCACTGTTTTTTCATTTCTTATGTCTGTCCCTCGATCTGAACCATTTTCTGGAGAAAACTATGTCTAACCATTTTTCCATCACTTTTATATGTATTTCAATTTTTTTTTTTAACAATTTCAAAAATATTTAGATTCAGTTGGGCACCAAAAATCTTGGAAAATCGCATTCGCACCTCCCTAACTATCAAGATTTTTCCCTCATTATTATGTGGGTAGTAAAAATGCTAACATTGATGTATGCTTTTTTCTCTACTTCAGCAATAAAATAGAGAACTGACTTGATAAGACTTTGCAATAAGTACGTAGGTATCTACAAATTCACTTTTGCGATAAGTAGTCGCCTAATTATTATTAAAAATGATTTGGAACCCATCATTTCATGTTTAATCCATATTATAATCCAATGTGTCAGACTGAAATAGCGATCCTAAAATCTATCAATCTCTCTCGGCCTCACTTTTATAACATACGCCGCCAATCCAGTTGTTTGCGTTGTATCGTTGTTTGTTGTAAGCACAGCAACGCAACATAACATGTTCGGAAAAATAATTGAAAAATAAGCTCCTTCCATCCGCCATATTGCAGCTTCATGGTGATTCACTCGTCGCCTCTCCCAACAAACACAACCTTGGCGGGACGCCGCCAAAACATATGCTACGTTTAGAAAGTTCACTGGCGGCTAGAATGCTAGGGGCGCCGCGGCATACACTCCGCCCATGACCGCTTGGGCGCCAGTAGGCCGACCGGCGGCATGCCGTCACTATTCCGCCTACCCGCGGAATTCCGTCTTGTGGCCGCTAGCTTATATCCGATGTGTTTTCTTTCTTTTGAAAGGCGTTTAGTGGAAGAAACACCTATGTAATACGCTGGCGGCTCACTAGCGGAAAGTTGGTGTCCAGACTATATCTTTCGAGGCGGTGATGAATCTATATGAAATCATAGTCTCGCTAGAGGGCTATCAGTAAGAAGAGAGGTGTGGTTTAGGGTGTAGCATACAGTTGATTTTGATATCAGACTGATGTTTCTTTGATGAATAGGTACTAACGAGATCCAGAATTTAAAGCTGCCGAACTGCCATCTTTATAGTAATCAAGAATCCTAGCAATCGTGAATATGAAATATATACAGGGTGTCCGGAAAAATGTGGGAGATCTCTCGGATTCAGATAGAACATTAAAAAATAAGATGACAAGTTCCTATATTTTTTTTTCCTAGCGGCCCTCCCTACGGAGATACGGCCCCCTAAAGGACCCCACTGGAAATCGGTTTTTCTTGAATAACTTTTAAACGACTCAATATAATTCAATGAAAATTTAATATGATAAACAGTAGTAAGGACCTCTCAAAATTCTTCCCTTAAAACATAATTAGCTTGTTTAGTTTACCGGGGACGGACTAGATTGTACATTTTAACGCTCAAATTTTTAACACCCTGTATGATAAGGAGTTAAAAAAAATAAATTTGGATACCTTGAACATCAAGCTAAAGAAAAGGTACTCTTGTTCATTGTCGATAAAATGAACCATTTTCGAGAAAAAACAATTTTTATTAAACAAAACCTTGAAAAAAGCCATGACGAAGTGGTAATCTTGACGAAATTGTGAACCTAACGCTAGGAAAAAAATTTATGGGAACTTGTCATCTTATTTTTCAATATTCTACATATGACAAGTTCCCATAAATTTTTTTCCTAGCGTTAGGTTCACAATTTCGTCAAGATTACCACTTCGTCATGGCTTTTTTCGAGGTTTTGTTTAATAAAAATTGTTTTTTCTCGAAAATGGTTCATTTTATCGACAATGAACAAGAGTACCTTTTCTTTAGCTTAATGTTCAAGGTATCCAAATTTATTTTTTTTAACTCCTTATCATACAGGGTGTTAAAAATTTGAGCGTTAAAATGTACAATCTAGTCCGTCCCTGGTAAACTAAACAAGCTAATTATGTTTTAAGGGAAGTATTTTGAGAGGTCCTTACTACTGTTTATCATATCAAATTTTCATTGAATTATATTGAGTCGTTTAAAAGTTATTCAAGAAAAACCGATTTCCAGTGGGGTCCTTTAGGGGGCCGTATCTCCGTAGGGAGGGCCGCTAGGAAAAAAATTTATGGGAACTTGTCATCTTATTTTTTAATGTTCTATCTGAATCCGAGAGATCTCCCACATTTTCCCGGACACCCTGTATACTGATTAAAGCACGATTTCTCAATTATTATGCAAAGTACCTATCATGTGCAAAATCAATTTCTGGATCAGTTATGTATATATACCTCTAAATAATACTAAATAAAGTTTTGAGGAACACATTTTAATATAAAAAATAAAAATTCGGTATATAAAACAAACATTGGAAACAACAATTCAACTTACTCATACATAGATTCAACTACACTCTAATACGGTACACAGGAACAAAAAATGAACACAGAGGAGTCGACCAATTTTTTCTCTGTATTTAATTATTCATTTTTCACCCCCACGGTGCGAGGCCATCTTTCCTCTCTATCCCCAGCACTTTTCGAACAGATTGGTCGATTTTCACATTAGTAGAGCAATGTGCATTTCTTCTCAAGGCGCCTATGGCGGCCTATGAAGAATGGAAGTTTGGATAATTATATGGAAAAAACATAACATTATCGGATAAAGTACCCCTCAACACAAAACAGTATGTATGGAAGATCTCATGTCAAGCTGTAAATCAATAAATAACAAAATAACAATTTGATGGATATCACAATATTTTATCAATTTTGTTCTACTAGAATCATATAAGCACATAAGTATATACAGTGGCGGACATAAGTATGGAAAAGTCCTTAAATTTGAAAACACTCTGATCCTGCATCAGTTATCAAAGAAGTGATGGTACATTTAAAATCTTCAATCCATTTGTCACTTATTAGTTCACCTGTCCTGACGTTTTTTTTCAAAAAATTGTTTAGTGTCCCATTTTCACATCCAAAAAAGGCTACTTATTTTTCTAATTTTTTTCTGTGCAACTTTAGATAAAAATTGCTAGCACCATTCAAAAGAGGGACAAAAGTTATATACTTTCTGAAAATTTCAACAAAGGATAATCTAGCAATAAAATGTTAAACTTGGCAAACCCATTTTGCATGATATGGGTCATTTTTGCCAAGTTCAAAATTTTATAGCTAGACTATTCTTTGTTCAATTATTATTAAATTCTCAGGAAGTGGATAACTTTTGCCCCACTCTTGAATGGTGCTGGCCATTTTTATCTAAAGTTACTAAAGAAGCCTTTTTTGAACGAGAAAAAAGGGAACTGAACAATTTAAAAAAAAATCGCCAGGACCTCTAAACTGACAAATGGATTAAAGTTTTCAAATGCATCATCACTTCTTTGTTCACAGATGCAGGATCAGGGTTTTATCATATCAAAGGCCCTTTCCATACTAGGTCCGCCACTGTATATGTATATAACTGCAGCCCAGAAGCTACCTGATAAATTTCAAGTTTCAAACATGATTGGAACCTACATACAATCTTCAATGATTATAGAGTGAAATGATTATACATTATACATTATAATGCGACCATATACCCAAATTTTAGAATCTAGAAATTATGGAATGATATTTATACTAGTATTCCAGTTATCATGCAAACCATAGATAATTACTAACGCCTCTTGATTATAGTTATCCATCATAACCTCTAAACAACGGATTCTTTCAACAAAATACAACTTACAGGAGCAATCACTGAATCAAATTTCAAACACACACAACACAACCAATAATTATTGTACTGTCTCGATCTGGAACGATAACTGATCGAAATAATAGCATTAGACTGATGCAATGGCCGACGCCAAAACAAAAACAGCTTGGCTTGCTTCAACGGTTCAACTACAACTGGTTTGTGTGGTTTCCACTTACAAAAAGCGGGAAAATCGAAGACAACGAAACTAGCTTGCGGATAGCTGGTGATCTGCAAGGGCCCAAAAGAGTCACGGAGTTGGCGATGGCGGCGTTTTTTAGCCGACGGATGTCGCTCTTGAAGAAGGCGCCCTAACGATGGTGGGCAACCGACTTCGTGCCAACTCCGATCAGAAAGCTCAAAAATGCATATCTTTGTATAGCATGATTATAGCGGTTTTGCCGCTGAAGCCTTCGCCCAGCCGCCAGTTTTGTCTAGCGGCCGCCACTCAACCGCCGGCTTAGTGTTTGTTGGGATGTCTTGTATATAGACACTGTATGTGCAACATCTGAACAGTGACATCTGGTGTCAGCAACTGGCAAAACTGTGGGCTATTTTCATACATGATCAAATGGTAATTTAGAGAAAAATACCTGGTACGACCTCCAGTGACTATCAGTACGAATAATTTTCATCAGGTTCATTTGATAATCATTATTTCTATCAATAAAATAGCAGAGGATTGTAATTACAATACTTACGTGTATAATTTTTCGTTTTTAGTGTTTTGACGTTGAAAACTGAGGTTATGAACCAGAACATGTAAACATCAACTACACTGTTGCCAACTTTGCAGAATTCTCAGTAGTTCCAGTGCTTTTGAATGAAGGTCACGAAGTGGATTTATAATACGGTAGGCAAAAAACAGTAGTAGGCAAAAAACAATAAAGAAGTAGTAAAAAAGGAGCACAAGCAAAGAAACGAAGCCTCTTGAAACGGAAATCCATCACGGATCCTGGAGGCCGCAAAATAAGGCGGGGTCCCAGTTTGAGCCCCATGAGGCGGAGCCCTACCACAAGGCAGAAATCCACAAAACGAGTTTTGGCTCCATTATGAGACTTGGTGCCCCCCTTGAGGCGGAGCCCTACCACAAGGCAGAAATGCCCAAAACAAGTTTTGGCTGCATTTTGTGGAGCCCCACTATGAGGCCAAGTGACCTCCAGAGTGAGGGAAAAGGTTCAAATAGCATCATAAAGGAAGACAGTGAGATGAAGATGAAGATGTATCAAGAAAACCAAGAAAACAAAATGCTCCTCAAAATAGTGGAATAAATTTAGTTGATTATCCGCTAAACCCAATTTTTTCACTCGCTTCTAGTGGAAGGTATTGATTCAAATTTGGCAACACTGCGCGCCCACAAAACTGCAAATTTTTTCCGCTAGTTGTGCGGAATCGTTTCTCGTCTCTCCCCCCAATACATAGATCTATTTCGAAGATATTTGATTGGCTGACCTGTGCCCCAAACGTCCCGATATTTTATTTGATCGCTTTGTGTTTTTGGTCACTGAGAAATACGTTTCAGAAACATACAAAAAATTACAGAAGTGAAAATGGATTTTTTGCTAATTCTGGAGTAAGATTTTTAAAAAATCGGGGACGTTTTAGAGCACAGTCAAACTATTTTCTAAATGAGCATCTATACGCCCACTCAGTTTGGCTAACACTCCACGAAACAGCAACGGCGGTTTTTGAGCAGCAAACACTCTGTATGACTTAAGATGGCTGTTATCAGTAGGTACATCGCTATTTTTATAATCTATTTTCAAATCAGCGAATCCTTTCCGAAAATATCGAACAAATATTTTTCAATGAACCAAATGTTATTTTGCTTATTATTCGTCAAGTTTTTTCAACTTTCTTGACCAACTGATGAGGCTGGGTAACATTCAAGGCAAGTTTTTGAAATAGGCCATAACCATTCAGCGATATTTAAACTATATACCGTCGGCTAAATGCGTTAACCTAGCTGCTAAGTGCTAACTCTGTTTCACAATTTTGTGGTTCTTTGATATTCGGCAACAAGATGTCACCTTGTATCGACTTGTAAACATATACTTCTATGCTTGTAAACCGTATATTATGCAGCTTAGAAATGATTTAATTCATGATGTACCGGGTGGCCAACTAAGAATGCGAGGTACCATTTCTTGGAAACTATTTATCGTAGAGGCTTGCGGCAAAAAATTTTATGACTAAAACGGCCAAGAGAAAAACCTGGAAAATATTCTCAAGTTTCTAAAATGGTCGCTAGGGGGCGTAACAACCAACACCAAGTAGAAAAATATGATTTTTATGGAATTTTGTCCAATGAAAATATAGGTATCGATGAGCTCATTTTCGGATTAACTGACTATTCACCTACACTTTTTGTCGAAAACGTTTTTTTCTATCTATCATAATAAAGTGGTGGGGGAAGTTCAATTGTTTTTTTAAACAAACGGAGATTTCTCCCGTTTCGCTTGACCGATTTAAACGAGCTTGGGCTCATATGAAAGAGCATGATCTGCACTTCAAAAAACTTTTTTGGTTTTGAATTTTTGACCTTCGCCGTCGCCGCTAGATGGCGTTAACTGAAATGGTAGCATGTTTTTGAGTTTTTTCCAAAAAAATCAAATGTAATGGTATATTCATTTTTATATATTTCAAAAGGGGATACATTTTCCTTTAAAAAAAACCAAAAAAATTAATGTTTTTTTTTGTTTTTTTGTGTTTTTTTTTGTTTTTGTTCCTACGGTTGCCAAAGTTCTTTGTTTTTCTTCTATTAAGAGCATGTTCTTTTGTGTTTTTATTGAAAAAGGTGAGATTAGATTTATTATCATGAAAACAAAACAAATTTTGCGGCAAAATGAAGTTTTTATTGTAATTTTGGAGTAACCTTAAAAATAAGTCAAACCCTAGATAAAGCGGGTTTTCATTGATTTTGTTTTACTTGAATGATAATTAACAGATAAATAGACAGGATTTAAAAATATTTTATAAATTAATCTCATCGAAATTAAGTTTATATATTTGTTCGATGTTTTTAAGGTTTAAACAATGTTTGGTGCAAAAAAAAATAAATGGATGAAATAGCAAAAGCTTCAATAGACAGTGAAACACAATTTACCAGCATGGATGCTATACCAGAAAACACAACATAGAAGAACAACCATTAAGAAGATAAAACAATCAAAGGGCATAACCACAGACATGCAAGAAGCGAGGAAACATGAAAATAAAACTAGCAAATGACATTAATATTTTGCAGAAAAGCATGGAGCAGGTGAAAATACAGACAAAAAAGAAAACAAGCATAGAAAAAAAGCAAACGGTGAATACAGGACTCAATCATGAAATAAATGAAGCAATACATACACGACAATAAAGATAAACAAGAGTAAAGGGCAAAGGGACAGCTAGGTCTGTAAGAAACAGATGAAAGTGTGTGTTTTTGATGACAGAGACTACATTATACTCAACTTACTAGACCATAATCAGATCCGACGGTAGTTCGGATGAAATGCAAACAAAAATAAAGAAACGACGAAAAATATTTTAGGTGGAAAAGTCATCGTGGTTTTTAGAAAAGTATAAAAATTGGAAAGGAGAAGAAAAGCGATACTGAAGCAACTGAGATGAACCTGGAATGATGTGACCTACAAAATCTCAAGTCAACTTCGCCAGACAACTACACCATCTATTATTGTAAAAATTTCCTTCTATTCTTTTAATTATGTATTCAATGTCATTATACTGATTTAGTTATTAAAAATACTGCGATCTTCCAATTTGTGTTTACAAGTAGAATTTTTAAAACTGCCAACTCCTATTTCAGAAAAAACTAATAGGTAATACACATGTATTTTCTTAACAAAATAGTCAAGAAAATTGGGGCATCTATTTTGTTAACATCCGTCGTTATGTAAGCATTTTTGAGATACGCACGGCAGTTTTTTCTCTCTCCTGAAAAATTTACTTCATTTGAGTTGGCAGGTTTAGACATAAAGCCGACGATACTCTATCGAAATATTAATTCGAAAATCTGATTAAAAAATATACATATTATAAGATGCACTCTGGAACCTGGAACGATGTGTCCCTTCCGGTTATAGTTTCAACACGTATGCCGATATTCATTTGTCGTATATTTAGTTCTCTCTTTTCACCACTGAATGTTTACATACTCACCCAGCATAAGAAACTGAAACGAAGATGACGCATGAGTAATTAAGTGCGGGGAATGATAGGGTATCCATGTCAAACTTTATTTAATACATATACAGGGTGTCTCTGAAAGGTGCGGAAAAAACTCTACCATATAGTATGAGAGCCAACGATACTGGACCTTTCGTCATAAGGGATTGGAAAAAAAAAAGTTTCAGGAAGTAGTTTGTATGGAGGGGAATATAATACAACCATGTCTGCCAGGCATATCCTGTGCTTTATCGATTAAAATAATTAATGAAATATTAAAAAACAACGAAAAGTTTCCTCATCGGGGATGTTGAAAATAACTATATGGCATTGTTGTTAGTAGCGTGTACATCAAACAAATATATGACTGCCAGCCAAAAGTCTGTGCCAAACACATGTCTGCCAGGATCAAAAGGGCTATTTTATGAATGAAAGTTTCGTCATCGGGGATGTGGATGATTTTTTTTAAATGAAGCTTCAAGTCTCTTGAACAATAAAAAATATGTCTGCCAGGCAGTTTTCTGTGCCAACATCATGTCTTCCAGGCCTCTTCGATGTTTGTCCGTGTATTAAGGTTTTTCCGCTTTATCAAAAAAATCGTTCCAACTTACATGATAAACTTTATAATTTGAAATTTTCTTTTCCAATGAATAAATGAATGATTTATTTTTATTTTTAGGATTATTTTGATTTTTTGAATCCCTACCTTCTTAGTTTTTATATCTCGTGGACTAAGATCATCTTTGGTCACAAACATTTTTCCATTTTTAGCAAAATTATTCAAGTTTTGGTCAAATCAAATATTTTGGGAAGAAGTAGGTATTCAACTGAAACATTTGATTTGCGGCAAGCCTTTATTCAGTAAAATAATCAATATCTACATAATATATAGATTACGTCATAATCATGAAAAAAAAATACTCCACAATAAAGCTGGATTCATAGTTGGGCGAATTTCGAGAAATTAGACATTTTTGACATATTACTATGTCAATACATTGTACATGCAACAAACGTAATACAATACATACTTTATGTCCGCGGATGTGGTTAACAAAAGGTGAAATGAACCAAAAATTGAAGAAAACGACAGAAAGTCTGCTTGCTGAAAAAATAAGAGCAACGATGAGAAAATTGATTTCCATTATACAGGGCGTCTCAAAACTGTAAAAACATAAAATTGAACAAGAGCAAACTGTCATTTTTTGGCCTTACGTGAAATGATAAATAAAAAACTTGCTCCAAATTTAGTCATAACCTTAATTCCGAACCTACCGAAAAAAATTTGAATTAATAGAAGTTTTGAAAAATTATAAAATTTTGCAAAACCGCATTCTACCACTTGCATCTTATGACTTTTATACCTCTACATCAGATGTTTCAGTTGAATACCTACTACTTCCCAAAATCATTGATTAAAACTTGAATAATTTTGCTAAAAATGGAATAATGTTTGTGACCGAAGATGATTCTAGTCCACGAGATATAAAAACTGAAGAGGTGGGGATTCAAAAAATCAAAATAATCCTAAATATGAGAATTATTCATCTATTTATTCATTGGAAGAGAACATTTTAAATTATAAAGTTTACTATGTAAGTTGGAACGATTTTTCTGATAAAGCGGAAAAACCTTCATACACGGACAAAAATCGAATAGGCCTGGCAGACATGATGTTGGCACAGGAAACTGCCTGGCAGACATATTTTTTATTGTTCAAGAGACTTCAAGCTTCATTTAAAAAAAATCATCCACATCCCCGATGACGAAACTTTCATTCATAAAACAGCCCTTTTGATCCTGGCAGACATGTGGTTGGCACTTACTTTTGGCTGGCTGACATATTTTTTTGATGTACTCGTTACTAACAAAAATGCCATATAGTTATTTCCAACATCCCCGATGACGAAACTTTCCGTTTTTTATCAATATTTCATTAATTATTCTAATTAATAAAGCACAGGATATGCCTGGCGTTGTTTTATATTCCCCCGCCTACAAACTACTTCCTAAACATTTTTCTTTTCACATCCCTTATGACGAAAGTTCCAGTGTCGCTGGCTCTTAGACTAATATGCCGATTTACCTTAGTCCAAGATTGCACCGTTTCCGAAATACAGGGTGATCAAGTTTAAAATTAAAAATAGATTTTCCTCATTATTTTCAACACTTTTTCCCATATTGCTTTGAAAATTGATATACGGGGGTTTTGTGGTATGAGAAATTCGATTATGAAGTTCGTTTTACAGTGACTGCAGAACGGCTGAAAATAGTATTCTTGTGTAAATATTCCAGATGAGAACCACACGAGTCGGGAGAAGATTTTGAATGATTGATTTCTTCATGGACCAGATCATAACTAGGTAATTCGAAAATGTAGCGAAAAGGGCATTCAAAGTTAAGCCAGAAGCCGGAATATGAGAATGTTGTGTTCATGGTCGGACATTCGGGGACCAATACTTTATGAGATTTTGAAAGCAAACTAAAAGCTCAACCTGAAGATCTTTGCCCCAAGAAATCAATTGTAGTGAGACAGCAATATATGGACAAGAAGTGGATTTCTGAAGACATCAGACACCTCATGCATCAAAGAGACCGGCTGTATGTGAGAGCATGCCAAGAAAAAAATGCAATGATCTGGAGTGAGTATAAAATCGTTCGAAATAAAGTGGTACAACAGATAAAGATTGCCAAGGACCAGTACTTCAGAGAGAAGATCGACGATAATAAGAAAAATCCTCAAGAGCTATGGAAACATCTCAAAAAACTTCTTCCCAGTAAAAATCCAAGTCTTCCAGACAGCATCAAATTTCCATATGAAGTTGTTAGTGAAGTGTCGCACATAGCAAACAAATTCAACAACTATTTCATTGAAAGCATAGAAGAGATAATCGCTAATATTCCAAAGTTTGCTGACACAAGAAATTATGGGACTATGAATGTTACTCTACCGTATGCCTTATTTTCATCATTTAGACCAGTCACAATGAGAGAGATGAAGATGTTTGTATCCAACATGAAAAAAGTGGGAGGAGGAGATGACGGTATCTCGACGGAGGTTTTTAGAGATGTTTTTGCAGTGGCTGGAAATAGAATATTGGACATCGTGAACACATCACTGAATTATGGAGTATTCCCGGATGTCTGGAAATGTTCAACGATTTTGCCAGTACCAAAGATATCAAATACTTGTGTATGTAGTGAATTCAGGCCAATAAATACAGTCCCGGTCCCTGAAAAAGTATTGGAGTTGGCGGTTAAGGAACAGCTGCTGGAGTTCTGCAAGGAAAATAGCATCCTAGTGTCTAACCAATCGGGCTTTCGGCAATTCCATTCCTGTGAAACAGTCATTGTCAGCATTTGTGATGAGTTTGTGAGGGAGTTAGACAATGACAATTTAGTGTTAGCGGTTTTTCTTGACTTTAAACGTGCCTTCGAGACTGTCAACAGGGATAGACTTCTGGTAAAACTGAAAAATATCGGTTTGCGGGGGAATGTGCTGAATTGGTTCAAATCCTATCTAACAAGTAGATCTCAGATTGTGAAATTCAAAAATTCGTTGTCTGACATGCAGTCCGTCACACATGGAGTTCCTCAAGGTACTGTTCTTGGCCCAATATTGTTTTTGTTGTATATTAATGATCTAGTCAACGTTGTGGAATTTTCAAATGTGCAATTATTCGCTGATGACACGATGATATATGTCACAGGCAAAGATATTGGACAGTTGCAAACACTTATAAATACTGATTTAGACTCAATTTTTGATTGGCTGTGTTTAAATAATCTCAGTGTTAATGCTCTTAAATGTAAGTTTTGTCTGTTTGGTAAAAAAAATAGGTTATCTTGTATCAATGTTAATGATATAAATATTCGTATACATGGCTGTGAGGTACAGATTGTCGATGAAATGAAATATTTGGGTGTTATATTGGATAAGCATCTAAATTTTCATGCTCATGCTGAATACATAATAAGAAAATTTTCAAAAAAAGTCAACTTCATCGCAAGAATAGGAAAACATTTGTCAACAAACACCAGGCTTTTATTGTATAACAGTATAGCAGCACCACACTTGGAGTTTTGCAGCACTTTATTTTATAATGTTCCTAACTTTATAATGCAAGATTTTCAATTGATTCAAAACAAAGCTTTACGGGTGATATTGAAATGTGATAGATATACCTCCATAAAATCAATGTTAACAGCTTTAAACTTATTGTCCGTTAAGCAAAAAATCGTTTTTAATGTGTTTGTTTTCATCTACAAAATTAGAAATAGACTTTTACCGGCATATTTATGTGATAAAACCAAAGTTTTTAAAAATGTTCATAATTATCATACGAGAAATAGGAATGATTTTATACTATATGATAAGTGCATGTCTAGTCAACATTACAGATCAATTTTATATAAGGGGCTCTATGAGTTTAACTCTTTACCAAAAGAATTGAAAGACTGTCATAATCTATTTTTATTCAAGAAGTTAGCTCGTGAATATGTAGTAATGAAATTTTAAGAAATGAGACTATTTTGTTGTAATCGTATATGTATATTTTATTATTGCTCTATTTATTTTTAACTTATTTTATCTAAGCTATATTGTTTTATTGGAATGTTTATGTATGTAGCATATTTGCTAAATAAACGAATATTTTATTTTTATTTATTTTTTTATTTATGTTCTGTCCGCACTTGCTGAATTTGAAAACGCACTCCAAGAAATGTGAATAAAAGAACGAGGAACGACATCATACTAATACCAGGTGATACCCTGATCTGGGGACACGTCGGAAGCTCGTAAAGATAGGCTAGTATTTTTTGTCGCATTCACCATAACGGTAGGATGATGAATTTGTTTGGATAGATTATTCAGGATATGGAAATAGACAGAACTTTCGGGTAGACACTATATTTTATAATGCTGTGCTAGTCAGAGGATCGGACAAGTATTTGAATTTTTTTGCAGAAAAGTTATACAGTGAAATCCTATTTACACAAATGATAACAGCTTTGTATTAAGTGAGATAATCTCACTCAATACAAAGAAAAAAGTTTGATCTAGTATTGGTAGCCATGATTAAAAATTTTTCAATCAAGGAATCCCAAATCTCGATACTGATAGAAAGAATACACTCGAGGCAATATTTACACCAAGCACATTCCATCAACATTTACCGACAAAGAATGATTTTCTAAGCTTTTTGTACAGTTGAATTTATGGAAGTTTCAAATTGGACAACGAACATTTTGACCAAATTTTTGGTCTTTTATCTATTTCAGATGTCTAGCAGAAATCAATTTTTTTGACGAATATTTTGTGCCTCTCAACGTTACGCTTGTTAAAATCGTAGGCTTCATCTAGCCAAGTCATGTCATCTCCGATTATCTATAGTAGTATAATCTTCTACACAATTTTGAAAAAATCTGAAGTTCACTGTAGTTCACTGAAGTTGACTATTTGAGATTAAAAGACATGGAAAAATTGGAAAGAGTTCAAATACATATAGTTTTCCCTGATCAATAATATCATTGGCATAACCAACTATGAAGTCGCAACACATGAAATCTAAATGTCAAAGGTTACTCCGGAGTTCTAGATCACTCCGTCAGCTTCGTGAAGAGAATTTTAGGTAACAATTGAATGAGATAAGAATTTTTATCAATTCCAAATGACAGTACAGACAGTGTCTTCAAGCAATGATAAAATGATTCATCTAAATTTCTTTGAAAAACTCACTGTTTCAAGTAATGCTGAAAACTCACCTTTTATTGACACTATGTTAAATAGCTAACTGGAGTCTATCGATGTATAGATGATTGCTTAGCGATATTTCACTCATGGAAGTAAAAATGAGGCACTTGTTTCATTCTGTTTTGTTATAGCTATTAATAATTGTTAAACAATTCCTAACCTATCCCTCTTCGCTTGGTCGTAACTTGGCAATTCCCAGTATTCCTATACAACATACAACTCTTTCAGCAGCATAATGCGCAGTATAACACTGCGATCCAGATTTCAACGGAAGGAGTCAGAGTCCTGTGGAGAGTTTTGGAAATGATTAGAGTGGAACGTTAACGAACGTTTATTCATGTCATAGAGTTGACCTTTGATGAGTGCAATCTATATACCGTCGAACAAAAACTTCATTTTCAGTTAACGAACACTTTCTTTTGAAACTAGGTATTCTTTATAAAACAAACGATTTCAAGAAAATTTCGTTTCTGTCATGGCAAAATACGTTTGAAATTTGAGAATAGTAGTGCTAGTGGGCAATGTAGGCATTCAATGCAAAATTACAAAAATTGATGCTATTTTTCCAGTTCTTGTTTTATTTTGATTTCTCTTTTCGATGGCCAATTCCGGTCAAAAATTTTGAGCTTTTTTCCCAAAAATTGTTTTTAAAAGAATTTTAGAGTCGTAGAAAAAAAATCTGATGTCTGTCGCAAAGAGCTCACTTTATCAAAATCACTTTTTTGAAGCAAAATATTCAAGTTATCTGTGAATATAACATAATTCGTTCGATGGTAGGACATTCTTCAGAATCGTTTTTTACGGGGCCTTATCCTCTACTTACAAACTTTGTTGAAATATACGCAATCAAAGGTTATTATTAGGCTCTTCAAGAAAAAAGTATACAGAGTGATTTTTAAGTTGATACATTTCTTTCGACATTGTATAGAATGCAAAAATAAAATTATGTCCAAAAATTGTTCGTTTTCAAGATACAGGGTGTTAAAGTTTCAAGAAAAAAATGGCTTTTTTATCATAATTTTCCTACCTCTCCAGATATTCCCATTTTTGGTACACACCTTTTTGAGTTTTTGAAAAATTTCAACCAATGGCGTTCTAACCGGATTTGTATTGAATTTTTGCGAAGAAAAAAATAGTACGTTACTGCTTTTACTCAAAATCAATATTATTTTTCATATGCTCATTTACTTTTGAGTTAATTTGGCCTCCCAATATTTTACGACATTTGCAATATTCAATTTCATTTGGACAGCACCACAAAACATTAAACAAACACAATTATTGTTTTGTTGACAGCACTTTTTGACAACTACTTTACTTAAAGTGAGGTTAGGTTGATAACAAAATGTGACAATTAATATAAAACAAGTATGGACGGTCAAATGGGCTGTTTCAAAATGATGGATTTGAAGGTTGACATTTTGTCGAATGTTCTGATTGGCTCCAAAACAGTGGAGTAATGACATTATAATACAGTATAATAAGTACATATATTATTGAATAGTCATAGAAAAAAGCCATTTTGATGCGTGTCAAAATCGCTAAAGTCTGATATGGTGTTTTCTATGTAAAATTCGTTTTTGTCTAAATTTGTATTAAAGTAAAGTAAATCACATGCACGACTACAATTCAAATGTAATTAAAAAAAAATTGACCTCACTTTTTTTCAAGTGTCTTGGATAAGAATGTTAGACGTATTTTTTAAGAATAAATGTGGATCAGAACCAGAACTACCAGATGATGATTGTGTTTCAGATACCTACATCGAGATTTGAAATTCACCATCAATTAATTTCTCACCAGAGAAATGAAAAACTATGTAAAACTGCGGTGCTACTCAAGCATGTGTTCTACCTGCTAGGAGAATTTTACCTTTTACTGGTTCTATAGATGTGAAAATATGTGGGTTAGATGTCGCTTTTTACCAAATTTGAAATAAGTCAATGAAAATAATTCTTATTTATCCATGTACCGTAAAGCAACCAATGTATAGTGAAAACATGTTAACTATTTTACGCGTGATACTATTATGAATCAAAAGACGCATAAATTTTTTGGAACGATTAACAAAAGACTGAAAATATCGAAACTGATGTCTTATTGAATCCAATTTGGCAATAGTAGCGGCATAATTAGGGTTGCTGAGGAAGGTCGTTTGTCTGGTTTGGAGGTTTCGTAATTTTCAGTTTCTTGTTCTGACATACATATTACATTTATTACATAGCCTAGAATTGACAAAGCGAAGGTGTATCCCTATTTGCAAAAATAAATCTTCTACCACACACCACAATAGAATATTTTTGAGGGTTCGTTCGAATAAGGAACGTCAAAAATCATGGGCTCGCATATAGAACGTACCTTGTGAAGATCATTTCAATGTAAGTTTCATATAGTCAGACCAAATATCTAGGCATAAATTCAAATAAGAATGGGCCAATAAACAAAATTGCCTGCTTCAATTTGCAAGTATTTTCTTTACCAATACTTGCGGTCTTTGTTTAGTATGACGCTTCTGGCCCATCTTTGAATCTAGGCCAAGGCCCGGATTGAGACAGGCGAGCTACCGAGAAAATCTCGGTAGGCCGGAGCCATATGAGGCCGGAGGCCGAAGGGTCCAGAAGCTCCCATAGTTCATAGTTCGATAAAGGCTGCAGCCTCCAATTCAAAGAAAACGAAACAAAGTTGAGAAAAATCTGACGGTAAAATTGTACCTATCTGGGATGTGCACTCGACTGTTTGCCCGCCCTTGTCCGCATGAGAAAAGAAGGCGTGGTCTTCTCAACTTCTAATGATAACGTATTCTTGAAATTATCCGATCATTCCCTTCTCCTAAAACTTGAGAGAACTCGCTTTTCTCGGAATTTTATAAGAAAAAAAGAATATTAACGACGTTGTGGGCGCCGAAGAAGTTGATGCAGAAGCGGGTGGTGGTCGTTGATTCTACTTAAGGGAAGATACCTTTCATTCATCGGATTGACTCAGTGAAGCTGTTACTCGTGAACTTATCGCATACCTACACTACCTACTTACACCTTCTCGAGAAGGTCTACGCTTACTATCGAAACTAAGTGATGTCATAAACAAACTCATCCATCTTTTCATTGTAATGTTTGTGCTTTATTCGTTTTCATAAAATCTTGTAAGTTTAATGTTTTTGGGTTACGCGGAATTATCAGGAAGGAGTAGCAAAGAAACTTTTTACTGCCTTGTCAAGCCAGTACGAAAGCGTAGAGGGGCCACTACAGAAAATAAATTGAATTCCGACTTAATTTACGGAATTCTGTGAAATCATCTCGGAATTCTGACTTAGTTTCACGGAATTCCTTGAATTAAGTCGGAATTTTTGATTCCTACTTATCTCTACAGAATTCCGCGAATTAACTCGGAATTCTGAGATTCCGACTTATTTCACGGAATTCCGTGAAATTATCTCAGAATTCCGACTTAATTTACGGAATTCCGTGAAATGATCTCAGAATTCCGACTTAACTTTACGGAATTCCGTGAAATGATCTCAGAATTCTGTAAAACAGTGGTTCGTAATATTCTAGTAATCTTTGAGGAACCGCTTCAAACTGTCGAATGTCCATCACCCTGTCGACGAACGGTCGTTCGGGTTCGGAAGTTTCGACAATATGCTCTGGGCCTCTGGGGCTGTGAAGTATATTGTCGAATGGGGATTTGAATGGAGAATGGAGGGGACAAGTCGAATGCCCGGTGATATGTAAATGGATGGATGGAGCAGATCACACGAATATTTTGTTTTGTGGCATTGGATTTGTGGATTATTTTCCATGTTGTGATTCTTTTTAGACGTGCAAATAAAGCGACGTGCAATACTATAGGTATATAATTTTGTATATCCCAAGTTACAGAAAACTTTGTAGGTTTACGTACTAGGCGATTTTGCTTTTTATCTAAAGGAAATTGCAAATTTAGGTATAATATCGTCCCCCTAAACACGAATGTGCGTATCTGGCAAAAAATAAAACAAAATATCTAGGTATACTTATTTCAGAGTCCTCTAGTCTCGAGTGTT
Organism: Orchestes rusci; assembly: GCA_958502075.1. Lineage (NCBI taxonomy): Eukaryota > Metazoa > Arthropoda > Insecta > Coleoptera > Curculionidae > Orchestes > Orchestes rusci. The sequence continues at coordinate 52,447,412 of OY293305.1, read as the reverse complement.
GCAAAGATAAAATAATTATTTCTTGAAAAACTGATTCAGTTCGTGTTTTCCATGATTGAAAACTGCAATCGCAATCTCAGAAGACCTTTCCAAATTCACGTGTAAATTTATGTAGGTACCATAAAACGTAATAAGATATTATAATAAGACATATCTTATAAAATGGTAATAAGCAGTGTGTTTTCAATGAAGTCTGTAGATTAGGCGTTGATGTACTCATATCAATCAATTACATAAAAAAAATACACTTCTGTTTGTTGCAAAATTTTTACTGGGATGTTTTGATTGTGATTAATTTGCTGTAATTTTCAAAAAATTGCTAATCTAACTACTGAGCTTCGAACATCGTCCATCACCACCGTCGTGTACCAAAACGCCACTAAATTGCATTGAAAGTTTTTAGGGTCGATTGCTCAATAACATTCTTATTATAATTGCAACTTTTGGGAAAAATAACTAGGGTCATGATGCCCAATGGGAATGAAAATGGTAGGGGGGTGACTGATGGATTATGAGGGATGAATTTTTCTTTCCCTCAGGGGCAAGGAACATTCATTTTATGCGCCTCTTTCTATTTTAAAAATATGTTGAGAGGTTTCTCGTCACATGATGAGAATCGCATGAAAATTGGTTATTATTATGCAATACAAAAACTACGAATCTCAGGGTGAAGCAGCAGAAAATTCAAAAATTGATTGATAATTTGTTTGGACTTTGTCTTTCCAGTTACAATAAAACGCTTGACATAGTTAAAATGAAACAAAAATTTACGACATGAAAATTATGATTTCCAGAATGTACACTTAAAGCAACCAACACCAAAATTTGGGACCGTCCCCAGGCGATAGAAAAGATAGACCAACTACGGTTCTCACGAGGCGATTTTAGTTGAACGATTTTTGTTGATCAACAAAAATCGTGTTGAAACGATTATCGGACTGGAATGACATTGTCAAACTTGAAAATTGCTCTAAGCAAGGTTGTTCAAACTTGTCGCTCGAAATAAAAAATATCTTGATTCAGGAATTAAGAATAATGTTGCCAAAAGAAACTTCCAGAAAGAAACAGAGATTTTGGTTAAGAGGTTGGATTTCAAGAAGGGACCGATTAGGAACCTTACAGAGGCTTTCAAAAGAGTTACTAATTGAAGATGAGGGTAGATAAAAAAATCCTCTACGTATGAGCAAGCCCATATTCACAAAACTTCTTCTTTGGCATCTTTTTTTTTATCGATGGTGTGATTCCACAGGCACTCTTGTTGCTCATAATGGTCTAGGAACTTGAGGGTCAAAATATCACTCCATATAAATTTTTTTTATGGGAAGTGATGTTTTCGTGCAATATTTTCAATATTTCAACGGAACAAATTTTGATAACTCCAACTTCTGACAGGAGGTTGTCACGATGACAATTTTGAATTCGCTTGACGACGACCAGCCGATTCAAAGTTCAGAGCCTGGCAACTTTTTGTCGTTCAACAAAAGTGGTTCAACTTCTATTGAAAGCATGTTCTCATTGAACGATTGTCATTAAATTCGACAGCGATTCAACGTTGACCATCAAAAATCGCCTAGTGAGAAAGGGACAGAGCGATTTTCATTCAATTCCAAAGCGATTTCAAGTTGACCGATAAAACTCGACTCGTGAGAACCAGGGTATTAAGCCGTTTCAACAACGAAAACACAAATCGTTCAACATAGATCGCCTCGTGAGAACCAGGCTTGCGAAAAATATACAGAACAGCGGCATCGTCTATCTCATTCTGGCATCAAGCGTGTAGAATTGCTTCCCATATAGTTATTAATAGATATATGTATTCGTATGTCGATTCGTCTCCTAGTTATAGTCCTTCATAATTATAACTCAGTAGTCACCAATGTAGACAAACCTCACGTGATCAGACAAAAGTACAAAAGGAAACGATTGAAAGGTCACGTGGGATAAACCATGACATGTGCTATAGGTTCAATCGTTTCTCTATGGGGTATATGCACCGTAGAGATCTAATCCGGATGAAGGCTTCATCGCGATTATTTTCCATTAGGTGGCATGGAAAATAATCGCGATAAAGACTTCATCCGGATTAGATTTCTACGGTGCATATAGGGGTTAGTCTTACCACGTGTAGTTTGTTTTACTTTTGGTGACTTTTGGTTGTGATAGAGTGTAGTCATTCTGACACTGACATTTATATTTGATCATTATTATCTTATGAAAACATTCATTTGTTGGATGAAACATGATATGCCTCTGGTGTATCATGTTTCCTAAGTGACTTGCGAATGTATTTATCTTGACTTATTTTCAAGATAATGCGCTTGTACCACAAATAACTATTTTTGTACAAATCAAAACATCATTGACATTAAAACGCGTTATTATGATAACTGCAAACATGCAGAAAACCATGTTGCAAAAAAAAACAAACTGAAAACTATTATTTTGTCTTTCAGTACCTTGTACTACTGAGTTGGGTACATTCAATCTCACTTCGAAGTGGAAGTGATACATAGTTCAGCTTACCAAACGAAAATCATATGGAGCCATCCACAGTCAGTTTGGCGTAGGTAAGTGTGACTGCAAGCAAAATCAATTTAGATGAGCATATCATAATTCCCGTTTGTCTGTCACTAAAAACAATGAGGTCACTTAACACAGAACTGCCCTCCAACGATTATACACTAACTGTCCTCTACCATTTCTTTTATATGTGATTTATACCTATACAGGGTGCCACAGATTCGAGTGCATGCATGGGGATCTCAGTTATTATAAGAGATACAGGGTCGGTTAAATGGCTGCAAAGTTGCGCATTTTTATGCTCAACAAAATATCGTTTTGAAATTTGAAAAATTCCGACTACTTCCGAAGATATTCGAAAAAAACCAAAATTTCGCAAAAACGTTATTATTAAGCTTATTTGAGAAGATATTGTAAAATGTATTACACTTTCTCATTGCCACTTTTTTTCCTCTACAAGATGGCGGTATCAAATTGAAAATCTGACGTTTCGTCTTTGAGCGGCCATCACCAAGTTCATTTTTTTTCAATACGGACCTGGATTTTTTATTTTATATTCAATTATCTTTTGACGTCCTTAATGTATTGGAGGTATCGCAATCGTTGAAAAAAATACTCATTGAAAAAATAATACCAGAAAAAATAAGTTAGGCAACCCTTTTCTCCCTAGCTCATAGATTGGTTCATAAATCTCTCTTCATTTGACACGTTATTCTTATGAGAAAACCTGAACAACTAAACAAGCCTAATTGACCGAACCAGAATCGAAATATCATCCAATAACGATACATGTAATGAAATTAAACAAAATCCACAAATGACATGGAAAATGAAAATAAATCATATAAATAACTGAATCAATTTCTGCAAGTGTCCAAGAATATTGCCATTTTAACAAAATATTGAAAATAACAATAATAGGTGAAAAATCATAGTCAATGATGAAAAATAATTGAAAATATTGACGTTGCTAAGGCAACCCATCGCTCTACACCCAAATCTAATCAACTCAATGCCTCCACCACCCTTTTTATCAAAATATCTATTTTGAAATCACCTCATTTTTGAACCTGTATTCGCAACCCTACCCGGTATCTTTATCTTATGTATTTCAAAATAAACTCATTGAATTACTTGAATTCCTTTAATAGGATACACCCATCATCAGTCACAACCCTTACTTTTTTCAGACATGTTGAAAATATACGTCGTAATCATGCTTTGATCATCCTCAAAGCAATAAGAGAAAACTTGTAAAAAAACAAAGTATTTTGACGATTTTGTTATGTGCTGGAGCAATCAGAAATAATTTAATTGTGTTTTCTTTCTCTTCATAATCTAATTTATAATCATTATTATCCACGGCTAGCTATTTAGCATACCCTACTAGTAACAGCCGAACATCTTTGATAACAACGGCTTGGCAACAGAGCACGCATTTGCGCTACCGCCAGCATGCAATCTCCCAACGCCCAACAGCTGTTGTTTTAACGACCTCTCCCCCACCACGCCCGCGGAACATTCCGACTAAACTTCACGGAATTCCGTGAAAATAAGTCGGAATTCTGAGATAATTTGGCGGAATTCCGTGAAGTTAAGTCGGAATTCTGAGATCATTTCACGGAATTCCGTAAAGTTAAGTCGGAATTCTGAGATCATTTCACGGAATTCCGTAAATTAAGTCGGAATTCTGAGATAATTTCACGGAATTCCGTGAAATAAGTCGGAATCTCAGAATTCCGAGTTAATTCGCGGAATTCTGTAGAGATAAGTCGGAATCAAAAATTCCGACTTAATTCAAGGAATTCCGTGAAACTAAGTCAGAATTCCGAGATGATTTCACAGAATTCCGTCAATTAAGTCGGAATTCAATTTATTTTGTGTGGTGGCCCTTCTACGCTTTCGTAAGCCAGTGTCTTCATGAAGTAGTAGTGACCATCAAACGCAATGATATCAAGGGACGTTCCAAGTCTCCGTTCTCTTGTTGGTTTCTGGCGACAGATTCTTAACCAAAAGGAAGTCAAAGACGATCTTTACCTTGTTTGGCTTCCACATTCTATAAGTCGAAAACCTGTCGCCATGAGTCCTTCGGGCCAAATTTATTCGAGAACTCGATATCGATCGACCAAGGTTGTTATGTGATCATTGCTTTTTCCTAGGAACACGTTCACTTCGCTTAACTTCGAGAATCGACCTCATCTGGTGGCATCTTTTCTGGCGGGATTAAAGGTCTTACTGGTTTTATCTCGTGTGCTGAAGTTTGGGGCCTTGTTTGTAGGTAGATATTCCAATCCCGACATATCCGATTCGCAGATTTTGACGAGGCTGCTCTCGGTGCTCTCCATTGTTTATTAATTCTTCAATAGACTGCCGATACACATCAACTTGCCGGAAACTAGCATTAATTGCGTAAACAAAAATAAAATTCACCGTTCCGTGCTCAGAAAACGACATAAATGGGCTATTCAGTTGTAAGAAAACGCTACAAAAACGTAACAAATGGATGGCGAATAGAACGCGGAACCTCTTCTCCTGGAAATGAGGGAAAATTAATTAAAGAGAGGGGAAATTAAACAAAGAAGAAGATTTGGTGTGGCAATTATGCCAAAAAAGTGTTGTGTTTGTGGTGCTTCTTCATGGACGGTTGGATTGTACAGATCTTTTCACAAATAAGTCAAAATAACATAACATAAATATCAACAAAAACAAAACGTTATCGATTCAAACAAATCGCGTACGTTCGGGATGCTATGCTTGTTCTAGTGGTTCAATGTTCGAAGCCTGCGGCGCTAATGAGGCCGGTATATCTAGGCTGAACTCGGTAACGAATCCAGTCTCAATCCGGGCCTGTCTACGCCTGATGAATATTTCGATGGTCCAGCGTGCAAATGGGCTAAGTGCCAAAAATGAGTTAAGTATGCCATCTAACTAAAATACTTCCAAATTTTTAGTACCAACACTTGTGTTAAGTAATTTTCAAATATTTAACCTAGAGGGGCCATCTAACAATAGGTCTGTAAACAAATTTCAGTTTTTTATTGAGAATGATAGATATAGGTGTAACATAAACCCCCATAAAGTTTTTAAAAAAAATAGTCAAATATTTTCTGCGTTATTCGTTATACAAATTTGCTAAAACGCGTAGAGGCTAGAAAAAGAGTGTGACGTCACCTACGCGCTTATTTACTGTAGTCATAGGTGACGTACTGAAGCTATAGATTTAGATAAATAAAATATGACTGGTGTTATACACGGCTCGGCATTAAGAAATAATATCATTTTGGCAAGAAAGCGGTGTTTTGTGCCTGAGTGCACAAACCGACAAGTATAGGACGCTAACGAAAATGTTTGTGAGTACCCAATGTCAACAGCAAAAAGAAAATCATGGTTTGCGGCAGTGAGATGGAATTTTGAAAACGTTTGAAAGCCAATGAAAAGAAACACTTTGTCAACAACTACATATTATCACAAACGGCAAATTCTGTGAATCTCCTTTCTGGAAACCGTCGTCCATATTTGAGGAGAATAGATAAATTTTCTCAATAATTTATGGGAATACTCTATACTGTCGAACTCAAAACACAAGCAAATGCTAATATTGTTTTGACAGCTAACGTCACAATAATTGAATATAAGTACGTTCCTAGCAGCAAGTATCTGACGTCACATTGCGTTTTGTTCGTTTAACCAAAGCACTCCATTTCAACGACTGCTGTTGTATTTAGGATTGATTTTCTCAAGCACACTTCGAATATACAGGGTGTCTCACGGTCTATGGACGATTACGGAAAACTAGACATAGGATCGATCTGAAAATTTGGCTCAGCACATAATCGAGTATGATCTATATTTTAAAAATATTTTCAGTTCTGCGGTGTTGCCGCTTCTACCCAAAAGTCGTGGCAACTTTCTTATTTTAAATGGACCACCCTGTATATTATTATGTTTTTGGATTCGTTTTCTGATTCTTATCACTTTTGCTTGATATACTCCTATACCTATCGGCAGCGGTTTTCGAGATATAAATTAATTTATAATATTTTTGTCGTAAAACACAGCAATGGATTGAGTTCAATAATTTCGTACTTGAAAACGGTGGAGAGTTGAAATTGCTATGCCGACTAGAGGGAGGTAGGTGTATATGGTTCCAATGGAGAAACCGATCTGTAAATATACAGGGTGCTTCAAATTTATTAATCTTTTTCCTATACACAAAAATGATAAAAAAGCTATTTTTTCAAATGGAACCCCCTGTATATTACTTGAAAAATGAAAAGACCAATAAATTTCCTTTCAAATGGTATCCCATGTTCCTGTACCTAAACCTTCAGGTTCTACAAGAAAAATGCATTTGTCTAAAAAATAAATTATATTGGTATAAATGATATGAAAATTTCGTTTTTCCGTTGAATTTTCTACACGTTCTAGCTATTATCTCATTGTTTTGTCCATGCAGAATAAATAATTGCGTGAGAACTTCGTTAGAGTATATATTTTCAGCCATTTCCAGACTCAAATATTTCAAAAAAGCTGCAATTTGCTACTAAAAATAAATTGTTATTGCTGCGTGACCTGGCAACTATAGGTTGCCCTAGAAACTACATTAGGTTTCATATCATGTATACCAATATAATTTATTTTTTAGTAAAATGCATTTTCTTGTAGATCCTGAAGGTTTAGGTATAGGAACATGGGATACAATTTGAAAGGAAATTTATTGGCGTTTCCATTTTTCAAGTAATATACAGGGGGTTCCATTAGAAAAAATTGATTTTTTATCATTTTTGTGTGAAGGAAAAAGATTAATAAATTTGAAGCACCCCTGTATATTTTCAGATCGGTTTCTCCATTGGAACCATATAAACCTACCTTCCTCTAGTCGGCATAGCAATTTCAACTCTCCACCGTTTTCAAGTACAAAATTAGTGAACTCAATCCACTGATGTGTTTTACGACAAAAATATTATAAATTAATTCATATCTCGAAAACCGCTGCCGATAGGTATAGGAGTATATCAAGCAAAATTGATTAAAATCAGTCAAGGAATCCAAAAAAATAATAATATACAGGGTGGTCCATTGAAAATAAGAAAGTTGTTACGACTTTTGGAAAGAAGCGGCAACACTGCAAAACTGAAAATATTTTAAAAATATAGATCATACTCGATTATATATATATAATGGCTCAAAAACCCCAGGCGGGGTATCGCCGCAAAAAGCTTTCTAGATCTATTTAAATAGGGGTAGATCAGTCCCCAGTCTCTAATTCAAACACTTTCACATATCTGTCTCCATATATCTCTGTCCCCTGTCTTCTTCTGCCAGTTACGTACTCCGGCCCTGCTTAGGTCAGCTTGTACCTCTCTCATCCAGCTAGATCTTGGTCTTCCTCTCCTTCTTCTTGCACTAGGTTGCCATTCCACCATGCTATACAGGGTGTTTCCTAAAGATTGGTAAAAAATTCGTTGTGTGATTCCTGGGGTATTTTCATGAAGAAAAGTTCCTATAAACATTTGCCGAAAAATGCTTCCTAAGGGAGCTACGCCCCTTTAAATAGGGCACCCCGAAGACGGTTTTTCCTCAATATTTCCGAAACCTTACATACAAAAATCATGAAATTTGGTACATCATACAAACTTTTAATGCTGAATGAGAATTTGAGCTCAGAATTTCAAAATTTTAATCAGGGGCGTACCATACTGGCGGGGTTAAAGGTTAAAAGAATCCAATTTTTTAACCCCGCCAGTATGGTACGCCCCTGATTAAAATTTTGAAATTCTGAGCTCAAATTCTCATTCAGCATTAAAAGTTTGTATGATGTACCAAATTTCATGATTTTTGTATGTAAGGTTTCGGAAATATTGAGGAAAAACCGTCTTCGGGGTGCCCTATTTAAAGGGGCGTAGCTCCCTTAGGAAGCATTTTTCGGCAAATGTTTATAGGAACTTTTTTTCATGAAAATACCCCAGGAATCACACAACGAATTTTTTACCAATCTTTAGGAAACACCCTGTATATTGTAGATCTGCTTCCAGCTCTCCACACATGTCCCAGCCATCTAATTCTTTGTCTTTTAATCCTCTTTATCACGTCTTCCCCTTCTAGTTCCTCAAATATTTCTCTGTTCGTCCTTATTTTGAACTCACCATTTTCCGTCCTAACAGGTCCTAGTATTGCTCTCATTATCTTTCTCTCTTGTACTCTTAGCTCTTCTTCCTGTTTCTTAGTCATTGTTATCGTCTCCGCAGCGTACATCATTGTAGGTATATAGTATTATCGTCCTGTATATCCTCATTTTCGTTTTCTTGCCCAGTGTTTTATTTGTTAATAACTTCTTGTTTGCTTGATATACCCTGTTTGTGTTCCTTATTCTCTCCTTTATCTCTGCTCCTTTATCTCCATTATTGGTGATAGTCACCCCCAAATATTTGAATCTATCCACTTCTTCTAGTTTGAGGTTGCCTATTTTGATTTTATCATTTTTACTTCCCACTGCTTTATCCATTATCATCATTTTTGTTTTTTCTGTGTTTATCTTCAGCCCCATCTTTTCTCCTTGCCTCACAATTTCTTCTAACAGGTTCTCTGATGTTTTACGGTTCTTTGAAATGATGACTATGTCATCGGCATACGCTATTATTTGTCCTTCTCTTGTTCTCAACGTTCCTTTGTTTATTTTTCTGACCACATACTCCAGAGCTATATTAAACAGTGTGGTCGATAGTGTGTCTCCCTGCTTCACTCCCTTATTAATTTCGAAGTCCTCTGTGTTTCCTTTTTGTGTTCTTATGCTAATTCTTGTATTGGTCATTGTCATCTGTATTAATCTTTTCAGTTTTCCTTGTACTCCCATTTTCTCCAAGACTTCCAGTACCTTGTCTCTGTTCAGCGAATCAAAAGCTTGTTTAAAATCTACGAAAATTAGCTCAGTATATAATTTATAATCATGAGCCTTTTCTATTATTTGTTTGAGGGTGTGTATTGCGTCAGTCGTTGATCTGCCCTTCATGAATCCACATTGATACTGTCCAATTAAGAGCCTTGTTTTGTCCACTAGTCTGTTTTGAATTATTGTTGACAGTACTTTGTATGCCGTGTTTAGCAAGGTCAATCCTCTATAGTTACTGCATATCTGCTGGTCGCCTTTCTTATGTATAGTTACGACTTGTCCCATCTCCCACTCGCTTGGCATTGTCTCTTCTGTCCAAACCCTCTTTATTAGTTGGAATATCTACTCTTGTAAAGATTCACCACTATACTTTATAAGTTCTATGTTGATTCCGTCTCTACCTGGCGCTTTGCCGTTTTCAATTTTGTTGATAACGTTCTTTATTTCTTCTCTACTTGGGATGTCATCTGAGTCGTTTGTGTTTGCAACGTAATTTTCTTCATTTTCAGATAGCGTCTCTATGTGGTTCGGGGGGGTTTCGTAAAGCAATTCTGTAAAGTATTGTTTCCACAATTCTTTATACTCCTCTTCGCTTTCGGCTACTTTTCCGTGCTTGTTTTTTATGCCTATTGATTTTCCTTTATAGTTTTTGTTTTGTTCACTGATCCTTTTATAGAATCGTTTTGTATTTGAGTTGCGACTTTCTCTTTCTATTTTATGTATTTCGTTTTGTATCCATGTTCTCTTGGCTTCTCTTATTACTTTTTTTGACTCCTTCCTAAGCTTGTCATATCTTTGTTTGTCTTGCTCTCTTTTACCATTTAACCATTTTAACCTAGCTTCTGCTTTCTTTGTTATGCTTTCTCGGCAGTCTTCATTGAACCATTGTTTGTCAGCCTTTCTCCTTGCTCCTATAATTTCACCTGCCACTATATTTATGCATTTTTCGATTTGTTGCCATTCTTCCTGTATATTCTTCTCCATTTCGCTTTGGTGTTCTAGAATTTCATTCATGCGTGCTGCATATTTGGTTTTTATTGTGCCACTTTCAAATTTTCTCAAGTCCCACTTAGTGGTTGTTCCCGTTATCCTCCTTTTTACTTTTTGTGTGATCGTTGCCACCACTAGAAAATGATCGCTATCCGCGCATGCACCTCTGTATGTTCTCACGTCCTTCAAGTCTGATCTTTTCCTTCTCGATATGAGCACATGGTCTATTTGGGTGTAGGTTTTTTGATCTGGTGCTGTCCAGGTAACTTTATGTCGTGCCGGGTGCTTGAAAATCGTGCTGCCAATAATTAAGTTCATTCTAATCGCCATGTTCCATAGTCTTTCGCCGTTGTTATTAGTTTTTTCGTGAATTGTGTGTGTACCCGCTGTTTGTCTTAGGTAATCTTCTTTTCCTATTTGGGCATTACAGTCTCCTAATATAATGATTGTATCTTCTTTTGGTATCTTTTCGTATTCTGCTTCAAGTCTTTCGTAGAACTTGTCTTTCACTTCGTCTTCGGCGTTTTCCGTAGGAGCATATATGTTCAGCAATGACAGGTTAAATGGTTTCATTTCTATTCTCAAATAGGCTATTCTTTCACTTATTGGTTTGAAATCAACTATCTTGTCTTTTAGTTTCTTCATTACAATGAAGGCTACCCCATACTGGCCTTGTTTTTCATTTCCCGAGTAGTATACATCAAAGTTTGCTTCACTTATTACCCCATGCCCCTTCCATCGAATCTCCTGGATTGACGCCACTTCAATTCTATATTTTTCCAGTTCTAGCGCTACTTCCTGCACTTTCCCTGGTTCCAGCATCGTTCTCACATTCCATGTCCCTATCTTGATTTCTTGCTGTTTTCGCCTTTTGTTTGCATTGAACTTTTCAATAACTTTTTTGTCTTTCAAATTTTCTTTGTTTTTCCAATCTTCGTCGTCTCTTTGTTCCTTGTAATCAATATTCAAGTCCACTTCGCTGCCATTATCGTTCCGTTTTTCCAGTCCAAGTTTTTCTTCTGCTAATAGTTTTTTTTACTGCTTGTTCTAGTTATTTTCCTTAATTGTTCCAAGTCACTATTTGTCTCCGGTGACCTATCAGCCATTGTTCGTTTGTATGTGTTTTCAATCTCAATGTCGTTCTCCTCTCTTTCCTGCAAGCTATATCCATCATACACCATCCCATCGACTATAAGTTTGTCGTACTTCAGAACAGCTTTTTTTCCCTCTGCTCTTGCCTTTTTGAGGTGTGGTATCAGAGTGTTCCTGTCTCGTTGAGCCTTTTTCGTGAAGTCATCACTTATCCATATATTAGTTCCTTTTAGTCGTCTTGCAGCTTTTATTATGTCCATCTTTTTGTCCTGTTTACTCGATTATGGGCTCAGCCAAATTTTCAGGTCGATCCTATGTCTAGTTTTCCGTAAACGTCTAACGTACCATAGACCGTGAGACACCCTGTAGTTATTATCATATCGAAATCTTTGTTTTACAATACTTTCAATGTATATTGATTTTTTTGTGGACAGATCTATTGTAATAAGTACCCTTGGAAAAAAGATTTCTAGGTTATAATGTGTCAAGTGCACTTAACACATTTGTTCTACGGAACAGATGTTTTCATGCCGGTTCATAGCTTTATAAGTATATGGGTTTAAGTAACTACTTGACACATTTGTACGTTTCTCAAAGTGAGGCTTTTGATGTCTACTGATTATTTGAGGTGTTTATTGTGTTATAACTACGAAATCTTGCAATAAAAATGTCTTCCAGGGGACACCAGTTAGTGAAATTGGCTTTAGCAAATTGTGAAGGTTTGTTGAACCATTTAAGTATATTGTTTCAGAAAATAAGCTTGGTTTTGTTATTGCTTTATAGAAAACACTGATCGGAAAGTCGAAGATTATCAAACGGCAAAAATAAAAGTTATGATGAATGTAATTCTAAAGGTAAGTAGTTCTTTTTTAATTAAGATGAAGCTTGTTTGTTGCTATTCGTAACCACAACTTTTTTTTATTTTCCTTATTTTATGATATATTTTTCAGATAATTGTCTTGAACAAGATAATCAAATATGCAAGCCATTTGCCAAGAAATTTGGTTTTTGTTAGTTTGGGTTAGGCTAGACCATCGATTTATTCTACGCATCTGCATTCATTTGGCCCTGAGAAAAATAAATATCTTGATGTTTTTATGATACTTTGACGAAACATATGTGGTACGAACTTCCAAAGCCTCCGACAGCGGAGATGAAGTTACAAACTTTGCGTCGCTCGCTATTGAACATCTCGTCTTTTCTCCGGTTTGGCACAGTCCAAACCACTGTTTAGATTCTAGAATCAAGAAGTATATTTGGTTGCCTACCTCTGGAATATTGAAGAACTTTCGCCATCTATCGAGGGATCGAAGAGGATATAAAAGCCCGCCATTCAGACAGGAGTTCAGTTATTGATTGGCCGCGAAATAATAATCATAATACATAAATAGGCTGCTGGAAGAAAGAGAATTGGGAGAGAAGTTTAATGAATCTTCCAGAGCTATGGAAGAGAACTCGAGGAAATTGGAGAAGAAGAGAAGAAGAAAAGTTCAAATAATTGTATAGTGCTATGGAAGAGAGAATGGAAGAGAAGCTCGAAAAAACTTCTAGAGCTATGGAGGAGGAAATCAGGAAACAGCTGGCGGACAATTACATCCTCTTGAAGGATCAGGTAGCAGGAGAAATCGGATTCAGCTAGAAGACACCGTGAAGACTCTGGAAGAAGAAATAGAGCTAATTAAAAAGCAAGTAACGGTGATCATGAAACAACCAGAAGTGACATTCGGAAGTCAAGATGCGAGTGCTAAGATAGAGGCCGATAGAGGCCATCAGAGTCTACATGGAAGCCCCACAATTTTATGGCAAGCTGTCCTGGAATAGCTACCATCGCCAGTTTGAGGCAGCAGCAAGGGCAAATGGATGGATTCGACTGAAAAGCCCTGGCATTGACTCTGGCACTTCGTGAGGAGGCTACAGAGGTTTTGCAGACGCTGAACACCCAAGAGCAGGAGGCCTACGATGTTCTAGTCAAGCATTTGTAGCTGCGATATGGACAAACTCACATGAAGCACGTCTACCACTCTCAGCTGAAAAACCGAAAACCAACGAGAATGTGATGAGGAGGCTTCCTGTACAGGCCTTCTTGGATGGACTGCGGGACCAGGAGATAAGGATGTCCCTGATTCTTCATCGTCCTGACAATCTAGTGGATGCGCTGGTCAAGGCACTGAAACTCGAAGCGGCGAAGCAGTGTTGCAAGCTTCCTGCGCTCGAGCAAGGCATGAATGAACAGTATTCCACAATGAAAAACAGGGTCGAAGTGATTCTGAAAAGGATCATTAAAGAAGTACACGCCTCCAAGTCAAGGGAGCTGCGGTGCTGGAACTGTGAAGAACCTGAGCGTATTCGTAGCAGCTGTAAGAAGTAGATACGGGCACCTACGTTGGCATCGGCAAACAAGGATCATGTAGCAAAATCAAGCCTCAAGAATTTTGATGGCTTTTCCAGGAGACCAGTGCTCTATCACAAAGCCCAGGGAAAGGTAGTGAGCGTTCGCAGGACAACTGTGGTGGATGATTCCTGGCAGTCTAAGGCGCCTCGCGAGGACCAGGACAAAGATCTAGATCTAAAGCTCATCATTGGATGTAAGCTAGCAGGCCAACGACCAACTTGGCAAGAAGTCGCTTTATTTTCAACTACAGTGAAATCCTGATGGGCTCAATGGTTATCAGCGACGGCATCCTGATGAGACTGGTGAAAAATCTGGACGACACGAATCGGAGGCAGATAGTGGTTCCTCGAAACAGACAGTTCGAGGTAATGAGAGAGACCCATGATGACGTCACGGGTGGACATCTGAGAGTAACCAACACGCTAGGAAAGCTGCGGAAAAAAGTTTTTCTGGATAAACTGCCACGCCGATGTCCGGGAGTGGTGCAGGAAATGCGCCGTTTGTGGTGCAAGCAATGGACCACAGAATCGCCCGAAGCTCCTATGCGCCAGTTCAATGTTAGAAGCCCGTTTGAGAGGATCGGCATAGATGTTGCTGGGCCATTTCCTGAGTTGAACGGGGAAAATAAATACATCCTGGTTGTGATCGACTAGTTCAGCGAGTGGGCCGAAGCGTATGCCTTGCCAAACCAAGAAGCGGCAACAGTAGCTGATGTACTGGTTGAGGAATGGATCTGCCATTTTGGTGTTCCATTGCAGCTGCATTCGGACCAGGGCAGAAACTTTGAATTATTGGCGTTGTTCCAGAATGTTTGTGAAATCTTGAAGATCAAGAAGACAAGAACGACAGCGCTGCACCCACAATCGGATGGCATGGTGGAGCGAATCATCAGGACCATCAACCGACACTTGGCCAAAGTTGTCTCTGACCATCACAGAGACTGGGACGAACACCTTCACCTGTTCCTCTTGGCATACCGTGAGTTCACGAATCGACAGGCGGAACCTAGCTAGGATCATCATGGATCGTGAACCCCGGCTGCCCTGCGACCTGAAGTTTGGATGTCTACCGGGTGAAGACGTCGCTGGGGAAGACTACGCAAGTGACCTTCGCAGAAAGATGAACGACATACATCAACGGGTCCGTTTGAACATCCAAAGTGCCAGCGACCGGATAAAGGAGGCCTATGACGTGAACGCCAAGGACGGCGGGTTACAGGTTGGGAATTTGGTTTTGCTACACAACCCACAGAGGCGACGTGGATTCTCACCAAAACTGCAAAGTTCTTGGGAGGGCCCGTATAAGATTCAGAAGCGAATCACTGACGTCGTCTACAGCCCAGCAAACATGCCATGCCGGCATGTAACTTTATAGTAACGGCATTGCCTGCAATTCTCATTGGCAATGTACAGGCAGTTGTCACCTGAGAAGTATCAATTTGGCACGCCGGCCATCATTTGGCCGCAAGGCATTTTTCCATGATGGATAATTGATGGCAAATCACTACTTTACCATCAAATGTCAGGGTGTGATAAAAAAATACCACCAATTCAGTGCATTATATTTATTGGCATGTTTCAGTTCTGATATAGGAAAAAATGTGGTAAGGATAACAATTACCTACTGAAACTAAATGCCATTCATTGTGTTTTCCTGTTTGTGCGAGCCCCTCAAAGATAACGTGAAATTGTTGACTGGAAGTGGATAAGCCTTGACTGAGCCTGCAATAAAAAAATTGAGAGTGCTTGAATGGCACATTTTGGCCAGAGAAATGCCCATTTCTCTGATTTTAGCAATGTATGTTGAGCTGATAAACGCTTACCCAGGCTTCATCCATACCATTGTTGATAAAAGAACAGTTCTTTGTTGATGCATCTATAAAAACTAGTTATCATAAATATAAAACGTAAAATTCTTACCACAAATAAGTCGAACCTTCGAACATTGAACCACTAGAACAAGCATAGCACCCCGAACGTACACGATTTGATTTAGTCGATAACATTCCGTTTTTGTTCATATTTATGTAATGTTATTTTGACACATTTGTGATAAGATCGCTACAATCAAACCGTCCTTGAAGAAGCTCCGCAAACACACCACTTTTTTGGTATAATTGCCACACTAAATCCTCTGCTCGAGCACAAATAAATCGTTTTCAACTGGAAAATGACAACAACCGTCACTTTGAAGCATCTATTAACGTCATGGCAACGCATTTCAAATAGCTCGATTGATGCCAACGTTGCCATTTGTGAGAAAAATTCCTCTTATCCACTTTTACGTGTAAAACATCAAGGAAAATTGGTCGATTATTCAACGACAAGTAGTAATAGCGATGAAAAAAGGGCTACACTCTCGTTGAATATTGAAGTGAAATACATTTATTGGATGATAGTGAACTTCAGGTCATTGTTATTGAATTGATGACAGAGAATCTGGTGAAAGGTATTTCATGGAAGTAAATATGGCAAAGGCAAACCGGGAGCTTGCTTGTCCCCTTTCCCCCCATGTTTACATTGACATGTTCGACTCACACACTCACACAATATTGTTTGTTTATGCTTCTTGTGGTTCAATATTCGATGAGTCGAACCATACCACTTTTAAAGCATATGAAAGGGTGGCTTTTTATTCCGTCTTGCCTATTGTCCAGTTTTGATTACACCTTTAAATGTTGATAACTGAGCCAAGTCGTGTCTGATGAGTTTGGACATAACCCTTTTTTTGTGGCATGTGCATGCATATGTAGCCTCTTGTGCTCTTACCCCAACAAGTTTTAGAACGTAATCAAATGCACGAATAATCACCTGTACTGTGAATGATCTTGTTTCAATACGTACTTATTCTTGTTCCACACTCATTGCACGAATGAACGTGTCGTTGAACTTTGAAACGAACAAATACCGGGATCTGCGTCTGCGCATTTGTCAAATGTCAATTGTAAACTGAAAATATTGGCATGGTTTCAGTCTAAAAGTACAATCCATGGAATAAATCTAACGTATCGTTTCAGATTTACTTTAATATGTGATAGAACATTGTTGTGTGCAAGGCTATTAAAAGGCATTGGCCATTGTATAAAGAAAATGTAACTTGGATTTGCAGCATCTTGAAAATTGGACATTTGCCCTTCTATGGGTGATGTGCCAGTATCTTTTCTTTATTTGACAATTAATGCATGTTTGCAGTTGTTAATAATTTGCAAATAAATATAAATGCACATCAATAATTTGCCATCATGATGCCAACGATGTAATCATTAAATATGTACCTTGCCAACCAAAAGTGTTTCCTGGGAGGATTCAGAAGCCACCACGAAGAAAACCGAGGGTTGTTCACTTCAACCGTTTAGCTTGGTATGCTGGGAACCATGACGATCAGGACGCTGAAGTGAGGCAGATCAGGTCACCCGAGGAAGATATGTCACTCGAGACTTTCATGTCTCTATACTCCAATGGCCAGAAAATTCAGAATGGCGTTGTCCAAGAAGGGCAGCTGCATCTGTTTAAAGCACCGGCCAAATATTCGTTAGCGTGAAGTTATCCATAAAAGCCAGCCATAAAATCTTTTCCGTAGTGCCAACTGTACCGCCCGGCCTACTAGGTAACTCTATGCCGGATTATTGAACAAGAAATTCAAAATATGGTAAATCCATTATAGAATGAATGAAAACGTTAACAGAAGTGTTTCTAACTGGTCTGTTGTACCAATGGCAAGGATATTGTATCCTATCAAAAACAAACGCAATAAGTAAAGAATATTCGATATACGTGGATTGTAAGATAGGGTTGATTATTTGTATTCATTTTATTAGTCAGTAAGTGCTCGTTGATTTTTTTTTTTTTTTTAACATTATATACCAACGTAGGAAGTTCGCGGTACCACCAGAATTCATTGTCACGCCGTCAGAGTGCCTCAAAAAAATAAAATTAAATTAAATTCACTCTTATACTTTCATTAGTAAGTGTTCGTTGATGATTTTTTTTTCTTTGAAACATTGCTTACTAAAGAAGGAAGTTTGCGGTACCACCAGAATTCATGGCGTGACAATGAATTCTGAGTGCCTCAAAAAAAATAAAACTAAATTAAATTCACTTTTAAACTTTTATTAGTAAGTGTTCGTTGAAGAATTTTTTTTAAAACATTGCTTACTAAATAAGGAAGTTTACGGTACCACCAGAATTCATTGTCACGCCGTCAGAGTGCCTCAAAAAAAAATTAAATTAAATTCACTTTAAACTCCCTTCTTTAGTAAGCATTGTTTAAAAAATATATATATCAACGAACACTTACTAATAAAAGTATAAAAGTGAATTTGATTTAATTTTATTTTTTTTGAGGCACTCTGACGGCGTGACAATGAATTCTGGTGGTACCGCAAACTTCCTTATTTAGTAAGCAATGTTTTTGAATAAAAAACATCAACGAACACTTACTAATAAAAGTTTAAAAGTGAATTGAATTAAATTTTTTTTGAGGCACTCTGACGGCGTGACAATGAATTCTGGTGGTACCGAAAACTTCCTTATTTAGTAAGCAATGTTTTAAAAAAAATCATCAACGAACACTTACTAATAAAAGTTTAAAAATGAATTTAATTTTATTTTATTTTTTTTGAGGCACTCTGACGGCGTGACAATGAATTCTGGTGGTACCGCGAATTTCCTGTTTAAAAAAAAAATATATCAACGAGCACTTACTGACTAATTCAATGAATACAAATTAATAATTAACCCTATCTTACAATCCAAGTAGGTATATCGAATATTCTTTACTTATTGCGTTTGTTTTTGATAGGATACAATATCCTTGCCATTGGTACAACAGACCATTTAGAAACACTCCGGTTAACGTTTTCATTCATTCTATAAAGGATTTACCATATTTTGAATTTCTTGTTCAATAATCCGGCCTAGAGTTACCTAGTAGGCCGGGCGGTACAGTTTGCACTACGGAAAAGATTTTATGGCTGGCTTTTATGGATAGCTTCACGCTAACCAAATATTCGTCGGCTCACTGGGTCACTGAAAACATCAGCATGAAGAGTGGACTTGCTCTAAGGAGGGAGCAATGTCACGAAACATGCCCAGTGGTAAGAACTTCCAAGGCGGCCGACAGCGGAGATGACGTTACAACCATTGCGTCTTGCTATCGAACATCTCATCTTTTGTCCCGTTTGTCACAAGTCCAAACCACTGTTTAGATTCTATAATCAAAGCGGATATTGAGCTGCCTACATCTGGAATATTGGAGAACTTTCGCCATCTATCGAGGGGTCGAAAAGGATATGAAGGCCCGCCATCCAGAAAGGAGTTCAGTTATTGATTGGTCGCGAAATATAAATCATAAAACATAAATAGGCTGCGATTTTGAACATAAATATTTGTGGTTGTGCTGCAGTGTCAGTAAATAAATTTGTTAAAGTTGGACAAGTGTTTACTATAGCGAAAAATATTACAGTATGTATAATAATTTTGTGTAATACAAGTTATGAAAATGGTAACAGTTTACAATACGGTTGGTTTTTATTAAACTAATATAAGCAATTTTACCAAACCAAAGCTAACCCAAACTTACTAAAATGGACCCAATCTAACCCTAACTCAAAACTAACCTGAAAAAACAAACCTTTTTGCCCCTAATGCCGTGAATAATTAGTTTTTATTCTCAAAAATTATGAAAAAGGCGAATCATAGGCTTTGCGCAAGTGGATTCAGATTCCTTTAAGAAACAAACCTATGCAAAAAATATTGCATGTAATGCCAAAATAGTAGAAAACCGTTTTGTAAATAATTACCATGAAAATCCGTATAAAAATTAAGCAATATTTATATTTTTAGGAAACCAGTGAAAAGTGATTATAAACTGATGATTTCAAGATAATTTTGAACTTCGTTTGCCATGTCCAGGTAATTGACATATAGTTGTCATGTAGAGTCATCACATCAAAATATGTCACAAAATAATAATATTTTTTTAGAATGAAGATTTGTCATATCATTATAATCAACTTTTATTGATAATGGCATCCGACGATGACGAATATTATGACTCTATCGACGATACGGAATATAGACCAAGTTCTTGCAGCCAACATTTCAAATCAGAGGAATCCGGGAGTGAAGACCATGGAAAGTTTTATGAAATGGTTCCGTATTATGACGGTGAAGTCGATAAATCGGAAATTGACTCCGGAAAAAATGCTAGTATATCTTTTAATTATTTGAGTTGTGTTAATAAAAAACCAAAACGAATAAGAAGAGCTGCTCCTGTTCCGACACAAAAGAAAAGATCTTATTTGACAATGTACACTGCCAAAAACCGATTGGTTAAAAAAGAAGTAACCAAAGATACATTCAGAGCGACTTGTGCCAGTTTGACTCCAAGAACCGATCTTTCATATGGTTGTGATGATATTTCAACAGATGGTATGGCAAGACATGATCGGTGAGTTATTTACTTCAATTTGAATTAGTAATAATAACCCTGTCTTATCCAATAATATTTATTACCATCTCCGTTCTACAGCCCTTAACTAGAATTTCCGACTTATCCAAAAAGTAGGCAAAAGGCTTCACTTCAAACTTCAAATGTATTGTTCGACATGTAATAGAAAATCGTTAATCTGATACTAAGTACCTATTCACCTATTCACCTACCCAGTAGGTGAATAGGTACTTAGTTGGATTCTAAAACTAGTAAAATGTGTACCCAGGCTTCTACCTTAATAGGTTTTGCATCTATCCTGTCCTACTCTAAATGGTCAATAATCTGGGTTGGTTAGGTGAAAGGGGGCTAATGATGCCGGACCTGGTGGTCAGGTCGTCTCTGAGGCTAACATACAATATATTCATAATTCTCAACACTTGGAAAGAGATTGGTGTACCTAGTACTGTTTCTACCTAACCAGTGATAATGAGCTACACCACCAACACAATTTATCTCCAAATTTTCATCTTCATCATTGAAAACAATAGAAAAGCTACATATGGAAGGAACATGAGCATATTATTATTATCAACCTATCCAATTTATCCTAATCAACAGGCCTATACGCTCTTGGGAGATGGACTTTATTTGGTGGGTGGGTGCGTCGAGGGATCGCTGGACACTTAAGAATCCACCCTTGATGTTTCTATTGGAGGGGAGGGGTACTACCACCCCCACAGCTATGGAACATGGTTATGGACGGTCACATCATCTGAACAAATAAGTCACTAGCATATTATGCATTGTGCAAACAGGTGAATTCGAGGGCATTACGAAGGCATGAAATCTGCTCTTCGAATCATCAAAACACAGAATACACCGTCACAATTGATCCTAAGAAGACAGAAATGAGCCTTTTCATAAGAAAGAAGAAAATGGGACAGCACCCAAACTATTGAAAATCAAACCAAGAATCACTTTGGAGGTCAGGTCCATTGGAGTGTCACTCGACAGCAAGCTAATTTGGAGCTTCCACATTGTCAAGAGAAAGAGAATAAAAAAACAATACATCTCATATGAACAGTGTATGGTAACATCGGTAAAATATTTTTATCCCAGAGTAGTCATGTGGAGCAAAACTTATGAAGGTTATAAGACCTATTCCAAATCACGAGCTTATTATTGTCTCGATAGACAAAGTCCGAACTATCAATAAATTCGTGTATTGGTCGACAGAACTAGTGGAACAATGAGACCGCACCATCGTGGTATCGTCACTATGGGAACCATACACCTGGATCAAAGGACATGGATATTCTCTAGGGCGAAAGGCGGCTCTTTTACAATCTAAAAGACCAGAATTCTTCGTTTATCTGACCATGACGGCAGCCAGAGATATGATCAAGTAACTCGCTGGCATGCTTTTCAAAAAGCGCTACGATTCCATCGGCTGTAAACTTAAGAATGTATAATCTTTCGTCGTTGACAAGTCTGGACTTGGGTCTGCAACCTTATAAAATCTATCTGACCCAGGAACTGAAGGTACACACGACCATATAAAGGATTATTATCTATCTGTCTTTCATAGAGAACGACGTGTGATTGCTGATTGGGCTCAGGAGCAGCTCTAAGTTGAATGAAATTTTGTCAATTAATATTATGTCCATCAGCAAAATGTGTTGGATTTCTTGCTGCAAGCAAAGCCGCATGCACCTTTTAAAAGACATTATATTCCTTACTGCTATAAAAAGTTCCCTACAATAATTATGAAAAAATGGGTCTGTCAACCATATCAATGATTTAACATTATTATGATTATATCCAACTTCACAACAATATGAGCTTCTCAACTTGTACAATATTGCAAGCAAGACATTCAAGTTTTTTTTTATTTCAGGCTGTTTGATAGATTCTTAGAAAAAGACAAATCTGAAGATGATTGCGGCAATGAAGAAGCTTCAAGTACGTTAGCTGATATAAATGATTCCATACTAGTCAGTATTTCACAAATGCAATTAAAAATCAGCCCCCGAATGAATGAGTCTAAAGGATCATTAGATATCAAGCCACTGTCTTGTACTAAATCACGAATCACCAAACCTAGTGAAATGGACACCTTATTATGTCCAAGTAAAGTCACTACAGATAAGGTAAGAAATCATGAGCAGACCGCACTTTGTTTCCAATGGTAATTATTATTATTGTGATTCCACAGTTCTCATTCTCTTTTTTGTTATGAATAAATTCAGGCAAGTCTAACCTGAAAACAATGTAGTGTCAATCGGAAAAAAATGTCAAGAACAATTATTTGAAACGAAAAATGAGGCATTCCATTTAAAAAACCCGTGTTTTTTTGGAAAAACTGAAGTTTTTTGATAAGCGAGGTGATGACGGCCACCTATCATTTTATTTGAAGTTTTTTGTTTTTCATAATTTGTCAAGACCCTGTACATTATTGTGAACAATGAACAATGATCAAAATTATTTGAATGACCAGCATTTTTTATAGGAACCTCCAAAATTTCACTGTTTTGCGACTAATAGTCTCAGAGATACAAAGCATCAAAGTACCCCCCATAACTGTCAAATATTTTATTAAAATACAAATATCTCCCTAACGGTCGAAGATGGCGATGAATATTATTCAATAAACTGACTGCTCAGAGAGGAATCTGAATGTGGGACAAAAAATGGGGGTCGCCATTCAAAATAAAGAAGTGCGTAGCTACTTCCGGTATAACCGGAAGATATAAAAAAAACTGTCAATATTTTTAAAAAGTTGTTAATGTTCGAGAACCTTTGTGTATAAATTTTAATAAGCGTATCATCATTACTTTCCCATAAAAGCCTAATTGTCCCTCAAAAAAATACCTTGTATGCTCTGTTCAAGCTATTATTCCATTGTATGTGGTTTCAGATGCTGCAGCTACGAAAAAGACAGGAATATGGAAAAGCAGCCAGTGAAAGAAATAGAATCAAATTTAGGGAAAGTCAAATTATACGAAAACTACAACAAGAAATTCGAGACAGCAAATTCTGAAATGATGTGAATAGTTTATGGGCATGTATAGATGTGTTTGTAATCAATAAAGATGTGACAGTACTAAGCATTATTCGATTTTATGGTTCTCATCAAAGAAAAGACAGAGTAAATTGGAAATAAGGTTGTATGACACACACACGTACTACTTACTCACTCACCTATCTTTTCATTATTTTTCATTTTGGAATTGTGAAATCCACTATAGAGTTAAAAAAAAAGGTGATCATATTATGGACCGGCGAAACCCAGATCCTACAAAATCGCAAAACTTCGATTCCTTCATGCTAACATGTACAGTGAAAAGCATATTTTAATTCGCACACAATATTTTAAACTTACCCTCGTAAAATACCAAACTTTGTCATGGCAAAGATTATTTGTATAATATCATCATAGATAAAAAATATATATACTTCAATAGATAGGCAACTCCATATACCAAATTGAATCATTGCGATTTGCGCCCTCTAGTAGGTTAGTCATACACTAGAAATGAATGGCCGAAATTCAAAACATACCATTTCAAATTAGCACTCTTTGAAAATGACTGAATAATTATTTATTTTGCAAACTTATGGAAATGTTGCTTTTTTTAGAAAATTATACATTCAGGTGTTGATCATATCGGTTATTTAAAGGAAATTCTGAAGATGAAGATGAATACATTTAGAAAAAAAAACTGTAAAGCTTTAGTCCAATAAAATTGTCATTTGCAAAAAATAAATTTCGAGCAAGCTATTTTTTTCACAGTTTATCAGGGACTGTCTTGTGTAAAAGTAGCAAGGTTGGAAGTTCCCCCCTTGCGGTTTTTGAGCAATAGGTGTGGTTTTTCTGTGAGTGGTGAGTTCTGTTACAACAAACAAAATAACTAATAAAGGTTATAACCTTGCCTCATGAAGTATTTTTATTAGTTTATTATCTACGGTGTAAGCGGGCGTATGACCCCTATATGGGGTGATTTTCAAAAGTTGATCTTACAACTAATCGACCCGTATGAAAATTGTTCATAATAAATGAACGAGCAACTTTTTCTCATGAACTTTTCACTTTTTTCACTTGATCATTTTTGGAGATAGATCCCAGTTCATGTACAAATTTGGGTGGTCTCGTTATTTCTATTTAGTTCTATAAATTTACTAAATTGAAGGTGTTCGTGATGAAATTACATTATATACTCTTATTATGAACAAGTTTCCTACGGGTGAATTTTCTGAAAAAAAGATAACATTGAAAACTACCCCAATTTGTTCATGGACTGAGCGCTATCTTAAAAAATAGTCAAGCGACAAAAAAAAATAATATGAAGGAGAATTGCTTGTCCGCTTATGAACAACTTTCATAAAGGTGGATCAATTTGTGCAAATTTTTTTTTCGAAAAATACCCCACACCCAATATAACCTTTAAAAAATAATTATAAAAAAGGCAAATTTATAAAGAATGTTCTCATGTACTATTTGTGTCTATTTTGTATAAGGACAATTTAAAAAACCCCCCCAATTGCTAAAGATTCGCCGCAAGGGGAAGATTTAACGATTTTGCAAATTTATACTCAGAAGACAGTCGCTGATAAAGTCTGAAAAAAAACAGCTTGCCTGGATTTTTTTTCACCTTATAACAAGGCGATACAATTTTACTGGGTTATTGATCAGTTTGGAATATAATTGAACACTCTTGAATTCTATAAAGATGTGAAAATAAAAAAAAAACTGTTTTTTTTTTCAAACTAATCAATTGATTCCCAAACTTACCTGGTTGGATAGACAAATTTAGGTTGAAAAGATTAGTTCCACGTCAGAATTTACTTTTAATTATATCTGATGGTAGTTTTCTAAAAAAAAAACAAAATTACGGTACGTACCATAAGTCTGCAGAGTAAATGATTACAGAATAAAAATACAAAATGAGACAACAAGAATCGTTTATTAACAAACATCACGTTTTTTTTTATCTTGATCCAAATACTTTTTTTTTTTGAACTTCTCACTCCTCATCACAGACACGATAAAATTTGGAGACCCTGTCCATGGGTTTCTAGATCAGATCGCCTCTACCAAGGTATTCTTTCCAGTGACTACCTATAGAGCTGAAATGAAATAAGTATAAGTACTTACAGTTAATTCTTGAAATATGTATAGGTAGGGTTATTCATTATATTTTGACACCCATCTACAGCTCTTATTGCGAGTGATAGAAAAAAACTTTAAATACAAAAGTTTTGGTTATGGGGGTTATGTAGAAAACATGTAGCTTCGTTTTTAATGGAATGTTGATAGTTTATATGATTAAGTTAGTGTTGTGAATATTTGTTGTAGTTTAAAAAAATATATTTTTTAAATTCAAAATTCAAGCAGCCATAAGAAAAATAAAGAAAACCGTCCGTGATTTAGTTTCAAGTTGACTTGCCGCAATCTGTCTAATATTTTTACTAAATTTTGATTATGATGAGCCAAACTGTTCCCAAACACAACTAGATCGTCCAGATAAACAAAACACGATGAATTATTTAAGCCTGCCATTGCTATTGACATAGCCCTTGAGAAAGAACTCGGACTTATCTTTAGACCCATTGGTAGTCTTGTCATTTGAAATTGCCCTTTGTCGGTGACAAAGGCAGTACACTGTCTGCTTTCTTTCTCAAGTTCTATTTGGTAATAACCTTGTGATAAGTCTAGATGCGTAAAATAGATCGCTCCCGACAATGAATCTAAAATATCTGTTATGCAAGGCAAGGGAAATTTATCATCTTGAATGCAGTCATTTAAACGTCTGTAATCCAAAACTAAACGCCATTTCTTATTTCCCTTTTCGTCCGCATGCTTCGGTACCACTAATAAGGGAGAGGACCACGGTGACTTTGCCTCTTCTATTATACCATTTTTTAACATGTCCTTTACCTGTCTATTTACTTCTTCCCTCTGTGACTGTGGCAACCTGTATGGTTTAACATATACGGGTGCCGAATAAGGGTGTAAGTTAATATTTTGTCTATAAATGTTTGTAGTCGTAAAAGAGTCGTTATCTAAGTAAAACACATCTGAATATTTTGAGCAAATTTTTTGAATTGAATACTTCTCGGATAGCTGTAAATGATCCAGTTTCAACATGCCTAAAATCTCCTCTATTCTATCGACAGTTTTATCAGTATCATTGAAGGTGCAGATTTCATACTCGTCAAGTGGTTTTATTTTTGGTCTGAAATTTTTTAATTGTACTTCACTCTCACGTACATTTAGAATTCGAACTGGAATCTTATTGAACTTTGGGCTAGCTGCTGCACTAGCAACAAAAATTCCTTCGGATAGTTCCTCAGGTAAAATCATGCAATCATGATTTGTGCTAACGTCAAAGTATTTAATAATTTCACACCTCGCAGGAATAGATGTGATTTGATCATGATTCGAGCTCATCGGTAAGCAGATTCTTTCATTATTCAACCAAAAAACTAACGTAAATGTTTCGAAATCAATTTTGGTTGAGTAGTGTATAAAAAAATCTGAACCCAACACTCCATTAAACTCGTCATCAAATGGATCTATGAGCAAAAATTCATGACCCACTACTGTGTTACTATGATTTACTTGTAATTCAATATGCACGCTACCTTGAGAAATTGTTGACCCAGAAATTCCATGTATTTTGACGCGTTTTGAGTAATCTATATTGTTAAATGAATCAACGGAGTTTTTAAAAAGAACACTTACAGATGCTCCTGTGTCAATTAAAAGTTTTAAATTTTTATTTTCGCATTTAACAATTATGTAATTTAAACCATTAATATTTGTTATATATTCTTCTTTAGGGACGAAAAAACATGTCGGCCGATGTATCTTTAATTTCAGTATTATGTGAACTTGAGTTTGATCGCTCGCCACTGTTCAAAAAATCAGTTCTACCCCTATTTTCGCTATTTCTTGAAAAATTCCTACCTCCTTGGAAACCTCCCCTTGATCGACCGAATTGATTATGTCTATACCCGCGTGAATTGGAATTTTGGTGAAACTGGTAACCATTAGTATTACCCCCACGATTACCGTAGCTTCCTCTTGGTGCCCCCCGCGGGTTGGTTTGCCTGTGAAAGTTTGCTTGTCCCCGAAAAGTTTTATTATTACCTCGCATTTGGAAACAAGATTTAGGTGTTTCGAATGACAATTCTTCATCTTTTGCCACTCTGACAGCTTCGCTTATCGATTGAAAATTTCGAGATTTAATTATGGTACGCAATTCACTACTTTGTAAACCATTTGCAAAGGAATTAATCGCGATTTTTTCATTCACCGGTCTAAGAACATCAGCAGTATTAGCATCACCATTAGCTTGAGCAATTGTTAGATCGACCAACATTTCTTCAATC
This sequence comes from Orchestes rusci, assembly GCA_958502075.1. Classification (NCBI taxonomy): domain Eukaryota; kingdom Metazoa; phylum Arthropoda; class Insecta; order Coleoptera; family Curculionidae; genus Orchestes; species Orchestes rusci. The sequence goes on along the minus strand of OY293305.1, from coordinate 52,419,702 downwards.
GATCTACCAAATTCTTCGATTGATTTGCCGCGTTGCTTAGCTGAATTTAGTTTAATGGACAAGACAGCCGGCGACTTTTTAGAGATGAAATTTGATTTTATATCCTGAATTAAAATATCGTTACTAGCATACGCCGATTTTAACCTCAACTTAGCCCCCTCAGAAAGACGTGTTTTCAGAACATATGTAGTTAATAAAGTTTTTCCCGCCTGGTCCAAGAGAGAGTCATACCATTCAATAGAATCTACTAACTGTTTAGTGACAAGTTCATTACCGTTCATTACGGGCAACAAGCTTGATGCCGTCTTTAAATCAAATTTTTCACCCATTTTTCCTGACTCTACTAGATTTTGGTGCTCTTTTGAATGGACTAAATCACTCTCAGACTCGGAAGAATTGGCCTGTTCATCTCCTGTATCATCAGATTTTCCTACTTCTAATAAGCGTGAATCTAACGTACTCTGAATTAAACTGAAAACTTTATCTATTTCCTTGACGTATTGTCTAACTGAAGCAACAACTTTTGAATCGTACTGACCTGAATTAAAATTTTTCCTACAATTTTCTAACTCTGACCTTAACCCATCTAATTTAATTAACTTACGGTTAACACTTTTTATACATTTTCGTCTTCCCAAACTTTCTTTTTTCAAATTTCTGCAAAATACTCGGGCATCCTCCAATAGATATCTAAACCCGTCTGGCACTGACATTTTCATCCATTGCCGGTTCCATCACTTTTTCCATAACCATTTCCATTTCCATTTCCATTTCCATAACCATTTTTATACTATTTCCATATCCATTTCCATTACCATTTCCATTTATGTTTTCGTTAGGTACCATTTCCATTCGATTCCTAGACTTGTCTACTTCTGGCCACTTCGCTTTTGATTTTCCTTTCCAACAATCCATCCAAAGAGGCTTCTCGACTTCTATCAATTTTTCATGGAAATTTCCATGTTTTTCGGCAGGATCGCCATGTAATATATTGGGTTTTGTGGGGTCACTCAATAATACGACCAGCCCCGTCTATTACCAAAAGTATTCTATTTTCCAATAATTGCAATTACAATACATGTTTCACAATAATTGTTTATAATTAACCACCTGAATAATTCTTGCTTACATTGACAATAATATGTCAATGAACCTACTTACATATTACACCATTATAATGTACTGGGTGTTATTAATATTATTTGAATATAATAATTATAATTATCTATCTCTTATTTCTATACCCTATTATTATTTGATACATATACATATACTACAACAATAGTTTGCGGAATCCCAAAACGTAGGATGAAATTTTCAACTAAACTTTTCGCAACTGTTGCTGCTTCCTTATTATTAATTGGATAGCATCCCACAAACTTGGTTAATTCACATTGTAGGGTAAGTATATATTGGTTATTATCGCAATCTACCGGTAGTGGACCAACAA